>CM051393.1:1391523-1441523 GCA_028015245.1 Cardamine occulta | reverse complement strand
GGTTCTCTAAAAGGAGGAGGTAGAACCCTTACATCCCTACACATAGGCCAAAGCTCCATACCATTGTTAGGCTTTAGTATGTGTTCATAATAAACTTTCCATTTACTAGTCGAAAACCATTCAGAAACAAGTGATTCAGGGGTGCGGGCATTTCTAGTATCGGCTAATAAAGCTGAAATCATATGAGAGCATGGGATACCGCTGACCTCGTAATGACGGCATGTGCAAGAAACATTATTTCTTACATTGACTCTATACTTTTCCCTACCATAATCAACCTCATACCAACCTCTTCCGGCACAAATTGGAATGCAATCTGGTACCTTTTTTCGCTGTTTATCAAGTAATTTTACAATATTCGGGGTTAATTCTCCTTCGTATTCATCTATCAATGTATCTTTCTTTCATTGCTTATCATGACATGTATCCGAATATCTTCAAACATTCCAACCAGTGGTTTAAATCGTCCATCATTAATGACATTGTTAAATGATTCACTCATATTGTTACAACAGCAGAAGACTTTGCGAAACCTGTAAAAAATGCTCTACAAAATAATACAATGAAAAGTTAGATTCAGATTTCTTATACCGTATGTTTTTCTTCATATCTACAGCATATTTGTCAATTGCCTTCTTGAAAATATCTTTACTGCTAAAAGCTTGACCGACTCGGAATGGAATCCTCTCATTAGATGAATCTTCATTGTCGCTGTCCTCTTGCATCCGTAAACCAACAATTTCTTCACTTGGTTCTATTTCATTGTCATAGTCGTTATCTGTGTTGCCCTCACCATCTTCTGCAATACCACATAGGTGCAGATTATCACTTCACAATAATAATAAAATTAATATTTAGATGAATTCGTTAATTCAACAAACTCAAATCTGTAAAGTTATCTTTTGAAACTATAAATCAAATTTATGTTATAAGTAATCAGAATTGTTATGAAATTTAGATAAAATAAACGTTTTACCTCATCTTAGTTCCTCCTCGTTAGAAAGCAGAATTTGAGAAGATATTTTACCTAAAAAATAAAAAACCTTACGAAGAGAAGGAAACAATTTGGAAAGATCTTTTTCTAGGAACCCTATGCCCTAAGTTTCACTCTGTTTCTTAAGAATGGTGTGTTTTTCTTTTTTTTTAACTAAACACACCGTTTTATTATTGTTGCTTCTTAACATGCGTTAACGTCGGGAGCTGCTTCCCACATTTTCTTAAAGCTAGGGTTTTATTTCCCCCAAAAAAAGATCAGGGTTTTTTTTATGTTTTTGAAAAACTTCAGAGTTTTTTTACCCATTTCCCCACTTGAAAATTACACTCTGAGTGTTTTTTAGGGGGTTAGTTCGATGATTTTGAAAGTTTCCATGGTTTAATTTAATAGAGAAATGTCTTTAAGACTTCTATGTAAATTAGTTAACACCGTAGGTCCCTAGCTATATCCTATTTATGGTCAGTGGCCACTGTGAGTTTAACAATTGGTTTAGTCGATTTAACCGATTCTTTAAACTTAAAGCTCGATAGAAAAGCGAATTTAATTTTCTTTAATTACTTCTCGTGATAAATCAATTTAATAATTGTGATTTTTAAAAATGTATCTAATTATTTGAGCTAAAAGAAAATATATTATATGCTTCAGAAATCCGTCTACTAAACCCTAAACTGAAACCGTTCATCTTAACCGTTGAACTGTGAACAAACGCAGTCTTTCAAATTTCCACCGTTGATTCTTTCTAACCCCACCTAACTACAATACACTCGCTTGTAGAGGATAAGTACTTGGAGCAGTATAACACCATCTATGTGGAGCAACTAAAAGAGAGGTCTTTTTTTCTCTCTCGATCAAAACAAGTAAAAAAAATCTAATCTTTGCGTCACCGTTTGTGTTCTCTCTTTCTCTAGGGTTCTTCTACAGCTTTCCAGTAAACATGAGGTAAACAAGATTCCTTTGGATTACTCTTTCTTATCTGAATCTTTACCCAACTCTTCCCTTTGATGAATCGTAATTCTCGGATTCATTTGTGTGTGATTTTTCTCTGCTTTGTTCACTTCAAATTTTTCATTTTTCCTCATGGGTTTGTCTTGGAAACTTGGTTTCTTTATTCTATCGATGGATTTAGCGGTATGGTTTCACTGGATTCCTGAGAAGTGCGGAAAAAATATTTAGGGTTTTTAATTCGGGTTTAGGGTTTATTGGGTCTGAAGTTCTCTTTTACTGTTTCGCCATTAGTTGTTGATGAATGATTTTGCATCTATCTTCTCTTGTTAAGCCTGAAGCTTAGAGCAGTTGGATTTAGGGTCTAGGGTTTAAATTTGTGTTATAATTTTTTTTTTTTTTAGTCGAAGTTGCAGAAATAATGATGTTAATGTTGTTTCATTTTTCAGTATAGAATCAGTGACAATTATTTATCTCTGGTGTCTTAGATTTGTATATATAATTTGGTGTTACTGTTTTGTTATGTTTGCTGAAGATGATTGCTTTTCATGTATTTTTCAGTCGTCATCCCGAAGTGAAGTGGGCCGAGACGACCGAAAAGATTTTCCTCACCGTAGTGTTAGCAGATACTAAGGACACAAAAGTTAATCTTGACCCAGAAGGAGTCTTTGATTTCTCTGCAAAAGTTGGTCCAGAAAACCATGTTTATGAACTTAAACTCGAACTTCACGATAAAGTCAATGTAGAGGTGATATTCGTAGACTAACTTGGTCTTATTGTTTCATTCTTTGCCTGTTTAGTTCTAAATCTTTTAACCTTTTTGCTATTCAGGAAAGCAAAATCAACATTGGAGAAAGAAGCATATTCTGCATAATAGAGAAAGCTGAGCCGGAAAGGTGGAATAAGCTAATCCGTGGAGGGAAGCCGCCACACTATGTCAAGGTGGATTGGGACAAGTGGGTAGATGAGGACGAGGAAGGCAGCGCTGGTTAGTATTCACCTTAAAGCTTATAAGTTATATACCTATTCTCGTGTACACTCACTGCACTTTGTGCTCAGGGGGTGTTAAATTTTGTGTTTTTGGTTTGTTTTAGGTGCTGCAGATATGGATATGGGAGGACTGGGAGGAATGGGAGGAATGGATTTCTCGGTTTGTTTCTAACTTGTGAATGTTGTTTATCTTCTGGTTCTTATGTATCTAGCTCTGCGAAATAACTTGATCATTGATCATTGATCCTTGCTTCTTGCAGAACTTTGGTGGCATGGGTGGTATGGGCGGAATGGGTGGAATGGGAGGTCTTGAAGGGCTCGGTGGAATGGGTGGACTTGAAGGACTTGGTGGCATGGGTGGTATGGGAGGAATGGGAGGAGGCATGGGTGGAATGGAAGAGTATGAAGACAGTGATGATGAAGGTAAGCGTTTTGACGATCTTTAGTTTATGTTTGGTCACAGCTTTTTGATGAAACTAGGGCGTTCTAGTGGGTTGAGTGACTTTGTTATTCAAGTGAGATGTTAAGTAGAGTCTTGGGAAACATATTGCAGACTTTGTGTTTCTTTGTTCCTCAACAAAATGAATAATGGAAATCTTTATGTAATTGCAGAAGAAACAGCGAAATCAGGAGACAAGAAAGATGATGCTGTCAAGGAGGAAGCTCCAGTGACAGAGAAGGCGAAAGCAGAAGAACAAACATCTGTTAAGGAAGACAAGTGAAGACAATGTGTTCTAGAGATGAAACCATGTGGTATTAGTAGCTTTCAGGTTTATGAAACCCTCTGATTTACTTCCTTTTTATAAGAATGTTGTTACTCTGTTTGCTTTCTATGAATTTGTTTTCGGTTTTAAGTTTCTACATTTTGTTGTGGTTATATGGGTTCCATTTGTTGTTGGACTTGGCAATTTTTGGCATCGACTTAAGAGTTTGTGAGGAAGCCCTTTTATATGTCTAATCAACGAGAGACAATTTACTCATCTTTTTTATAACTTGAACATAAGTTTTCCAAATTAAAAATTAAACAGGAATATCATAATTTTTCTAAAAAGATGGTCGGCACTGATCACTAAAATGAAAAATCCGAAAAAATTGTGCCTATGTAATTTAATCTGATTCCTGCTTGACACTGATCACGTCCTATGGATTATACAAAATGAAGTTTCAAAATCCTAAGGTAATATGGTCAAATGTCAATAATAAACCCAACAATGATCATCATCACTCACAGTCCAAAAGGACCAAAACAAACAAAAGATTAATGTAATCCAAGATAAATGAATTCAATCACAATAACAATCAAACTCATCTATAATGGACTAATAAGTATGGATAAACTGAATCTCATATATATGGGAAACAACCACTTTAACTAGAGCCAATTTCTTCACCGTAGAGCTAAAACATTAACCAGAATTCAAAACATAAATTATCACGATTCCTAAAAAACATCAAACGATCCAAGCAAATTGATAATCAGATTGAGATTTCCAATTCTCATTCTCTTTTAAGTGTAGAGAGGTAAAGCCGTCCAAGCACCAGAGACATGTCCATTCTCACAAACATAAGCTCTCACAACAGGTTCACCATCATCATGAAACCCAAACACTCTTCTCAAACAAAACGATGAATGCAGATCCCAAGTCTCATCACACACACAAAACGCACATTTCAAACCCGAAACCTTACTCCGATTCCCATCGTTGATCGTTCTCCAAACTCGAGACCGTTTAAAATCCTTGAAAACTCCTCTGAACAACATGTAGTTTCGTTTCTCTTCAACGTGAATACATCCAGGCCAATTACAGATGTATAGACAATCACCACGAAATCTACTCGCGAGAAGCTTATTGCCTTGTTCTCGGCTTAGATTCCAAGCACCCGAAGCTAAATGAGATCCTAGAGATCGACAAATCTTCCTTCGTTTCCTTAACGGAAGATCACGTCCAGGTCTGATTTCACTGGTTTCGATTCCTTCTTGATCGTCGATGGAATCTTCTAGAGGAGCGGGGAGAGTATCGGTGTAGAGATCGTCATAGAGAGACCAAAACGAAGTCGTTTCTATACCAGATCCGTTGTTGAGAGCTGGATCTATCGGTGTAGGTTTGGGATCGAGTCTATGGAGGCTTTTATCGGGACCTAACTCACGTTCTAAACCGAAATCGGAGTTTTCGAGAAGAATTCCGGCGTGGAGTAGACCAGGACAGCAGACGGCGAGTTTGTAAAGAGAAGCCCAACCACCGGGAGGAGGAAGAGACGAACCCGCGGTGGATGAAGATGATGCGGCGGAGGAAGAAGGAGGGAGGAGATCAGAGATGACGGTTGGGATAGTGGAATAGCACTGTGTTTTACAGCAAACGTTCCGTACAATTGATGAGAATTTGGTGCAGACACATGCGAGACGAGCCCAGTGTCTTGGATCGTCTTGAAGCTTGAAGAAGATGTTGAAGACGACGTCTTCTGGTACAAAAGAAAACGCAGATTCCGCCATTGATCTTCTCTATCTCTCAACCTCTGATATTAATGGCGGCCCCTTTCTTATCCGAATATCTCTTCACTTATTATAAGGGGAGAGAATTTATAAAGTTATTGATCCGGTTAGAGTAAACCGGGAACTGTTTAACCGTTTTAGGAGGATCACACATCCACAAAGACAAATAATATGCAATTGCTTCCGAAAAAGACATCGTACGGACTGGACTGGAAGGGTCCGGGTATCAATATGAGTTCTATGCATGTACATGTCTTTTTAGGTTCATTAACTGTGAATTAATTTTCTTTTGTAGTTAAAATAACATGTCCATATGCTCTGAATCCATAGAAATCAAATAAACCAACCAAATCGCATGTTTTAGTGTTAGTTGTTTAATTTTATTTGGCACTCACCATTAGTTTTAGTTATATTTGCTTTGGATATTTGAGCTTTAAATATGTAGATGATAACAGTTGGGCTTGTGCTCTTGATGTAAACTCGAGTTGAACCCTATACAATACTCATATAAATGAGCTAAGCTTAGATCATAAAACACAGTAGGAGCTAGTTATAACTTAGTTCGATATATTCATCCCTATGCGAAACACAAGACAATAAAAACGAGATCTTTTAGAGAATCTTGAACACAGTTGCAGTGAATATTAAAGAAAAAAGAGTTATGTCACGAGTAACCCCAGAAATACAACTAGTTCTCAATTTCTCATACTTGGTTTAGTCACATCAACAACATAAGAGAGATCATTTTCAGGAGAATCTTCCATACGGCAACACCCAGCTTTTTTACCTGATTGTGAGAAATGGTTCTTTACCTGTAAAAACAGTTGATGGAGATTCAGACAACGAGCCAGAATGTTCCAAACAAATTTAAAAAGAGTGTGCATTACCGAGAAGGACTCCTGCTTCTGCTCTTGCTCCTGCTACGGATAGGGCTCTTTGCTGGGCTCAGCTGTTTGCTAGGGCTCTTGCTTGCTTCCTTCTGAACCTGCAACACACGAGTTTTAAGATGATGTAAATATGTAATAAATTAGCTAGACATAGACCTTGTTTTTTGAATGGCATGGATCAAAAACCGAAAATTTAATTCTAATAGCACAGCTGGCCAAAAAAACTGTACAAAGATAGATGACTTACAGAGGGTAGAGGAGATCTTGACCTTGAAAGAGATCTGCAAAAGTCCGAGAAACAAATCCAGTTTTAAAATCCAATATGTTTCCGTGTTTAATAGCTCACCGAGACCCTTGATGCCTCATTCCATGTCAGAGATCAAAATGTTATCACAAGAAAGCAACCAAAAAAAAAACAAGATAACTTTAAATGATTTCTAGCAGAACATAAACCAACACACGCAGGCTTTTCATTGAAACAGAGGGTAAACAGAATCTAATTCTATCAAACCCTGAGTCCAGAACAGCAACGGTTCCATGAGAATCCAGATCGCTTGTCCAATTGCAGGTAATGAAAATATCTTTTCTAGCTCATCGAAGGATCCATATTGATGATACTATATCAATGTGATCCAATGTCTCCACAGTACCCATCTAGCAGCAATGGATATTATCAGAAAACGAGAAAAAAAAAATTCAATTCCAAACTAGCCCGTCTAAGAAAGAGCATATACCTCTGAGGGGAAACAGTTGTGTACAACCAACCAAGAAATCCATGATCCAGATATTAATTCCCATATATTAGTTGATTGAATGTATATCCAATCTAGGAAACAAAACCATTCTCAGCAATAAAAGCCAGACTTTCAGAAGGAAATAATTAGTACCCTTAACTAGAAGCAATCACCATTCTCAATCAACAACTATGAAGTCATCTCAATGACTTCTTATAATGAGACATCCAGCAAACTTCAAGGAAAGAGCTAAAGCCTATGCTATGCTATCAAGTGAATCTTTAGCATAAACATAAAAGAAGAAACTAAGCATACCCTCGAGAAGACGGTGACCTTGACTTGGAGCGGGAGCGAGGAGATCTTGATGTAGATTTTGCAGGTGATCTACGCGAAGATTTAGCCTTTGGACTCCTGCTTCTGCTGCGGCTACGACTACGGCTGTGGCTCCTCCCACGGCTGCGACTACGGCTACGGCTGCGGCTCTTAGAATAGGATCTTCCTCGACTAGGGCTTCTTGAATCCCTCCTTGAATCATATTCTCTAACCTATAACGATATGGGATAATGTTAAGTGAAATATAAACGAACACAGTTTTCAAAATATTTGGCGTTGGCATACCCGGACATATCCACGAGAAAATGCATTTCGAAACTCTGTGTCGTCAAGCTTTTTTACCTGAAGAAAATGAATAATATACTCATGAGTATTCAAGAGTGAACAAATTCTCAACCACACAACTAATCAAAGGATAGGAACAAGAAGAACATCTCACCGCATATTTCATGTCCTCGTAGCTGGTATAATCTACAATTCCAGTTGTACCTGTGAATAAATTGTCCAAGATAAAGATTTTTAAAAGCAGGCCACAGACTAGTTAAAACAGGATTTACTCGCAAGAAAGTACCAACAAGTTTAGATACATCTCTATTCTTGGGTAAGATATGCAGACTTACCTCTACCATCACGGAACACTTGAGAGAAACAGACTTCTCCTCCTTTACGCATGTGATCCTACAGAAAAAGAAAATAAAAAATGATTATGTCAAGATTCCGAAATCTTCAAAAATATAGGAGCAACAATGAGGAATCTGTCAACAACTTTGTAGTCACCTTGAGGTCTTGCCAGGAAGCAGATGAAGGCAAACCTGACACTACAACTGCATAGTAAAAAATATTACTTTAGAGATTTCTCCTAAAAACTTTAAATAAACTAATCATAAACATATCATATGTACCGCGGTACTCAGATCTCCTAGATGGTCCACGCCCATGACCACCTCCATCACCATCACGACCGCCACGACCACCACCACTGTAACTACCACGAGCATCATTTGATGAACGCCTCCCACCATGAGCTAGTTCCACCTGCAATGGCCAACATGCATAAATAAGTTTACCGATCAGTAAAAAAACTATTAAAAATAACAAATTTTGTGTGTTGAAATTCTGGAATATGATGATTAACAAACCCGTAAACGGTGCCCATCAAAGTCATAACCATCTCGACCATGAATTGCATCTTCAGCATCCCGAGTATCCTCAAACTGAAGCAAACATAATAATATATTGGATTAAATCGTTCACTATCACGATGGCAGCATCTAACAATAAAAGTGAGCCTATATGTAAAATCAACAACCAGTACTCATAAAACATGATGTTGCATAATAAGCTAACCTCGACGAAAGCATAGCCTGGAGGCCTTGGTGGAATCTTCAAATCGATTTGAAGAACAGGTCCATACTGCAAACAAAAAGATAGAAGAGCAATTCTCATTGGAAACTTTACTGAAAACAATCACAAGCCAACATATGCAATAGAATTACTAACAGCTGATGCATTCGATTTCATTCACATATCATCCTTGTAAACACATATTCTTCAGAAATATAAAATTACATCCTGATTTCTTGATCCAACATCGAGATATCACAATTTAGCATACAAAATTGAAAAGAAAAAAAAAACACAACTACAAATGCCAGCTATGTGAAAAAAAATTGAAGAAAAACAAGCTGATTACCTTACTGAACAAATCTTCAACTTCTCTCTCGCGGATATCGCCGGGAAGGTTCCCGACGTAAATAGTTCTGCTCGAACGGCTGCTCATTTTTCCTTTACCAAATTCAAAAACGCGAATTCAAACATTAATAAATCACAACGAATAAGCGTTCACACAAACTCGACGATTAACCTAAGAAGAAAAGAAGAAACACTAAAATTAACGAGAGATTTGACTCATCCTTTAAATTCCGATGGAGAATTAAACTCCAGTAACGATTCCGATCACCTGAGAGAAATTCCGATGGAACAGAAGAGGCCGTGAGGCTCACCTGATTGAAAATTGAGATCTGGGCTGGGCGAAAGTAAAGAACTGGCTAGGGTTTTCGAATTGGCGAGAGGTAAATAGCTGAGAGCAATCACGTGACGCCCGTGACCTTCTTACGACGAGACAAGTACGATACATTGTTTCTAGACCGTACAAAATACATTTGACCCGTTTTGGTAACAAAATCTTAATGAAATAAACGTTGACTAGGAAAAAAATGAAATAAACAAAAAAAATGGTCTACACAGAAGCACAGAAAATTGTAAAATTCTAATGGTTTCTTTTTTTTTTTTTGAAAAATAGATTGTATGGTTTATTTCTTTTCCATGGTTCATCTTCATCAATTCATTAGGATTTTTAGTTCATAATTCTTAATTGCAGGAACTATATAACTTTTGTTGACCAAAAAAATAAGAAAAGATTTAACTCTTTTTTAATTTCAGATTAATGTCGTGCACAAAAAGCAAAAGTATACTAAAATCTTGATCAATGGTTTTGAAAAAAGAAATCGAAAATGGACCTTACGATGTATACATGTGATCGTAGGTTATTAAAAAAAAAAAAAAGATAGAAATACACAGAAAAAATAGTATCTTCCCGTCCCAATTATTAGTTGGCTTCTTTGATTTCTCAATTACAAAAGCAAATCAACCTCTTAACCCAAAAGAGCGACTCCAAATCCACTACTCGATCTTCTCCAACAACTTGAAAACACAACATCTGTGATCCATTCCCAAATTCAGATTGCCCAAAGGGGTTTCACTTTCTGTGATCTAGAAAGATCTCAGCTTTTTAACAATGTCTCAGAAACATCTGGAGTCATCACGAAGCTCAATTGAATCTTGCACTTCACAGCTTCTCTCATGGCGACCATTTCACCGCTCCAAAACCCTAGACTCATCTGAGCAGCCACAACAGCAGCCTTACGGTTCGAATTCGACGAAAAATGGGTTTCACTCCACTCCCAAACGCCCTTGCTTCTCCGATCGATCCACCTCTTTCTCCAACGAAGCTATGAGCCGTCTCTCACTCGCCGACGACGATAACAATGGTAGTTACGGCGGTGGCGTAGGGAAAACATCAGCTTCGAATTACAATAATAGAGGAAGTTTTCGGTTAGTAGCGAGAAAACGACGGCGTCGTAATTCGAGATCGGTGTCTGGTCGGAGTAGTGATCGGAGTGGGACTCGGAGATGTTGCTCCATTGGAGCTCATGGTACTTGCTCGGATTTGCCTTTCGCCGTCGGTACAGATTCAAGTGGAGAGCTTTTTGGTGAAGCGAATTGGGGTTCCGATGTGAGTGAGGCGGCACGGAATTCACGGAGAGAGCGGCGAGATTCCGGAGGAGAGAAGGAAGCTTCCGGAGGGTTCGGATTTGCCGTTGGAATCGATCCAATGGGAAATGAATCTGGGTATGGGAGTGAACCTGGATACAGGGGTGATGCTGAGTTTGGCTATGGTGATGAATTTGACGATGAAGAAGAAGATGTGAAGCCATTGTTTTGGGAAGGTAAAGTTCGAAACTTTTTTATATCTTGAGTTTGCTGATCATCGTTTGTTAGATATGATATAGTTTGAAGATTTAGATTGATGTTTTTAATTGCCAAAGATAGAAATTTTGGTGTTATTTGCCACTTCTTGTTCTCTACTTTTGGCTATGATCTTGCCTGATGTAGCTTTAAGGATGTTGCAAAACATAGGAATTGTTAGAAAGTTGTTAAATTTGGGTTGGGGAATGATAACAATGGGGAAACATCAAATCTTTTTTTGAGCCAGAACACAATTTGATAATATATTGTGGAATTGAGTTGCCATGTTTGTCTGAAATGTATCTGCATCTTATTGGTATATTTTTTTGCTTGGTGATGGTTTTGGATTTGGAGCAGATGCAGATTCAACAATGGAGATGTCTGGTGATACGAAATTCTCAGATAGTAAACCTCAATTCAGGTGCCGCCGCAGAAGACAACATGACTACAAAACTGTTGATTCCATGAGATAACACAACAAACTCAATAATATCCAAATCAAAGCCAAAATGGACTTCCGGCTAAGGGGAAGCTTTTCCGGTTCAATCCAAATGTGATCAGCTCATCTGCGTTGATGATGTTCGCAGGTATACTAAGACAAGAGATCCTGTTGGAGAAACTTTCCTGGTTTATATGTATTTTGCTAAATGACCTCTTGTCTGGTATGTATACAACTTGATAAAAAATGTTATTAATCTGAGTTGATACCATTTGGATTGGACCGGAAAAGCCGTTCCATTAACCAGAGGTTAGACTTGGCTTTGATTTGGATAGTGTTGCAGCTCAGAATCAACTCAAGAACACGAGTCAAAACCTCTGATGATCGATTGAAGACGAACACAACACAGACACAATCGAACAGAGATCAAAAACAGAATCTGATGCCAAATCGTAGAGCAGAAATAGAGTAAAGCAACAAACAAAGAACACCAGACTTTACGAGTTCGGTTCAATCGATGTGACTGACCCTATGTCTCGGCCAAAATGGAATCCAGAAATCCGCTATATTAAATGTTACAGAGAGATCAAGAGCTCTAATAACCAATGCTTAACCAGATGACTCATGTTCACAAATCAACAGATACTCAGATAGTAATGGGTTTGTTGTATTCATCTCATGTAGTGAACAGTCTTGTAGTCAACTCATGCTGTCTTATGCGGCAATTGCAGAATGTTTTAAAGATTTCTAACTTATTCATATTCCTCTAAAGGATTGTGCAATCTTTGTGTTTACAAAATCTACAGAATTATACTTTATACACGTACACTTTTTAAATATCTCATTCCAATCCAAACGTCTCATCAACCACCTCTACTTTGAATGCAACAACATTAACAGTAAACTGTCTCCTACTTCTATAAGACATGCTACTTATTTATTTTATGGTGTCCAAACCTTACTCTCGATTTTAAATATTGTTGCTTATTTTATCTTTTTGACGGAAAGAAAGATCAGAAACAAATAACATTATAATTAAAAGCCATGAAAGATGGTAGTAAAAAATGACACAGTATAGAAAAAAGATAGTATTACCATATTTTTTTTCCCGTCATCTTCGTGCTTTCTTATTGGATAGTTTTTTTTGTTCTTATTGGATAGTTACACCGGAGACGATAGAGACGTTGTGTACCACAACATTACAAATAGAAGCCCTTTATCACCCGTTACTATAACCCGTTACCGTCTTCGTGAGTCTCCACCATGACAGAGGCATTATTACCACTTGCGAAGATACTCACTGTATTGTACCACACAACATTAATACCAATCAAAGCCGCCTGTCTTCGTGAGTCTCCACCCTTACCTCTGATTTAGGTTATAGTCTTAAAGACCACGACTTTTCCCTTGACTCATAAAAAAATACGACTTTTCCACACTCTCTTATGTACACCATAAATTGTCTTAGTTTCTTACAAACTCAAATATCACAAACCAAAGCCCAAAAAAAAAAAAAAAAAAAAAAATAGAGAGCCATGTTCTTCAAACTCTTCACTATCTTCTTCTTCTTCTTCTTCTTAAGCTTCTTCTGGCAATCCCTAAAGTCCTCTTCCCAAATTCTCGATTTCACTTACAATGGCTTCCGTGATACACAGACTAACATATCCATCCAAGGAATTGCAACCGTCACACCCAACGGTCTCTTGATGCTAACCAACTCAACCTCGCAGAAAACCGGTCACGCCTTCTATCCCAAACCAATCCGGTTCAAAGATTCTCCAAACGGCACCGTCTCGTCTTTCTCCACTACCTTTGTCTTTGCTATCCACTCTGTGGTCCGGGAGGTTAGCGCCCAAGGCATGGCCTTTGTCGTTGCTCCTAACCCTGGCTTCCCATTCTCCTTTCCCTCACGATACCTCGGTCTCTTCAACATCACAAACGACGGTGACGATACGAATCATGCATTCGCGGCCGAATTTGACACGATTATGAATGCGGATTTTAATGATACGAACAACAACCATGTCGGAATCGATATCAATAGTATGAAGTCGGTGAAAAGTTCGCCGGCTGGGTACTGGGACGAGAAAGATCAGTTTACGAATCTGACTTTGTTCAATCGTACACGGATGCAAGTTTGGGTCGATTACGATGGTCGTACCCATCAAATCGATGTAACTTTGGCTCCGTTCAAAAAGGATAAACCTAGAAAACCGCTTGTTTCTATTGTTAGAGATCTATCTTCGGTTCTTTTGCAAGATATGTTCGTAGGTTTCTCGTCTGCGACAGGTGATATTTCGTCGGAACATTATGTTCTTGGGTGGAGTTTCAGGGTGAAGGGGAAAGCTCCGCCATTGGACTTATCAAAACTTCCGATACTGCCGAAGTGGGACTCAAAATCCTCGAGAGTCTACGTCTTCTACAAAAACTGGATGCCGTTGATTGCCCTCTTGTTTATTATCTTTCTTATCTTTCTCGCGCGCTTCATCGTGAGGAGGAGGAGAAAGTTCGCAGAGGAGCTTGAGGATTGGGAAACAGAGTTCAAGAAGAACCGACTAAGGTTTAAAGACTTGTATTATGCCACAAAGGGGTTCAAGGATAAGAACCTTCTTGGATCAGGCGGGTTTGGGAAGGTTTACAGAGGTATCATGCCAATTACGGAGAAAGAGATCGCCGTGAAAAGAGTCTCTAACGAATCCCGACAAGGATTGAAAGAGTTTGTAGCGGAGATCGTGAGTATTGGACAGATGAGTCACCGGAACATTGTCCCTCTCTTAGGTTATTGCCGCCGGAGAGACGAGCTTCTTCTGGTGTATGATTACATGACCAATGGAAGCTTAGACAAGTACTTGTACGATAGTCCGAAGGTAACCCTCGATTGGAGATAGAGGTTTAAAGTCATTAAAGATGTTGCCTCAGGCTTATTCTATCTCCACGAGGAATGGGAACAAGTTGTGATTCACCGAGACGTCAAAGCCAGCAACGTCTTATAAGACGCAGAGCTCAATGGGAGACTCGGAGATTTTGGTTTATCTCAGTTGTGCAATCACGGGTCAGATCCTCAAACCACGCACATCGTTGGAACATGGGGATACCTAGCCCCCGATCACTTGAGGACAGGACGGCCCACAACCGGTACCGATGTTTTTGCATATGGGGTGCTCCTACTAGAAGTGGCGTGCGGTAGACGTCCTATCGAGGTTCATAAGGATAGTGGTGAGAGAGTCTTGCTCGTTGATTGGGTTTATGGATTTTGGGTGGAGGGAAACATCTTGAATGCTAAGGATCCAAATCTAGGGTCCGAGTATGACCAAAAAGAGGTCGAAATGGTTTTGAAGCTAGGTTTGTTGTGCTCTCATTCCGACCCACAAGTTAGACCAACTATGAGACAAGTGCTACATTATCTAAGGGGAGATGCAAAGTTACCAGATTTTTCGCCATTGGACTTGCGTGGGAGTGAGCGCATGTCGGGAAAATACCACGGATTTAGTGAGTCAAGCACGTTTACTACTGGATCTTCAATTGCTCATTCTATACTCTCTAGCGGGAGGTAGTTTTCAAATATCAGGACGATTGTGTGTCTTACATTACATTCGTAGAAATGAATTATTTGCAAGAGATAGGGGAGGACCATATATTGAAAGATTTCAGTGTTGTAAGTTTACGTGAAATAATTTGTAACTTTATGGACGTAGAAGACCAGTTTACTCATAATGAATTTGCATTCTAATTAAGTAGAGAGGTGGTTGATAAGACGGTTGAATTGTAAATCGAAATTAAAAAAAGTGTATGGTTATCAAAATATAATTTTATAGATTCTGTAAAGACAAAGCTTGCAGAGTCCTTCAGAAGAAAATAAATAAGCTATAAATCTTTGATACAGTGTTACATTGTGCAATTGCGGCAGAAAACAACATGACTACAAAATTGTTGATTCCATGAGATGAACAAAGACATTAATATTCAATCAAAGCCAAGTCTTACTTCTGGTTAATGTGGAAGCTTTTCTGGTCCGGTCCAAAAGCGATCAGCTCATCAGCGCTGATTAATGATTCGCAGACACAGCAGTGTTAATATTTTAAACTAATGATCGGTAAAACCAAGTCGTTAAAATATATCGCCGACATTAACAATAAAACAAATATTTAATCACCAAAATCCAAATATATCGCTGAATTAACTATATAACAAACTCGATTTTTTTTTTTACGAAAGAGAGATATATTAAAAATAAATTGCATTAGATGGTCTGACTGTTTTTTTTTTTTTTTGGTTCAACTTGGTCTGACTGTTTTGTTTTCATTACGAAAAAGAGATATAATCAAAGCTTTGTCCCCCCGTTACTAGTATATATCCGTCTCCGTCTCTCCGAGTCTCCACCATTAATTTTCTCTTGACCAATCGGATTAAGACGACGACTTTTACCAAGCTCATCACCATCTTCTTCTTCTGCAAGCTCCAGCTTCCTTTGTCAATCCCTAAAATCCTCTTCCCAAATTCTCAACTTCACTTACAATGGATTCAGTCATCCACTGACTAACAAAAATCTATATCAAACCATCCATATTAAATTATCTTTTACTTTATATATTATTCATTCATAAACCAAATATTCTAAAAATTGAAAAAAAACAAACAAACAAAATTTGATTGAATACTATTAGAAATCTTCAACTCTAAAATAACATTAATTTTATTTCTTTGATATTATTTTAGAAAATGAGTGAAATATAACTACACCCATAACATGGAGAAAACACCTAGCTAGCTTAAAAATTCGATTGTTAAATTTTATTTTTTTCCCTCTAAATTCCATTAAAATAAGAAAGTGTATAAAATTTAACACTTAATTTTATAGACTAATCATTGCTATAACCAAGTGTATATTGTTGAAATGTTAATGTTAGGATCCACATAGAAAATTTGAAATTATCAACAGTAATATATACGAAAAGCCAATCTAGTATTGTCAATTAATTTTGAACAAAAAACTCATAAAACTTCACGTTGTATCTATCACAGTAAACTCATACAAATATAAACGATTTAAAATAAAATAAAGTTTGATCCAAGATGAATTGAGAAAAAAACGATGTGTTAAAATCTCATATATAGAACCAAGCAATGGTAGCCTGATGGTAGGTATGATTTGGGGAAAGATGTAATCCCATTGGTCCTAAGTTCGATTCCCGCCAGAAACTAAGTTGCTATTGTCTAGCCAGATGAAGATGAGGTCATGTCTTAGACCTCATTAGAAAACACGAGGCCGGACTAGTCGTTAGTATTGTCTTCCTGGAGGATTAGTTGGGCTTTGGCCCAGACACCCCCCAAGTTATCCAAAAAAAAAAAAATCTTATATATATATATATATATATATAGCAAACTCAAAATTATCGCCCGTTATTGCTTACTATATAATATTATTATCCATAACAGAGTGAAACAAGAGTGGAAGCACCCTTGGCCCATTGGTTTATGGTTTAAAGGCTTCTACACCAGGTTTGGGGAATGCTGCAAAGAGAGCCGGCCGTCAGCCGGCCGTCGAGGTTTCGAGTGTTGGGGGGGGGGGGGGGGGGGGGGAGGAGCATGTCTATCATAGGGATGTCGTACATGCAGAACGTCTGTCGTAGATCCGATGCGGAGAGAGTCTGTCTATCATGAGGATGTCGTACATGCAGAACCGTCCGTCGGACAGAGTTTACATCATGGAATCATTATTTGAGGAAGCTGTTCATCCTAATTACATATGCTATATGTAGTCGAATATCATCATAATAGGATTAGATAAAAAATATATTTAATAATGATGTGAGAGACGACAAAATAGAAAAAAAAAAAAAAAAAGAGTGAAACGAGACGGTCCAGCACCGAAGTCTTTTATGAGTGTCCATCCACCATGGATTCTCAATCGGGTTAAACCCATGACGACGAATTTTCCATTGACCAAAAGAAAATTACGAATTTTCCATACTCTCTTCACTCCATAAATTTGTCATTGTTTTTCATGAACTCAAATATCTAAACTAAAGCCAAAAAATAGAAAAGAAAGAAATACAGAGCCATGTTCGTCAAGCTTGTCTTCTTCTTCTTCTTCAGCCTACTCTCTCAACCCCTTAAATCCTCTTCCCAAATTCTCAACTTCACTTACAATGGCTTCCATACTCCATTGACTGACTTATCAATCCAAGGGGTTACCACCGTCACACCCAACGGTTTCTTGAAGCTAACCAACACATCTTTGCAGAGAACCGGTCATGCCTTCTATACCAAACCAATCCGGTTCAAAGATTCTCCAAACGGCAGTGTTTCATCCTTTTCCACAACCTTTGTCTTCGCTATCCACCCCCAGATCCCGATACTTAGTGGCCACGGCTTGGCCTTTGTCGTTGCTCCTAACCCTGGCCTCCCATCCAGCACTCCCAGCCAATACCTCGGTCTCTTCAACATCACAAACAACGGTAATGATACGAATCATGTATTCGCTGTCGAACTTGACACGATTCGAAGTACCGAGTTTAATAATAACCACGTTGGAATCAATATCAATAGCTTGACCTCTGTGAATAGTTCACCAGCTGGGTATTGGGACAAGAAAGTTCACCAGCTTGACCTCTGTGAATAGTTCACCAGCTGGGTATTGGGACAAGAAAGATCAGTTTAAGAATCTGACTTTGATCAGTCGAAAGCGTATGCAGGTTTGGGTGGATTACGATGGTCGCTCCCATCGAATCGATGTGACGATGGCCCCGTTCTGTGAGAATAAACCTAGAAAGTCGCTTGTTTCTATTGTTAGAGATCTATCTTCGGTTCTTTTGCAAGATATGTTCGTAGGTATCTCGTTTGCGACTGGTTTGTTTTTTTCAGAACATTTTGTTCTTGGGTGGAGTTTCAAGGTTAAGGGAGAAGCTCCGCCATTGGCCTTATCGAAACTTCCGAAATTTCCGAGGGAGGGGCCCACGAGAATATCCAAGTTCTACAAGAACTGGATGCCGTTAATTTCCCTCTTGGTTATTCCCCTCTTGTTTATCTTCTCGCTCGCCTTCCTTGTGCGTTTCATCGTGAAGAGGCGGAGAAAGTTCACAGAGGAGCTCGAACATTGGGAAATAGAGTTAGGGAAAACCCGATTAAGGTTCAAGGACTTGTACTACGCCACTAAAGGGTTCAAGGATAAGAACCTTCTTGGATCAGGCGGGTTCGGGAAGGTTTATAGAGGTATCATGCCAACGACCAAGAAAGATATCGCTGTAAAAAGAGTGTCCAACGAATCAAGACAAGGGCTGAAAGAGTTTGTGGCTGTGGTCGTTAGTATTGGTCGGATGAGTCACCGGAACTTAGCTCCTCTCTTGGGTTATTGCCGTAGGAAAGACGAGCTTCTTCTGGTGTATATTTACATGTCCAATGGAAGCTTAGAAAAGTATTTGCACAACAATCCAGAGGTAACCCTTGACTGGAAACAGAGGTTTAAAGTCATTAAAAGTGTGGCCTCTGCCTTATTCTTCATTCACGAAGAGTGGGAACAAGTGGTGATTCACCGCGACGTCAAAGCCAGCAACGTCTTGTTAGACGCGGAGCTCAATAGGAGACTTGGGGATTTTGGCTTAGCTCGGTTGTGCGGTCACGGGTTGGATCCTCAAACCACCAATGTCGCTGGAACATGGGGATACTAGGCCCCTGACCACATTAGGACAGGACGGGCCACAACCGCTACTGATGTTTTTGTGTTCGGGGTGCTCCTATTAGAAGTGGCATGCGGTAGACGTCCTATCGAGATTGAGAACCAGAGTGGTGAGAGGGTCTTGCTTGTAGATTGGGTTTTTGAGTTTTGGGTGGAGGGAAACATCTTGGATGCTAAGGATCCGAATCTAGGGTCCAAGTATGACCAAAGAGAGGTCGAAATGGTTTTGAAGCTAGGTTTGTTGTGCTTTCACTCCGATCCACAAGTTAGACCAACTATGAGACAAGTGTTGCATTATCTAAGTGGAGATGCAATGTTACCAGATTTTTCGCCGTCTGACTTGTGTGGGGGTGGGATAATGTTGGGGATCAACCACGGACTTAGTGAGTTAGCCATGGTTACCGGTGGGTCTTCAATTGCTGATTCTCTACTCTCGGGCGGTAGATAACTATTGAATATCATAACGTTTGTATGTCTTACATTACCTATGTAGAAGAAAGTATTTCCGCGAGATTGGGGACCATGTTGATATATTCGGGTGTTGTATGTTGAAATAATTGAAATTTTATAAACGTAGAAGACCACTTTACTCGTCATGGTCTTGCATTCAAAGTATGGGACTGTTGGATTGGAAAGAAAAAATTTCAAAAGAGTATGGTTATTTTAGATTCTGTAAACACAAAGCTTGCAGTCTTTTATAGCAATATAAATAAGCTAGAAATCTGTTGATTACATGACTACAAAACTGTTGATTACATAAGACAAACAAAACAAAACCATTACTATCTATTGATTTGTGAACATGAATCATCCATCTGGTTAAGCACTGGTTATTGGCGTTAACCGAATAATAATTGAGCCGGAGTTGGTTTGAGAATTAGTTGAAAGTCAGTTTAATCGTTTGTTGCAGAGTAAATAATGTTAAGGTCCAAAAAAGGCCGTGTTTCTGTTGAGAGCTTTCAACTCTCTCATTCTTGATCTCTCTGTAACATACTAACATTGAACTCGTAAAGTCTTGTGTTTTGCTAATCGCTTTACTCTATTTCTGCTCTACGATTTGATGCGATTCTGTTTCTCCGATCTCTTTTCAGACGTCTGTGTTGTGTTTTTCTTCAATCAATCATCAGAATTTTCGACTTGTGTTATTGAGTTGATTCTGAGCCGTAGTAACACACAAGCTATAGCATATATAAATGTCTTCTTTTTTTTTGGTCAACTCACTTAAGAATATTTAACAACAAGAAACCTCTGTCTCCGTCAGAGGTGCAAGCTTCTTCTTCATCCAGATTCAAAAGTCAGCGATACCATTACGGATGCCGAGTCTATGTATTACTCCTCTACACTTTCCGGCCACCGCTCTCTGTTGTTTTCGGACTCCAACGTCCGCCGTTCGTTCCGTGCGAGCAGAGTTCAGAGAAGAGAAAGATCATTTGATTCAATCAGCTTTAAATTCAGCATATTTTCGTCTGCGAGAAACCAATCGAACTGGCAATCTCTCTCTTTCTAATATATCATTTGTCAATTTCTATAAGCATATATTCCCGAAATAACTGATCATTGTGTATTGACTTTCTCTTAGGCATTTCGTCGAACACATACCAATAGCTTTTCATCAAGTAGTTTCTTGAAGAAATATGACTAAAAGCTTTCTAATTTATGCACGCAGAGCCTCTATTCATCGACCCATATGAAACTTGCTTCTTACCTCCTTGCACAAAGAAGGAATTGGACATCTATGAACAACAACAAAGTTCATCGATGACAAGTTGTTAGATATTGCTAAACGTATTGATGGACTAAAGCAGGTTACTTTATTTACTTCTATTTTCTTTCTCAAACATGGGTTTTACTTCTATTCTATACTATCTTTGGATAAAACGTTTGTCTTACAATACATTTGTAGTAATAAATGATTTGCACAAGATAGGGGACCATGTGTATATATTTCGGTGTTGTATACTTGTATCTTGACGTGAGATCATTGAAATTCTATGGTCGTAGAAGTCCAATTTATTCGTAATGATGCGTGGTTAATTAGACTGTTGAATTGAAAGAGAAAATTTAAAAGTTTGATAATCTAAATCGTTTTTGGGCTAGTAGCATTTCCTAAGATCTTCCAAAAAAAATCGAAAGTTTCGTGTTCGATTTCCATTTAAAAGGGGTTTCAACTAAGCTCAAAGTATAATAATATTCCAATTAATAGCTCTACCCTTTTCTCCATGCATAAGGCCAATGAAGCTTATGCTTTAAGACCACTAAATAATTAAATAATTTTTGGGCCACATTTTGAATTCTCCTTTGATAAGAATGACATGACTTGTCTTAACTACAAAGAGACGTGGGTTTGACCTTTTGATTAAGGAGAGTGATAGTCAAACAAAACAATATGATTTGTCAGTTTGAACCACACATAAGTCACAAAACTAATATGTTTTTGTAGTTTGTAATTAATTTCATTTATATCATATAATTTCATAGAAACAAACTTCAACTATTTTTACATATTGTGGCTGTGGGTTGGGTGATACATTTCGGTGACTATTTACTTGGTTTTAGCAATTATTAGTCTAAAATATTAAGTTGAATTAACTATAAAGAACTCGATTTTAAGTCTGATAATTTTTTTGAGAGAAAGAGATATCAGGAAACAAATAGCATTACAGTTAGAAGTTTAAAAGCGATAACATATATGGTGGTAAGTAATGACACTGGTAAAAGATGGTAGTCTCATTTCTTTGCATCGTCATCTTTTACTTCTTCAATGGATAGCTACATCATAGACGATTCACATTGTACCACAACATTAGTCTCCACCATGACTTGTAATTTGGGTTAAGACGACGACTACGACTTTTCCCTTGACCACAAAAATACGACTTTTCCACACTCTCTATATACCATATATTATTGTCTTTAGTTTCTTACAACTCAAATATCTAAGCCCAAAAGCAAAAATAAAAAAGCAATGTTCGTCAAGCTCTTTATCATCTTCTTCTTCAGCCTACTATCTCAATCCCTAACGACATCTTCCCAAGTCCTCGACTTCACTTACAATGGTTTCCGTCGTCCACTGACTAACATATCCATTCAAGGAGTTTCCACCGTCACCGCCAAAGGTCTCTTGAAGCTAACCGACAAAACAGTGTTAAGTACCGGTCACGCTTTCTATACCAAACCAATCCGGTTCAAAGATTCTCCAAACGACACTGTCTCGTCCTTCTCCACAACCTTTGTCTTGGGTATCTACTCTCAGATTCCTACACTTAGTGGTCACGGCATGGCTTTTGTCATTGCTCCTAACCCTGACCTCCGATTCTCCTGGGCTAGCCAATACCTCGGTCTCTTTAACAGCATGAACGACGGTAATGATACGAATCATGTACTCGCTGTTGAGTTTGACACGATTCAGAACCCCGAGTTCAATGATACGAACAATAACCATGTCGGAATCAATATCAACAGCATGGAGTCGGTGAAAAGTTCGCCGGCTGGGTACTGGAACGAGAACGATCAGTTTCAAAACCTGACTTTGATAAGTCGTAAACGGATGCAAATATGGGTCGATTACGATGGTCTTACCCATAAAATCGATGTAACCATGGCTCCGTTCGCTGAGGATAAACCTAGAAAACCGCTTGTTTCTATTGTTAGAGATTTATCTTCAGTTCTTTTGCAAGATATGTTTGTAGGTTTCTCGGCGGCAACCGGTTATGTTCTGTCGGAACATCTTGTTTTTGGGTGGAGTTTCCAGGTGAAGGGGAACAAAGCTCCGCCATTGGCCTTATCAAAACTTCCGGAATTTCCGAGGGTGGGGCCTACGAGAGTACTCAGGTTTTACAAGAACGGGATGCCGTTTGTTTCCCTCTTGTTGATTCCCCTCTTGCTTATTATCTCGCTCGTCTTCCTCGTGCGCTTCGTTGTGAGGAGGAGGAGAAAGTTTGCAGAGGAGCTTGAAGATTGGGAAACAGAGTTTGGGAAGAACAGATTACGGTTCAAGGACTTGTACTATGCCACTAAAGGGTTCAAGGATAAGAACCTTCTTGGATCGGGCGGGTTCGGAAGGGTTTATAGAGGTATCATGTCGATAACGAAGAAAGATATCGCTGTGAAAAGAGTGTCCAACGAATCACGACAAGGGTTGAAAGAGTTTGTGGCTGAAATCGTTAGTATTGGACGGATGAGTCACCGGAACTTAGTTCCTCTCTTAGGCTATTGTCGCCGGAGAGACGAGCTTCTTCTAGTGTATGATTACATGCCCAATGGAAGCTTAGAAAAGTATTTGCACAATAGTCCAGAGGTAACCCTCGATTGGAAACAGAGGTTTAAAATCATTAAAGGTGTGGCCTCTGGCTTATTCTACCTCCATGAAGAATGGGAACAAGTTGTGATTCATCGGGACGTCAAAGCCAGCAACGTCCTGTTAGACGCGGAGCTCAATGGGAGACTCGGAGATTTTGGCTTAGCCCGGTTGTGCGATCACGGGTCCAATCCTCAAACCACGCGCGTAGTTGGAACTTGGGGATACCTAGCCCCTGATCACGTTAGGACAGGACGGGCCACGACCTCTACTGATGTGTTTGCGTTTGGGGTGCTCCTACTAGAAGTGGCGTGTGGTAGACACCCTATTGAGATTGAGAACGATAGTGGTGAGACCGCCTTGCTCGTGGATTGGGTTTTTGGGTTTTTGGTAGAGGGAAACATCTTGGATGCTAAGGATCCGAATTTAGGGTCCGAGTATGACCAAAAAGAGGTCGAAATGGTTTTGAAGCTAGGTTTGTTGTGCTCTCAATCTGACCCACATACAAGACCAACAATGAGACATGTGCTACATTATCTAAGTGGAGATGTAACGTTACCAGATTTTTCACGGTTGGACTTACGTGGGAGTGAGATGATGTTAGGAATCCACCACGGATTTAGTGAGTCAGGCATGTTTACCAGTGGATCTTCAATTGCTTATTCTATTCTCTCGGGCGGGAGGTGATTTTCAAATATCACAAAGATTGTGTCTTACATTATATATGTAGAAATCAATTATTTACACGAGATAGGAGAGGACCATATATTGAAACTTATGGACGTAGAAGACTAGTTTAATCTTAATGACATTGCATTCAAAGTTTTAAAAGCGTATGGTTGTCAAAATAGAATTTTGTAGATTCTGTAAATACAAAGCTTGCAGAGTCCTTTAGAAGAATAAAGCTATAAATCTTTGGTATAACATTGTGCGATTGTTGATACATGAGTTGAACACAACCAACCTATTACTATCGTGTATCGATATGATTTGTGAACATAAATCATCTGGTTAAGCACTGGTAATTGAGAAGTCGGTTTAATAGTTTCTTGCATAGTAAACAATGTTAAAAACCTTGTTCATGAGCTTCAATGCTCTCATTCTTGAATCTTGATCATAAGACTCTGGATTTGTTGAGATGATCTTGATCTCTCTGTAACATTTTAGAATCAATCACATTGACCGATCTGAACTTATTAAGTCTTGTGTTCTTCACTTTTTGCTTTACTCTGTTTCCGCTCTGCGATTTGATGCGATTCTTTCTCTTCAATCTTCTTTCGATTACATCTGTTGTATCATTTTTATTTCTTTTTGTCAAAAAAAAAAAAATGATTCTCCTCTACAACTTACATGACACCTCTGGTTCCGTCCGAGGTGTTAGTTTCTTCTTCATCCAAAGTCAGCGACATCATTACGGATGCAGAGTCTATGTCTTCCTCCTGTACACTTTCCGGCCAACGCACTCCATCGCTATCGGAGTCCGACGCCCAACGTTCGTTCCGTGCGAGCAGAGTGCAGACAAGAGAACGACCATTTGATTCAATCAGCTTTAGATTCAGCATCTTTTCGTCTGCGAGAAACCAATCGAACTGGCAGTCTCTTTCTTTCTAATATCTCATTTGTCAATTTCTATAAGCATATTCATGAAATGGCTGATTATTGTGTCTTGATTTTCTCTTAGGCATTTCGTCGAACACATACCAATAGCTTTTGATCAAATAGTTTCTTGAAGAAATCTGACTTAAAGCTTTCTAATTTCTGCACCCAGAGCCTCTATTCATCGACCCATACGCAGCTTGCTTCTTACCTCCTTGCACAAAGAAGGAATTCGACATCCATGAACAACAACATTACTGTCTTGCAACAAAGTTCATCGATGACAAGTTGTTAGATATAGCTAAACGCATTGATGGACTCAAGCAGGTTACTTTACTTACTACTTCTATTGTCATTCTCAATCATGGGTTTGATTTCAAACTCTCTTACAATGAAAGTTAAATTGTTTATTTGCAAGTGATATCATATCTTTGCAGGTTGTCTTGTTTACAGATGGTATGGATACTCGACCTTATAGGCTTAATTGGCCAACTTCGACTATGATCTTTGATGTATCATCAGAAAAGGTTTTCCAAATAGCATCTTACAAGCTTCAGGGTTTGTGCTTTCCTTTGCTTTAAAGCATCCATTTTTATTACAAACTTAATTTCCCAGGACTTGAATGCTTCCTAGTTTTGTTTGGGATTGTTAGATATAGTTTCCTTATATACTGATTCAGGTGTGGGAGCTAGGATCCCTAAAAGTTGCTTATTCTTTCACATTCCTGTGGAACCCGGGAACTTAGAGCAACGTTTACGCTCAAAAGGGTTTAGTGGGAACCGGCCAAGTATATGGGCAATGCAGGTGATGAATTCTCTCATCCTATCTTCATCCTTTCCTGCAATCTATATGAATGTTATTTTGTTGATATGATATGATTCTTCCTATTTGTAACAGGGCTTACCTCTTGAGTCTCCATCGGGTCTTGAAGCTATTCTATCTGCCATTAGTAGCTTGGCGATGAATGAATGCTATCTAATTGGAGAATTGTCTACAAATATCACACTCCAGGTCACTTTGATCTCTGAACTATCTTTGGACTTCTACCTTAAACTTGGTATCTTATCTTTTGATATATATAATCTTTACACGGTCTTGAGTGCAGTCGGATTTGACTAAGTGGATGGAGAAACAGTTCATGAGCAACGGTTTTCGAGTGAAGATAGTTGGCTATGAAGAGATTGCTGCAAGTTTAGGCGTTGTATTACATTCACCAGCAAACCATGACACAGTTCTGTTTATTGCACAACAGCTCAAGTTTTCAGATGATCAAGTAATGTCTCTCTATTAAGACAACTCGTGATGTCTCCATTAATACTTAATCATCTCAGTTAAACTTAATTGTCAAAATCTCGCAGATGGAAACATGGAGACAAGAATTTCAAAGAGTGGAAGAAGATGGAGATGAACAAGGATTTGAAGAGCTCTGATGAAGTAAACAAAAATGTGGCTTTTATAGATAAAACAAATTACTAAGTAAAACTTTTTCATTTGGATCAAAATTCGTGTCTGAATAAATTTGAGAATATAAAAAAATCTTGGAGCCATGCTTTGGTCTTTGGCTTGGATTTGACTTTGCTGTGACCTTTACTACCCTTTTTGGATCTTTGTTTCTGATTGTTTCCGTCATCTCCTTTGTCGTTTGGATTCACTTCCTCAAATTTCACCGGTTTAATTATCACACCAGCTTTCTTCACAACCTGCACACACAGGTTATTGGCACAAGGTCAAAAGAAATGCAACATTTTGCGACATGGGTGCTAAAGAGAGTTTAAAGTAATGAAAAGGCACCTCGGGTCGGTTTAGAGCTCCAACAACAGTCGCGGGATTAAACTCGGGTCCTATAGGCATACGCATACTGTGTTCGAAAACTTCCTTAGATGTATAAGGGAAAGGTAGAGCCGTTGTATGAAGTTTCTCAGTCTGCCAAAAACAGATAATGTAAGCGTGAAGGGATGATTACAAAGAGAGGGATTGGGATATTAAGCAAGACACTGACCTTTTTATCGACTTTTTCTGATATGATAACATGTTTGAGACGGGCATCTTTCCTTGTTTTGAGAGCTTGCTCTCTCTTTTTCTTGGCCTCTTCGTGTTCTCTAACCATCCATGAAGGTAAACCTCTCCTGTTTTGGATATTGGTCCATTGTCCCCAACCAGGAACTAGAACCGGTTTCTCCGGTTCAGGAACTTCCTGATTTAGAACCGCTTGCTTATCCTTCTCAAATTCGTCTACAACGTCATCGCCAGCAAAAGCACGTTGTATAAGATCTGCTTGAGAAGGAATTTCATAGGTTTCCTTTGAAGCAGAGGTCAAAATCCCATCAACCATTTGCTCTGCTTCACTCTCGGAATCCTCCCTTTCTTCATCTCTCGATTCCTTTAGTGATTTTAAAGAAAGGAAAATAAAACACTAAGCGAGGAGAAGAAAAGGATAAAACAGTTAAGTTGGGTTGAGTTTTAAGAAAATAAACCTTTTTATATTGGCTCTCTGAAATTGGTACAAGCGTCTTTGGAGTTTTTTTGGATTCTGCATTTTGACACCCTTTCATCTGAACAATATTCAAAAAAGGAGTTGATAAAAGATAATACATAAGGAAACGAAGTCTAATTTGAAAATTGTAAAAGCAAACCTTCTTCCAAGAGCCTGATGCAAATAAGGCAACATCAAATGTTGTCTTAGAAGCTGGATTCCCAACAACATCATCAAACTTCTGCAAGCAAATCAGACCAAAAAAATGTTATCAGGAATTTTAAAAGGAGAGAAGAGAGAACCATTGTGGCTAATCAAACTGAAAAAACCATGGTACCTCAGTTTCTGTTATGGTTCCATTGTTTCTAGCAGGTGAAGCAATATCTCTAACAGCTCCTAGGTCATTATTTTCTATGCCTTCCATATCATTGTCACTATCACTGTTGTCATAAAAGTTGTCTGATTCCCTTTTAGACTCTTTTGGTGCTTCGACTTTAGCTGTTGCACCAAATACTCTTCTACCACTAATATCAGCAGATTTTTTAGGATTTTCTGCTCCACCAGAATTCTCCCACTCTTCATACTCCTCGAGTGCACGTTTAGCTTCTTCATTAGCTTCCTCGTTTTTCTTTTTCATAGCACGAGCCTAATCAAACCAAACAAAATTAGACTAAATCTAGAATAAAATAATCATAAATGTTTTGAGAAAGCAAAGCAAGAATTACCATGAAAGGTAATGACAGAAGACCAGAATTGGGTACTTCATCATCTTCCACAGTTTGCAGTGTCTTCTCTCTTGCTTTTGCTATCAATTTAGAAGGAGTATCTTGATCTGAACCATCATTCAACTCTTCGTCATCGTCACTCTCATCACTGCTACTTCCATCTTTCGTAGAGTTCATCTTTCTGGACAAAGTAGCATGAACCTGAAGTTGTTCAGATATAGCTGCCCGAGTTCCATCATATTTCACATTCAGTCCACGGCTTATCATTCGTTTGGCCCATTTTCCTGTGTTTTTGTGCTTCAATCTCATCCGTTCCTGCATAAGCATAAGCACAAACACGACTATTTATTACTTGACAGTCTCTCGATTAAAAATTTGTGCAGGTAGAAGAAATTTTAGACTCACCTCTACTCGTTCAACCTCCTGCTTCATAGCCTCTTCTTTAGCCATTTCAGGGTCCATTAATGCTCCCGCTCCCGCTGCCGCTTTCAGGCTTTTATTTTTTAGGCGATGATAAGTTTTAGACTTAATCTTCTTGATTCGTTTACTTTTCAGCTCGTGGCGGAAGAGCAGACTCCGCATCTTGGCAATGCGGTTACGGTCCTTGATGTGGTCTTCCACCGACACCTGCAACATGAAAATGAAATCCAAACACTTACATCAGAAATTCATATAAACTATGCTCAACGCCGCGACATACAAGATCAATTTATAAGTCAAATAGCTGTCTGCAGGGAATAAACTAGATCACAGAACTTGCCTCGTTCAGTTCAAGAAGCCTAGCGCCATCTTCTTTGTGAGCATCCCAAACCTCGCTATCGTTGAGTACAGAAGCCATTTTCTTCTCAAACTCAGTCCGGGGTTGAAATTCTGATGCTATTGCGCCAACCGTAGAATACCCAAGATTGACATCTTGGTTAAAGTAGACAGTTGGTACCTCCCTGTTCCTCTTTACCAGAGGCACCCACTTATTAAACTCCTTCTCCACCTGTACTTTCACAACTTTCCGTTCCAGTCTTTCTCGTTCTGGCTTTGGCAGAGGAGCATGGACAACAGATTGAGTATCTTTCTGCATCCGGGAGATCCTCTTACTTAGTTCGTTATACCCAGGTTTTCCTTGAAGAGGCGCTAAAAGGTCTTCCATCGTGATGAGGCCTTTACCCTCAAGCACATCACGGGTAGGATTGAATTCAGACTCTGGATATGCTTCAGTAAAGAGTACAGGTTTGCTCTTACTCTCCCCTGAAAACATAGGGCATAACGTTATATTTTCAGAGCTTACAAATGAAATGAAGCAGCAGATATATAATAAGCAAAACTCTGAAAATAAAGTCTCGGTTTTTACAGTCAATAATACCTTTAAAGGCAGCACTTGGCATTCCAGTGAGAGATTGCAACATCCGTGTATGTCTATCATCATCACCTTCACCTTCCTCCTCATCATCATTGTCACTGTTTCCACCATCTTTATCATCATTGTCACTGTTTCCACCATCTTCATCATCATCTGACTCCACGTTTTCATCCTACATTGACAAAAAGACAACTTATCAGTAAGGACTATGTATTGAATTCACCAATCAATCAATTAAGAACATTTGAATTCACCAATACTTAATTTCAATCAATCAATCTTAATTCACTAACGGTTATAGCTTGGTGGCATAGCAAAGTCCCAAATTCTCTAAAACTTAAAATCAAAGTAAGTCTCTTATCTTCTCATCACTAAAGGTAAACACTTAGCAATTTCAAACAGTGGCGGCGATAAGAAAACTTAATCGATAGCGGAAGAGAGAAGGAAAGAATGAAAACCTCGAAATCCTCGGGAAGCTCGTATTCGTAATTATCGACGCGGTCATAACGATTGTTTTTCTTGGACTCTTCCTCAGGCACACCTTCTTCGTATTCATACAAATCGCCGCCGTTAACATCATCGGAATCGATCTCATCGTCTTCTTCGTCAGAGTTCAAAGGGCGTTTAGCATCGGCAATGGTCCTCAGCATAGAGGTAGGTAAGTGAGGACCTTTCCTCTTCTTAGACTTAGCTAGGGTTTTCGAAGCAGACTTCCTCTTTTCTACCATGGCTGTCTCTGCTTTTTTTTTTTTTTTCAACTCCGGTTGAGATTTTTGTAGGGCTTCTCTTTCCCTTAAATACTAATTAATTTTTTTTTTACGTTGTTATCTTATTTTGTTTTTTTTTTATAGGAAGATGAAAAAGTAAAAAAGGAAAGGTTAACTCAAAAAATACATCAGCTGTTAATTTAATAATTTAGAGAAAAATATACGAACATTTTTTTATATATATACGAATTTTTAACCTCCTCAAAATTTATTTGAACAAAACTGGTGATCAATTTTAATACACGAATGTGTATTTTAACAACCATGTTTACCACGTAAAGAAACCATTGTCTAAACGAAGTTTAAAATAAAAATGTGACAATTTAGGGGGAATACCAATATACACATTCAATTATTATTTATGCGAATAGAACTCATTTTTTAGAGCCTATTACACTCTTTTTTTTCACCTCTAACACACTAATTTTTGTGTATTTAACAGGATAAGATTCGGCATGGTTTGTGGTTTTGCGGAACCTCAAAAGCATATATTTGGATAAGTCATTGGGTCAAATCCCAAGCCGAATACAAAAACTAGTATAATATTTGTGACAATAAAAATGTTGGAAACGAGATGGTTGGGTTCTTGATCATCCAAAAGCTGTACAAAAAGCTTTAGTGCTTGTAGTTGAATTTGACTTGGATCACATAACGCATCTTAATTTGTTCCACATTGTAGACAATGTATTTGTTGTACAACAACATCCCCTGCAAAAGTTAACAAAATCAATTTGAAAATTTGGTTCCCCTTTGGGAAAGTTAGATTTTGTGAATATGTTGAAGCAAAACAAAACAAAAACCTTGGAGTTTGAATGATCCACTGGTTTGCCAAGTGGAACAACAACACCGTCTTCTAGTGTCTGAGCCTCTGATGGGTTCGGTGCTGTTTTCCCCACACCTTTTGTGCTGCAACCATCAGTTTACAAGTCAAGGTTTATATGTTAAGTACAAAAACCGTTAAATCATAATTCATCGCGTACCTTAGCTTCCCCGAGGGTAAATTATCAGCGTTATAATCCGCGTATATAAGTTCATTCATGTCACCCAAAGCAACCTAGAGAAGTTTTCATCATTAGGAAACATAAAGGCAGTTATGTTGAATGATATAGAGGTCTTGTTGATATCTAGGAGTTTTGTTGTTTTCCATATGAAATGATAGAAGAACCGAATATACCTCGCAGAGGAGCAGAACGCCGTCATTAGAACCGCTGGTCGCGTAGCAATAGTTCGCACTCTTGGAGAACATATCCGCGAAATAAACCCCTTTTCCAAACATGTAACCAGTTACAGGTGCTTCAGGAGGAGCTATCCGAAGACCTGTTTGGTGCATCATCGTAGTTGAATTCATTATGAAACTGAAAATCCCCCAGTAAAGAAGAAAAAAGGAGACACTAAGAGCCAGAGAAACCTGTTACCTTGAGATAAAATACCGGCCCAGTTAGTGAGACGTGACCCATGCCACAGTAGCATTCTGTTCTTCGAACTTGAAAACTACCAAGAAAATTTAAAGATTCACAGTGCTAAAATGAGAAATCAGAATAAATGTGTACTGTAGGGACAAGCTTGAAATACCATAACATACCTGTTGGAATCGATCAGTTTCAACAGCTCGTGAAGCTCTAAATAGTTGAGCAATCTCAACTCTGTATCCCGAATGCGTCTTTGCATGAGTGTTCTCCATGTACTTGGCAACCTGGTTTTGGTTTTAAGGAGTAGTCAGCAAAAGGTTTAAAACATATACATGTTTTAGATACTCGATTATCAAAGATGTTTGTTCAAAGTTCACTAAACCAAAATTTTACCATAGAGAACTCCTCTGAATCTGCTCCTACTGGAGTCAAACCACAATTAAGTTGCTGGTAGTGATAATACAAAGGATCATCCTACATCCATTGCAAGAAGTATTGTCATCTCAATAGAGAACTATACAACGAAGTGATTTGATGCCTTAAACCACATAGACTGACTGACTTACCTGCAATCCTGGGTCGATGGACAACAACTTTGTCGCGAGTTCGATTTCACCTAATGCTTCAACCTTACATAAAATAGTGATGTGTTAAAAACTAAACTAAACATGTACCACCTAACCATTAAATTTCTGAAGACCAAAAACTAATCAAGTAGGAAACAGTAGAAAGAATTACCATTTCTATTTTCTGCTTCAACTTTTGAGGAGTGTCTATAACAAACTGACCTGTTACAACTCGGAATACAGATGTTAGTGAAGGTTTAGTTATAAATATCATTCTTTGTCTGAAACTTTCGCACAGATGTAAAATGCATATGTACTTACTCATTTTCTTAAAACCAAAATCATGGGGTATCACAGTATAGAACTCTCTGCATCAATGATGACACAAAGTTAGAATAGCTCAAATCAAATTTCTTTGTGGGACACAGTTATTTAATCAACTAAACGTAACACAGAGTCTAGCAATTAACCAGATACAGACCCACTCAGTTCCTCAAGCCTCTTTCTATCAAACCGGTCAATCACCTCTGATATTCTCTTCAGCACTTCATAACCCTAGATAGATTCAAGAAATGAGACAACAACTATTATCTGACATCACAACAACTATAGGTTACGGAAATGAGACAAAACAAATCATTTACTATTTTTACCTTTGAAATTGTAGTCTTGCTTATCTTCCCAAGTGGCAATTTGTTAGCGTTATATCCTTCAATTTCAAAATATATGAGAGAATGTATGAAAAATCAACTAGAAGTAAAGAAACCAGGAAAATAACAAACAAATGGTAGGAAATCTCAGATGATGGGAGACCAAAAGTAAGAAATAATGTATCGACATATAAGCAAAGGACTCTGAACCACTGCTAATTCTGCCAATGGGTGCTCTCACTTGAATGAAAGTGATCAAAGTAAGAGTAACGAACCTATTTCCATCATGTGCTGTGCCATCATACTAACATTACATATAAGAGAGATAAACTTGGCAACCCGAGTATCTAGTTTTGATTCCTCAGGTTTAACTTCAGAAGATGATTTGGGAATATCATCGACCTGAGTAAAAAAATTGTGGACTCAGCGTAAGTGCATTTGAACAGTGAGAAAATTTTACAATCACACAATAACCTCAATCCAGCAGATCCTTTGGATAATGCCACACAACACAATGGTAAGAAGAGATAGAGTAATGAGGATTCCGAAACACTCACTGGTGAATCATTTTCCTCTTTTCCATAATCCATTTCGAGCCATGTATAGGACTTTGGATGAGGAATAAATTCCTTTCTATCAGACCAAAAGTTCCTTGTCTTGTCAAGGAACTTATTGCTAAATATTTCTATTGCACGATCCCATGAGTCATAAGGCCCATCTAATTTACTTTGTCCTTTGACACCAACTCTTCCCCATCTGGTGTAAACCATGTATGTCTTTTTACTATCCGACTCTGCACAATAGATCAGATAAATCCATGATGACGGATGGTATAGGAAACCAAGAAGAATGACAAAGAGTCATTGAAAGCTGTAACTACTTCAAGAGGTTTCCGGTACTCGAACAAGACAATTATAAGTAACAAAAACAGCCAAGCAACAAGGAAATTAATTTTAAAGACTTTGGAAGACTTACCTAAGACTTGTAGGACAAAGAACTTGTTATTGTTATCCCTGACATTTGTCTGATTTAACATAGCATCATAAACATCATCACCCTACAACATTCAACAAAAATCTCAAGTCAATCTGACAGCAATTAGCAAGTGAAATCCCAGTTTCCAACGACATTCATGAACACAATAAGATGCAAAACACTCAAAGCTTAAGTTCATAACACTTGCCCTTTGTAAAACATGGTACTGGCTCTTTATCTCATCAGGAATCCATTGATCTAATACTGCTGCACCCTTCTTTGTCGCGGTTACGATTTTCTCATCTTTCTTTTCTTCTTCAAACCCATTGTTATCATCTTCAGCATCATCTGTACCTGAAAACACAATACACACACAATGGCAATAAGTACATAAACGAATTCACATCAAACATCAAAAAAGAATCATTTTTTAACCAAATTTCCCAGAGAAAGAAACATAATATTACCGGATTTTACAGGTGCGTTGGAATCGTTATTAGCATCATTGCAAAGCCTCTCAAGAAGTTCTTTTTTAGTTCCCGTTGTAACTAAGCCTCTCTTATTAGCTTCCTCACGCAACTCCTTCACAATCATCCCACGAAATGCTTCAGTTGCACTCAATTTGTTTGAATCATCAGTACCATCCGAAGAAACTCTGTTTCTTTTCCTCTTGTTCTTCAATTCTTCCTTCTTATTGGCTTCTGCGATAGCCTCTTCTAGCCTCTCCACCTGCAAAATCAGAATATTTAGCAAATAGAGAAGAAGAGTACAATGAAAAATCGATTCAGAGAGAGAGAGGAATTACCAGGACGGCTTTGACTCCGGTGGTACTGAGTCCACGCTCGGCGAGTTTTGACCGGAGTTCGTCGACTTTGAGTTTGTTTGCCATTTTCGTCCTTCGGAGAATGGTTCGTTGGGAAGGGAATGAGAGTGAGGAACAAAGACCGATTCTAATATTCTATGGGTTTTGTAGGAAGAGAGTTCCCGCGAGCATTTAAAGTCTTCTTCTTCTGTATCAATGACTTCCCTTGAAAGCTTTAGGGCTTTTCATCTCCCTTTTTTAAAATTCAAAATTATTTTTAAAAAATTGGAAAGTTATTCTTGGTTTTTGCGAAAATTGCCCATATAACTTTGGAAGCTAGAAATGACCCCCAAATACTTCTTGGAAAGAGTTGAATTTTTGTACTTTGACATGAATTATTAATTTCTAGTATAAAACTAACTTATACAGATCTGAAATTTGCTGGTTTTAAAACGTTTACAAAGAAAGATACAATAGTTTTTGCATTGTGTTTATGGTTCGTCACTACTCATTTGTCCAAGGACGTGCCTACAAATTATCGTCAACGGATTGGAGGACTCTTTTTATTAAAACAGATTTATCAGATTGAACAGACAAAAAATACACAAATTATTTCCGACAAACAATCAAAGCAATATGTTTATCAAACCAAGGTCATAAGCATGAGTTCATGACCGGTCTAATTGTTTTAGAGCTTTAGGCTAAAGAAAACCATGTTTTCTACCAATTCCGTTATATAAGGTAGGCTTTTCTTAAATAAACTAATTACTTCTTCTTTTTTTCCTTTTAGAAATATGGGATTTGTGGTCGACTCTTCTTGTTATATAGTCTAGAAAAATCTATTTAAAAGGAAAAGTATACAGTGCATTGCAATGTATAGTTTGGGATCAAATGTTCATAAGCTGTAAAATTAGCATATGTTTGAGGATATCACCGTATCCGTACCAAGTATGGAGATCAAATTATCATTTTTTTTTTTTTGTGGTAGAATTTACTTAAAGTAAAGTTGATTTAACTGAACATGCATGTTTATCAATCCTTAATCTAACCTAATCTATAGATATCGATGAAGAATTGAAGATTGAAGACATAAGAGTCAATAGGCCCATTACTGAAAGCCTCGAACTAAGTGGTTTCAACAATTTGGTTTTCACTATTCTTTGGCCCATTATTGTTAATATTGTGCATTTTTTTCTTTTTATACCTGATTATAGTCCTAGTTCACTATTAGAATTTTAGAAATGTGTTTAAACCTGTCCTTGACTATTCTATTTAAATGCAAAAAATTGGTATACAAAACATGATTTGAAAAGTCGTATATGTATATATGTGGCGCGAAGAAAACTAAAAAGGTAAAAAGACCAAAATTTGAATCTATAGGTTTTTACACTTGAAATCTATTATGAATATCAAATATTTTTATTTAGAAAAAAAACTCTAGTAAACTACGATGGTTCTAAATTAGATTTTCAAATTGGTTAGATGATAACGATTATGTGATCGTAAATACGATAATAAGTTAGTTACCAAATTTACTTGAACAAATAACTTTCGGGTGAGCCATGTAAAAGACGAGATAGAGATTTTGACCAAAGAAATAAAAAGGTAGAGAACATGCAAAAGCCAAAAAAAACATAACGAATGTTTAGTGGTGTAGATGGAGAGAACCAACGACATGTTCTCAGTACATATACCAACCGCCTAACATAACAGCCTGTCCTTATCCCAAAATTTTTAATTTAATTTCAACTTGATAGTATAGTATCTTTTTGGCATTAAAACAGTAAAAGTTATGACCCGATATAATAGAGATAATCAGTGTTCAGTTATTAATTATCATTGTTATTTAAGACGTGGAAAAATTGATATCTTTGTTATTGAAGGTGTACAGTGATTACTTGTCAAAATTATTGTGCAATGACTCGAACTCTTGTCTGCTAGTAATAATAGTAGTAAATAAACTTATAAAGCATGATTTATTTTGTTTATCGTCGCTAATAAAGCATGATTACATATACAAAAATAGATGAAAGAAAGAAAAAAAAAAAAAAACAGAGGATCCAAGATGCGTAACCATTACCAAGAAAAGAAAAGAAACAATATGCTCGTGGACGAAGCTGGGGGCGAAACCACAAACCAAAGAACCCTTTGATGGTGCAAGTGGTCGTAGAGAACCAATCAAGATAAACTCCACCGCCTCAAAATATCATACTCTTAGTTTATTATTATCCTTCGACATTTCATTTTTTCTTTGTATATCTATATGCTTATACACTCAAGTTATTTTTAATATAATACTACATAGTATAAACTTAGACCAATGGCGTCTTGACATATATAAAACTCATTGATATATTCGAACCTTCACTTTCCCTACTTTACACACGTCTACATGTAGATTACCATCAATCATTAAATCCTTCGTATAATGATAGTTCAAAACTTCAAATTAAAAAAATTAAGCAATAATTCTGGAATTTTGCTTTAAAAATAAATAAAATACTATAGAAATCACACATTTAAAATACTTCTTCGAGTTATTATTTAAAATTATTTTACACATATTAAAAAATTTTAATTTTTTTGTTTTACTTCTAATTAATATTTATTTGATATTATTTTATTGGTCAAGATATTAAAATATAAAAAACAAAATTAGAAATTTTATCAAATATATGCATTAAAAATATAAAATGATAATTAATATAAAACAAGTTTAAAGATCCTATGAAATAAGAGGGTGTATAATTAAAAAAAAATAAAGTATAATTTTGATTTTTATTTCAAAAAAAAAAGCAAGGCTAATTATGGGTCAAAGGCCAGAATTGACGCAGTCGTTTATGGCAAGTGAAAAGACAATTTCGAAGTTACTTCTCTCCTCCTTCCTCCTTCTATATAAACCTTCCTCTTCTCTACCTCTCTTCTCATCTCTTCAAGCCATTTTCGAAATCTATCAAGCTTGAGAGAGAGAACACAGACGAAACCAAGTTTCTTCAATCTTGTTGCTGCAGATTTAAAGAAGTTTTCAACTCTTTAAGTAAATCTCTCCTTCTGCGGCGGCGAAAAGAAGAAAAACCTCCCAACAAAAAAAAAAGTTTCGACCTTTTATTGTCTGTTTTCTCTCTTTCTCTCTTCAAGAAACCACATAATCCGAAAATGGCTCGTTCGCTCTCTAACGTTAAGATCGTATCTGCTTTCGTCTCTCGTGAACTCTCAAATGCAATCTTCCGGTAAATCTCTATTACTCTGTTTTCTCCTTTATGCTCTGTTTTATAGTTATGCTCTGTTTTCTAAACGGTTTCGTTTTGGGTCTTTGCTAACAGACGCGGTTATGCGGCCACGGCGGCGCAAGGGAGCGTTTCGAGCGGTGGAAAAGGTGGAGCTGTTGTTTCAGCTGTGATGAAGAAGAAGGGAGTGGAAGAATCGACCCAGAAAATTTCTTGGGTTCCAGATCCCAAAACCGGTTATTACAGACCCGAAACCGGTTCCAACGAGATTGACCCGGCTGAGCTCAGAGCAGCTCTCTTGAACAACAAGCAGTGATTTAATTAATTTTAAGAAGAAGCTCTTTTTGATTAATTATTTTATGTAATTTTTTCAAGGTCTTTAAGAGGAGATTAGGGGAAGTGGGTAATGATCTGCTGCAGTGAACCCTATTTTCATCTGCTACGTCCGATTCTGTAATAGATACTATAGAGAAGCGTTTGTTCCCTCTACTTGTAATAATGGATCGTTGGATGTATGATTTTACGTATTATTCAGAATAGTGTTTTTAAAATGATTAATTCGATAGCAATTTCACAACATTTAAAATATAATTTAACAGATTTTACGTTTGAAACTGATTATAGAAGTTTGTCCTTTGTAAAAGAAGAAATATCAAGTGTGGAAAGTTCACGAAGTTTGTCGTTAGCTAGATGTGTCATATCTAACATGCAAAGATAAATTTTTAGTGATGAAAAAAGAAAAGATAAATTTTAGTGAAAAAGTTTATTCTACTGTTTTACTATATCCTACCGAACTTATTTAAAATGTTATTCTGGCACAAATCATTCATTTATTTTGATTAGGAATCATAATGGCCGCCATGATGAATTTACTTTCATCGTTCCAATTCTATCGAATTACAAAGAACATGAGAAAAAATTTCAATTATTGTATGTGTTATGACTTATGAGATAACATATTTAAAAGAATGTTCTGATGAATTATTGGACTTTAAAAAAATTGCAAAAATTATTGGCACATAACATAAGCAAAGATAGAGGTAGTCGTGTAAACGCAATTATAATCCGATAAATATATTAGTATAAACTTTCATACGTGGTTTTGTTCATTGCATTTATATATATAACCGACAGAATGTTCCCTCTTACTTTATCTAATTGTTATAGATTAGTGTCAGTGCAATTAGCGACAAGTAAGTGACAGATACATCCTTTAAGAACGTTCTTAATTAAATTAGATATGTATTATAAAGACATGTTTTGTACGTTTGGAGTTTCGACCGTTCCTTAACTATAGTTACTCTATACTAGTGTATGTTAGGTATAGGAGACATATTAGCTTCTTCTTTTTTTGGTAAAAAGAGATATTAGCTTTATCTCTTCGTGTTCATCTAATCACACCTTGATGAATGATTTTAACTTATTAATTCATTTTCTTTAGCGAGACTAAATTATTAAAAATTTTAACAAATATCATACTGAAGTCTTTCACACATATCACGAGTCACGAGACTCAAAGATCAGCCATAATTTTTGATTCTCCTTTTTAGTCTGACATGGTATAAGAAAAAATATGACAAATTTCATAGATGTACAATATGATATTAGAACAAATCAGAATACACAATTAATTGTTGACTAGGTAACCATTTTTGCCAAAATTGAAACTATACTATGATAAATTCATAATATATTAAAAATGTGTTTTTTTTTTGTGTGTGTGTTTCATTCCAATAAATAGGATGATGTCAATTAAATAGCGTGTGATCGAGTAAAAACATAATATCTGTTAAAAAATGTGTAAATTTCAAATTATTAAAAACAATAACATGCGATAAATTAAATAACTTAGTTACGATTTCGCCACTTGTTGTTTCTAAAAGAAGAGAAAAAACTTCTGTTGTCATTGAACATAATAGTTTTCAAATTATCAACCTATAATGTATATAAATATATTTGGTCCCATTTGTAAATTTAAACCTAATAAGGGTATTTATTATATTTTGAATTTGATTCTGCTGATTTTTTTATTAATAAAAAGAGAGATTTGTGAGGTGAAGTTAAAAGAATCCAGTAAGGGCAAGGAAATATAAGACGTGTCCTGTCTTCTTTTGAAGAGTCAATTGTGCAAAGGCTTTGAGACTTGAGACTTGAGACTTAGACTTGAGAGAGACTTGTTGAGAGAGGCACGTAGGCAACTTGGTACATCGAATCTATCAGCACTGAATTTTCTTTTAATTGACGATAAAATAAATAAATAAATAAATAAATAAATAAATAATCGAGTCATCTCTTTTGACACATGTCCCTTTATTCTTTTGACTTGTTTGCTAATTCGTATGCAATCATTCATATAGTCATAATTCGCATATTAACACATAATAATTTATGTAGATATTCAAATTCTAATAGTTCAAAAAATATTAGGATAGTAAAACTAAAAAGTTGGTTTATTCCTTGTACTTGAAGATAAATGTTCGCACATGTTCAAATAGCGACTAAACATTAGATGATCCAAAATTCCTGCCATTTGTATAATTGTTGCATCAAACAAATTCAGCAAAACTAAAATTGCCTTTTGTTTGATACCTAACCCTAAAAAGTATGTTTGTTATAGCTCCATCATATAATACATTTGAAATTAAAAAGAAAAAAGCAAACGAAAAAGGAAGTTTGGAAATGGACGATTAACTTATTGTCTACCAAATTATCAAAACTTATTCCACTCTTAATATTGTTTTTTCTTTTTTTTTGACAAGGCACTCTTAATATTGTTAACCCCATCGATAGGGCATAAAAACAAAACAACCACATGTTCTATAGACTTATTTTCATATTTTTTTTGTTCCAATAGTTGACTACTTTGATTAATATATTTTAAGCAAGAAAAACTCATGATCAGCCTTTGCTAGGCACGGCTTCCATTAGTTGCTTGCATAATTCGTTTGATAAGGACATGACCAACGTGATGTGGCGTTTATTATAAATTTTTAAATATTATTATTACGTACATTTTTCCAATTTATTATAATAAGTTACATGTTTATAAATGAGTGTTACTATATGAGGCACTTTTCAAAAGTTAATATCTCTAACAGGCAGACAGCACTCCATGTATAATTTTGTTGGGTGCAATTACTCTCTTTTTATAAATTAAAAAACTTCTATGTCGAATTTTTTTTAAAAGCGATATAAATTTATGATATTATTTTGTGATACCTCTATTTTTGAGACAATTACCATTAGTAGGTAGCATTTTTTTATTTTTTTTTGGTTAAAGGCTTAAAGCATTAGGTCGCATTTCGTAGAACGAAAGAATTATTCTATTGACTTCATATAGGAATCATTTGCCGTCAATTTCGAAACTTTTCTTATATCGTAATGCCATCAATATCAACTATCAACTCTCAAAGAGCTTAACCGGAAATTTCTGCCTGCGCACATTCGTTGACTTGTTATTTTGCCTATTTGTCTTTTCAGATCCATTGACGAATGGATCAAGACATAACTATATCTTGGCCTTAACATCAATACTGCAATAAACGAAGATATGAACCTTACGAGGATAAGTTTAAGCATCGAAGACCCAAAAACTCAAACCGGTTATTCAACCCATGACCCGGTTCAAATGAGATCCCATCAATTAAGCTAAAACCTTTCCCCTAAAAGCCACCAAAAGACAAACAAGAAAACTACCTAAAATCTTCATAAACAAAATATTGTTATTTATGATCATCATTTAAACCTGTACTTCAACTACTACATTCAAATTTGGTTACCTAGATTCTCTGCAACAGTAGATATCTATCTCAAACAAAGATATTAACTACAATAAATAATCAAATCCATAGTTAAAGAGTTATTGTGAAATTTCCCAGTTCCTGATACTATCTCAAGCTTATGAAGAGCTGAAATCAAGTAAATCACAAACCAAAATCCATCATCATCGACACAAATGGTATGAATGAGGTATTAAAAGAACCATGTCTTATTCATTCCAAACTATACCATAAACATCTTCACAAAGTATCTCTTATATATCGACAAGCTAATACTCTTTTCACCATACAGAATGATCCAAGATCCATCGAAACAGTCTCATAAACTACGAACAGCAGCTCAATCCTATCTTATTAGCTCATTCAATCCAAAGAGTATAACTTTTTCAGAGACATGATTGATAAATTCACCTTATGAACAAAAACCATTCAACCTTAGAGAAGCATTCAGATTTCACATCACAAAATCAGCCAAAATTCACCATTAAATTCACTAAGGGATGCAATTAAGTAAATCACAGACCAAAATCCACCATCATCGACACAAATGGTATGAACGAGGTATTAAAGAAATCAGTGTAGTTCTTCAAAGAACCATGTCCTATTCATTCCAAACTAAGCACAAGACTATACCATAAACATCTTCACAAAGTATCTCTTACCTCTACAAGCTAATTCTGTTTTCACCATACAGAAAGATCCAAGATCCATCGAAACAGTCTCATAAACTAGAAACTGCAGCTCAATCCTATCTTATTAGCTCATTCAATCCAAAGAGTATAACTTTTTTCAGAGCCATGATTTATAAATTCACCTTATGAACAGAAAAGTTCAGTTTTCACATAACAAATTAGCAATTAATCACCACTAAACTCACTAATTTTGGCCTACATTTCACTTCACAACGTTCACATCTCCCTTCAATCACTTTTCTTTCACCATTACAGAACTTTGGATTCCTCAACCAATCGCAAGAACAGAAACTACGGTCATATTATTGGACAATATATTCGGGAATTACATTTAAAAACATTAAAAGATACAATCTTTTTTAAAAGGTCACTCAAAAGTTACCTTTTTTTTCAATTTCAAGACGAAGAAACAAAAGAGTGATTTCTCCCAAATATCTCCAACTTCGAGTCTTTGCACTCAAATCCACACCCACACTGAGGCGATTCCAAAAACTCTTGGATCGCAAAATTCGCCGATGTGATTCCAACCGAAAATTCCATCTCGTCGCCGTTTCTAATAACCTCAACGATGTTAAGCCATATGAACAAAACTTTGACCTTAACACCAGTCAATTTCTTGAGCTTGTTCTCTGAGATGTAACCACTGATCGTCGATTTGTAATTCAATTGGTATGAACCAATAAGAGAGAAGCTACACGAATCGTTGAAATATGCATGGAATTTTCCCGTTTTTGTGTCTAAATCGTAAGCTACGACTCCTTTTGGAAGGATCCCGACGGGGAAGTTGTAGCTTTGGAGGATTGAATACGCCGTCGGAGAATCGGATTCGACGGCGACGGCGAGTGAAGAGAGGAAGAGAAAAGAAGCGATTAAAATCAGGAGATGAGACATCTGAGTTTCCATGGAACTCAAATCGAATCTGTGCAAGTAAACGAAGGAAGAATCAAAAGGTTTGATTTTTTGTTTTTGCTTTGGGTTCTCGATTTGCCGTCTGAGGCTTTTTCTAAATGGTCGTTGAAGATATCTTTATACAAGAGACAATACGATGTCGTTTAAGATGACAACTGGACACGTGGCTAGCTTGCACAGGCTGTTAGGTTTTATAGATGAGACTGATTATATTTGGAAAAAAAAGTATCTCTACTGGATAAATGTGGTGCAATAAGTTTTATTAAGACATTTGTCAACAAAAAGACAAAAAAGTTGCACATGACTCTCAATTGTATAATAACTAGTCCAAACGCATCAAGATTTAACTTTTACATTTTCTAAATGTTAGAACCTTGAATGCTTTGATTCAGTTTTTTTCTTCAACGGTTGTCTTGTGTTTTATTTATTTTTTGGGTCAATTATGGTGACAAGACGAATTTTGACTTATCAAATAGTATTTTCAATGATTGAAATATGAACAAGTAATGTGTAAACTCTTTATGAATTTTGAGAACATGTATTTTTCATGTAATACGATCTGAATGAAGATGATTATTCTGAATGAATCTGGAGTTTTTTCATCTACTCCAAACTATTCATTCGTTTTTTTTTTCCAATGATCATGCAAGGCTACTTAAGACTAATTTAAAGGCATTATATAATTTGACAAACCAGGAAATATTTAATTGGATAGCTAGAGAATTTGAGTAACGATTTTACTTCCCGTTTAACATTGGCACTTCTTGTAACGTCGCCGTGTTAGGGGGTTTACTAAACGGCGTCGTGTGAAGGAACTAAAAATATGAGGTTAATGATCTAAGCTTGTTCAGTTTTTTTCTTGTGTGGTAGGGGATTTATGAGGGCCCTTCAGGTGATGGTTCGCGCTATGTTGGGCTTAGAGATGCGATAATTGTTGAATTTGACAAGGGAGAGGGAAAGAATGTCGTGACTGTCCAGATACTCTACAAGAAGAAGATGTCATTCGTCAAAGTGTCTGGGAGAAGTATGATGCTACCGCTGACTGGTGAAGACGGGTCTCAGGTCACAGAACCGACATGTCTCCTTGTCGACTTCTGTGTCCCTCGCCCATCTATCAACTGAGCAAGAGTTGAGATGGTAAGTATCTGGACATCTTTATGGTAGTTGTGGAATTTGTTATTCTGAATGTTTTATTAGACTTGTTTTCTTTTTAAGTATTTTGGTATTTTGAAAACTCTATGCTTGTTGTTTTGTGGTTTAAGATTTTTTATGAGACTTTTATCTATGTTTTAACAAGTTGATAGCTACTTTCTAAAGTTAAATTTAGAATTGTTCTGTTGAATGTGACACCAACTGAAATTAGAGATGCAATAGAAGTGCAATCTTGTCAAGAAAAAATAAATAGAACGTGCCATTGTGTACACATTAGTGAACTAATCCTCATTCATAAATTGTTGACTTGTAAACCGGCCATATATACACATTAATTATTCATAACTGAAGGCCTTTTTATTCAATACAACAACACTAGGCCCAATAGGTTCAAGAAGAAAAGAGAAGCCCATTATTAGTACAATCAAACCCACAACCACACTGAGGACTCTCTTGGAAATCAGCTGCCGGGAAATTTGCCGACGCGACTCCGACGGAGAAATCGAGATCGGCGCCGTCAATAGACACTTCAACAATATTAAGCCAGAAGAAAAGCACCTTAACACTAACGCCTTTCAGATTCTTGACATGACCGGTGGATATAATGCCGGAGATAGTTGATTGATACTTAAGCTGGTACGACTGGATTGAGAATTTACACGTGTCGTTGAAGTAGACTTTGAAATCTCCGGTTTTGGGGTTAAGCTCGTAGTCAACGACGCCTTTTGGGAGGATCCCGACTGGTAAGTTGTAGCTTTTGACGGCGTCGTAAGCGGTTGGCTTTTGGTCGGAGACGGCGAAAAAGTCAGTACAGAAGAGAAAGGCGATGATGATAATACAAGGGAGTTTCGTGTTTGGTGACATTGGTTCTTTCACTTTTGTTCCTATGATTCGTGTCTAAATGTGTTCTTTTTTGAAGCTTAAGCTTTTAGAATGGTCACATCATAAGTACTGAGGGACGAAAACACTTGTTGAGTGTTTATGTCTTGTGGACTTGAGTAAATTGGCGTCTCTGATGAAGAAACCATGCAATTGGATGGACGGTGGCGATTTGATGGACAGAGAGGATACGTGTTCAAAGGAATGAAAACCAAACTAACCTTAACCGAGCCAAGTAGTACATTAGGGTAAATCGGTTATACTTTTCAATTGAATAGATTCATAGTTGATATACAACAACCAAATTACCAAAGTATAAATCTGTATTTTGGTAAAAAGAACCAAACTTAGAAGCTAAATCAAAACCGTAATAAACTAATCCAATCCATCTTAGTTTTGACTTGAATCTAGTTATCAAACTTGCTAAACCGAAAATCCAAATAACAAAAACACGATTCAACTTCATCAAGAATTTTTCAAATAAAATATGTATAATTGATACGAAAACAGGAATTTAACAGTCAAGCTCATGTGCGAAAAATGCTATTAATGGAAAAGAAGATACAATCTTGGGGTGAAATCAGTTTTATGGTTTTTTTTTGCCTTTTCTCTGAGAGACCAACGAATCATCAACAATGAAATATAAAGCAATCATATAATTAACAATATAGCATAGATAAAACAAATGACGAAATCGTACTTACGCTTTGAGTTTGTGCTCGGATCCATCATCATCAGCTCACATCTTTCAATCTCTTTATCAATGCATCTAACGATTTGTTCTTCGGGTTTTGCCTCGATCCTCTTGTCCCAAAACTCCCAAAAATACTATCTGATGGATCTCTGAATTTCTCTGAAACCGCCGCAACTTTCCTGTGATCCAAAGTATTGTAGCTTCTTTCTCTGATAACCGGGTTAATGAAATTCTCAGGATGACTACTCAAAAGCAGGTTGATCATCTGTCTTATCTCGATGAAAGCTTTTTTCATCTCTTTCGCTTCTTTATCTGTGAGCATTGGAGTTAGCTTCTCTGTAAATGAGTCCAGCAACTGAATATCCACATCAAGTCCTTTGATTGCAGCCATGCTCAATCTTTTTACGAGATCACCACATAATGTTCCAACGATTTTTTCAGAAATATGGGCAAGGACATCGCGCAAAACCCTTTTCAGGACTTTAGTGGGTAATATCTGTTGTGCGGTGGAAACCAAAGTTTCCAAGAACATCAATACTTCATTCATGTACTCGTTTCCATCTTTTGGAGTATCGTCGCTTGTCCAGTTTACATTCTCGATCAATGTCATGAAGCCGTCAATCTTCTTCTTAAGCATTCCCGAGAGTGCATCTTCTGCAGCGTTTTGGGATTTAGTCAATGGGAAATGTCTCCTACCTCTCTCCGCCATCCTCATGGGAACTCCTGAAAGCTGTGCAGCATGACGGAAGAAGAAATCGCAAGCACGCTCAAACACGGCCATGTTTGCTGCAACTTGCATTGCCTGAGAAACTCCATGAACCGATGTGCTAATCAGCTTCAACAGAGCCTCTTCGAGAACCTCGCCTAGAAGCCTATCCAGATACTTCTTCACTACATCATAGAAATCAAGCTGACCTCCATGAGACATGAAACTAACCGAATCCTCAATAAAAGACCGCACAATCCGGCAACAATCTGGCACGGTGGTTGAAAATGGAGCAATGTAAGGGAATGCCGGTACTATATCTGATGTTTGTAACTGGAAAGAGAGCACATTCATGGAATATTCATATTCTTTCTTCATCAACATCTGTTCAAACTTATCTGCTGATAAAGCTTCTGTGATCTGTTTACGGCAATCAGATAGTAACAACTCATGATATTTATCCCTGTGCTTGCTTAAAACTTCGAGAAGGGAATCAACAGCATACCCATACCTGCGTAGACTCACCCCTAACAAGCTCACATAATCCTTAATCAACAAGAGATGATTAGCCGTCTGCATCCTAGAGAACTGCTCCTCCAACACAACACACATCATATTAACAGCAACATCCCACAAACTCTCCACTTCCAGCTTCGAAATCAAACCTCCTCCAGTCCTTAAAACTCTATCCTCTACTATGAAAAACCCAGCAATCTGTGCGAAAAACGTCTGATGAGACTCGAGAAACGGAGTTATAGAAGAAACCTGAAAGTCAGTGGTAAGCTGAAGTTTCCTATTCTCAAAATAGTACTGCTTGAAACTATCTTCAAGAGATAGTGTTTGTTGAATGTGATAAGCTCTATAAAGTGGAGTCAAATCAAACCCTAGCAATCCACCTCCCGAACTACCACCATCGCTGCTTTCAAGGCCAGAACCAAATTCATCATCCTCTTCTTCGTTTAGCGCATAAACGCAATCACGTAAACTGAGTCTACTCTGCTCCTCCGCTTGCCTCTGCTTAATTCTAAGCTCTTCCTCTCGCTGACGAGCCGCGGAAGCTTCACCAATAACCAATTGACCTAAATTCCGACTCACCACACGGATCTCAACCAACCAATCTCCAAACTCCTGCATCACTTTCCTCTCCACATAAGATCGAATTGCCGGAATCCTATCCTCCAGCATCCGCTTCAGCGTTGACGAGGGAGTTTTCTCCATGAAATCGCTCTCAATCGAGTCCACACACTTCAACGCCATATAAAAATTACCGCTCTGAAGATGCTGATTGGCTCGGGATACAAGTTCCATAACACGAACGCAGTGAGTCACGGCTCCAATCGCCAGATCGATGTTCTTCGACACAGTCTGTGCCTCCACAAGCGAATCAAGAGACGAAAGAAGCGGCGCCGCAACGGATTGGAGTTTAGAGTTTGAATCGGAAAGCGCAGATTTAAGCGATTCAACATCTGAGAGAAGCGATTTGAGATCGTCTACGGCGTGAATAAAATCCTGATAGTGAGCTTTACATACCTCTTCGATCTCTGATTCTTTAGATCGCGCGAAAAACTTGAGATGGTGAAGAAGAGTCTCTGGTTTGCCTGTACCAAACGTTTTCCGCACAAATGGTCCTAAATCTTCACCGTTACATATCGCAGATGATATCAAGAGTTCGTCAAGCTTCTCCGCCGAGTCAATACCGGCTCCGGTGGTCGAGGGGACCACTTTCCGCCGTCCTTTCAACGATTGCATTATTCTCTCTCCGATTTTGGCTTTAGGTGAAGCGTAACAGCGAAGAAGAAGGAGGATTTTTGGATTGGGACATCGAAATTGATTAGGTGGTTTTTTTCTCCAAAAGGGAATTATTTTTGACTAAAATGACATTGCTGTAGAAGCGGTGCGAGGGAAGAAGACGAGGGTGTTTTTGTCTTTTCAGCGGCGGAGTGGTTTATCTCTGACTGGCGTCTTCAATTTGTGAATATTTGTCTAAGAAAGGGCGGAGTTTTACGCGTAGCAGGCGCGTGATTTGAACGTGCTTGAAATTATAAAATGTAAATTATTCATCTGTTGGATAATATCCACTGCCAAAAAATTGAAATATCAGTTCCTCTCCAATCATAAGACGAAAATGGTAACATATTTCCTTTTCTTTTATTTACTAGGTATAAATGTCCTGCGAGATTTGTTGTTTTTGACCCCAAAAAAAAAACATATATTTCTGTTATTACATTTCAAATTTCTTGGATTCATTGAACTGGAGGAAAAGAATTCGGAATCAAAAATTCAACTTCTCTCTATTTTTTTTTCCAATTCAACAAAATGAGTAATCCATGTTGATTTGGCAATAATTACGTGGCCCAACCCAATAGAAAAATAAATACTTGAGAAATATTTGTTTTATTACATTTTTCTAAATTATTAAACAAGTAAAATGCACATAACTACATAAGTATCCTTCAACCCATGACAAACTACAAAGTAGGCTCACATCAAGTAAGAAAGTAACCTTGAACTTGACATTGTACAGAAGAAGAACAACTACAAGGATGCAGTTTCGCGGGTTGAGAATTTCTTGAAGAAGCCATAGATATGGTCAGTGACCTCGTCGGGCTTCTCTTGCTGGAGGAAGTGACCTACACCTTCCATTACCACCACTTCTTGTAGAAACGGTACGTGCTTCTTCAAACCACCATCATGTATGTATTCTTTCGTTCCGGGGATATTGTATGTTATGTCCAGATCACCCACTATGAATTTCACAGGGACCTTGATTTGTAGACCAGCACATGGAGCCGTTAGTTCCCAGCTTCTACAAATCAGATTCAAGGTCCAAGGTTAACCATGAGAAGATAATGAAATGTATTTGTGGAATTGGAGGTTAGATTCATAAGACTTACAGGTTCAAAGCGCGATAGTAGTTTAGTCCACCGGTGAAGCCTTTTTGGTTAAACTAGTCTGCGTAGAAATTGACATCTTCTTCGGTGAGCCAAGCAGGCAAAGGTGGTGGATCAGGTAAACCTCTGAAACCAACTGTCTTTGGAATGCAAGGTGGACGTGGGTTACGCGAAGTGAAAAATCTGTTTATTAACTTCTTTGTATCCATTTGAGCAAAATCCTCTTCAATCTCTCCGGGCTCCTGAGAAAAGTAACTGAGTCATTAGTAAAGAGACCAAATTTAACTAATGCAAAACCAACAAGACTGATCCCAACTTGCATTTTACTTAAAGCAACCATATACTCAAATAAAGTAAATGACTTTGACTTTCACTTGACTATTTGCCTTTTCCAAATAATCTACTGCAACTTGCATTTCAAAGACTGAACTAATTTGAGCTTTT
>CM051393.1:966423-1391423 GCA_028015245.1 Cardamine occulta | reverse complement strand
TATAGGTAGGTCATGGTCCCTGTTTCTATAGATCCTAAGAGAAACTAATGGTGGCTGATTTCCAGAAATTTTCCATTATTGATATATTATCACATAAAAGCTCAACTTTCTTCAAGCAGCATCAAGATTCCTCATTGCCATGGCAAAAAAGCTTGATACAACTAAACACCAAACAAGCATTGCCTAAAAGTAAATTTGCCTCAACTCTAGTTGATAAACTAACCAATCCATGAAGTAACAGTTTCTAATTCTGATACCATCATTAACCTAATCTTATCCTAAACAGTAATATCATCAAAGTCATCTTTCATTGAATTTCATAAACCCTAAGTATGTATTTGATTTCAACCACTGAGAACTTCATCAATACCCTAATTTTCATTTCAATTGAGCTTCATGAGTTGATTAAAATATCACCTGAAACCTGCAGATGTAGTAATCGTCGCCGAACAAAGCCCTAAACGCATCAACAGGTTTCACAGAAGGATTCCTCGGATTAAATACAACGCTAGTGTTGACCAACGCGTTGACTCGATCAGGTCGGATCATACAGAGCCACCACGCGACGATTGCTCCCCAATCGTGACCAACGAGGAAAACCTTAGCAACACCGAGTGAATTCAGTAATCCGACTAGGTCTCCGATGATATGAAGGATGGTGTAAGATTCATGATACGGCGGCGCGTCGGAATCGCCGTAACCTCGAAGATCTGGAGCGATTGCGCGGTAACCTAAGGCGGCGAAAGAGAGAAGCTGGTGACGCCATGAGTACCAGAGATCAGGGAATCCATGGAGGAAGAGGATCACTGGACCTGAACCGATCGAAGCCACATGCATGTTTATGCCGTTAGTAGGAATCGTCGTATGTTCTATCTTCTCCATTGCTTTGTTTCTTCTTCTTCTTCTTCTCAGTTCTTAACTTCTTACTCTCGGGCGCTTGAACACGGAAATTTCATTAATTTGAGATTTTCTTAAAGTCAGCAGATATATTTAAATTAAAATTTTCAAGAAATCTAAACCAATAGAATAAAATCTCAAATCCCCTTAAAATTAAAGAGAAAATTTCATTAAAATACATCAATTATTTTTCGATTTCTATTAAAATACAAAAAAATTTTAATATATGAATTATTTTTTTTCCATTATAATACACAAACTTTTAAATTGAATCCAATTAACATAATTTTTTTTATTTTTAATTGTTTTAATAAAAATAATATTTAAATTATAAATTTTTTTATAAAACTCGAAAATAATTCCTAAAATTCTTTTCAAATCTTTAAAAAATCTGTAAAATTATAAAAATTAAAATAATAAATTATCAAATTAAAAAATCAAAATATTTTTTTAAATTATTCAAATATTTAAATAAGTCTAAAATTTAACATTTATATTATTGATAAAAAATATTTTTATATAGTATACTTTTTACGAAAATTTTAATTCATTAAATTATTCAAGTACTTAAAAAAATTGTATTACCATATATAAGGTAAATAACATATATCAAATTTTTCAAAATCATATATTTATATATATTATATTATTTACATCAGAAATTACCCAAATCACAAATAAATACAACATATATTATTATATTTATACATCATTTCATGGTGTTATTTTCAAAAAATAATAGTAACTTTATTACTGAAATCTATGAATTTAAATATTTATAATTTAAATTTTAATTTTTTTTTATTACTAGAAGTTTTGTCTGTTTTTAGATTTTTTTTTATTTATGAATTCAAAATTTTTAATTTTAATTATTATTTTAGGATTTTTACATTTTTTACAATTTTATTTTTTTGAGTTTTATAAAATAGTTTTTTTATCATAATATTTTTATTTTAATTAAAAATAAATATATTTTATTTTTTGTCAAACTCTAAATGTTAAATGGATACAATTTAAAAGTTTGTGTATTATAATGGAAAGATAAATTAATTCATGTTTTGTTTCGGGTATCCACAAAGTTCATGTATTTTTTATGGAAATCGATAAATAATTAGTCTATTTTTGTGAAATTTTTCATAAATTAAATTCATTTATTTGGTAATTTGTATGGCTGACAAAAAAAAACAAATTGTGACCAGTGACCATAGTATCAGTTTTTCCGTCGCATATAAATTGTTACTTGAATTTATTTCTTCGTTTTATTTTAGTTGTTTCTGAAAAAATGTAAATAAAATCTTATCAAATTTCGTTATTTTATCAAAGAATGTCCAAAATTACAACAGCTTATTTCAACTATAAGTTAACAAGTGATAATAAATTAATAACTAAAATAATAATCAAATACAATAAATTACGCAAGTAAACCACTGATATAAGGCACACCACTCTGAACCATCCAACCATCCCCTAACAAGAAATTCGAGACTGTGAAATTATTCGCATCGGTAGAATTAATTACGTGATAACCGGGCCAAACCACACGATCCTTGGTATTTGAACCGGATCCGGTGTTGTTATACTCACCATAGTACAACGTACTCAACGCAAAATCTCCGTTCCACTCTCTCCAACCAACCGGTTCAATAAACCCGTCCATGTACGATTGCATAAAAACCGTACGTGAATACTCCTTCCAGGGTCGTCCCAAATACGTTTTAACCGTATAGTTGCTCGAAACCAAATCATCCGCTGGTCTAATCGTACAATTGTCAATTGAAGTACCGGTATTCTGGTTCGGATCGGTACGACCTTGAGCTGTAATAGCATTAAACTGGTTCTGCATCGGTTGTCTTGGATATAGATTACAGTTTTGAAACACAACAGCTGCATTGCCGAATATGAAATCAACTGTTCCATAAATGTCACATTCTCTGTAGAATTGTCTTAGTGAATGAGTGTATAAAGTGTCTTGATAAGCTTCGAAACTGCAACTATAGAAGATCGAGAGATCCGCACTGCTCCTCAATGCCACGGCCTGGTGCTTCTCTGGCCCGGCGGTATTTCGGAAAGTCATGTTCACGGCAACAAAGTTCGGCGATGTCACGGCTGAGAAAAGAATAAAGTCGCAACGATTATTCTTGATTTCTATGAAAATAAATAATAAAAAGGGTAACAGTAATTCAATAATGCGTCTTGTCATTTATTCACTACACTCCTAGAAGTAATATAAAGTTTGTCATATAGTGAAAAAACGTTCAATTATGAACTGTTACGCACGTAGAAATTTAAATTTTTGAATAACTTTTGTTGTTAGTTCACATCAAGTCATCACAGCCATATGTGTAGTCGGCAACGTAACAAAAGTGCCGATGATTATTTATTTTTAACACGACATCAACTATTTTTCAATGCTAAAAATAAATTATTTGAATTGATTAATATATTTAATACGATATAAATAAAATTTCAACAAGGTTGTATTGTTTTCGAAATGTAACAATTTCATACTTTTTAGATTATAAAGTTTACTATTATATTTCAAAAACTAAACTTGTTAATGTGAAAATAGCACTTTTTGGGGTTAAAAAATATTATTTAGACGTACCAAAAGTGGCGGAGTTGAAAGTGGTCCAACCGTCGACGACATTCCGGTTACCGGTAACCACCGTGCGATTTATTCCGTCACCGATCATCATTAGATACCTTTTGTTTTTTGCAATCACTACATTTTCCTCATAAACACCTGCCGTCACGTAAATAACGAAATAACCGGCGTTACCGTCGGTTTTATTCGGCGCCGCTGCAACAGCATCCGTTATGGTCGTGAAATTGCCCGTTCCGTTTTGGTTCACTGTTACCATATCGCTCACAAGCACCGTGTTTCCGTCATTGTCGTCGTCAGCGAGTTTCCTCCTGCTTAAAGACTCGTAAACGGCGCGTGTATGTTCCGTCATCTTTAATGGTAACGCTCCGTTACGGAAATGACGGAACGGCTTTGTGTGGGTGTGAGTGTTCTTCGGGTGGGCCCAAGAGTACCCAGCTGCTTGTTTAGTCTTCTTTGGGACCCACCCTTTGGTGAATAATGCGAGCGAAACGCTAAATAGCTTCGTGTCATTAATCAGAGGCAATGCGACGCCATTTCGTATGGTCCAGGAAGTGGAGGCGGCGGTGTTAACTCCGTCAAGACACGTTTGCTCGTTAGTCAACGCCGCGGAGAGAAGCGTTTGAATCTCGTCGGCTTTGGAAAACGATAGCGTTTTGGACGATGCAGTGACGTTAACGGTTTCAAACGACGTTATGAGATAGTCTGTTGTTAGGCTTGCTAGGTATTTACAATCTTGGAGAGCTCTAACGGCGGATTGGGATAATAAGGCATTGTTGCTTTTGAGGTATTTGTCAATCGTGCGTGTGAATTTTCGCGATTGTGTTAGCGATTTGCGGAGGGAGAAGCGGCCGTATTCGCGAACGTCGCCTTGAGATGTTTGTGGAAACACTGATTTGCAGAATTTCGGATCCGGTGTCGTTTTACAGATGGTTGAGGAAGAGTTTGAAGAAGAAGGAAGAAGAGTTTGAGAAGCAATGGTGAGTGTTTGTAGAGACAAGAAGAGTGTTACGAGGAAGAGTTTGGGAGATGCCATATTTTGTTTTTTTTGGTAGTTTTGGTGTTATGAAATGGTTTTTTGGTATGATTTTGGAAAAGTTTAGGTTTAGTGGGTTTATATAGCCTAAATCGAGTGGAGGAGGTTTGGTTCCTTTGGGATGTGGGTCCGTAAGTATTTTCTTTTGGGAAACTGTAACTATTTCTTTTACAATATAGAATGCATTTATTTTATGTTATCTTATTATATAAACATGACTATACATAACGCAAGTGTGACATGCAGCAAAATTATAATTAACAGATTACGATTTTCTGTCAAAACACATTCAATGATTTACTTTTTTGTTAAAACATTTGGGTCAAGCGTTATTTGAATGTGTATATCTACATAAAAATGGAAGCACAAGGTTGTTAGGAACCAAAGGTGAATGTTGGTACCAGATTTAACACTCTAAACCAGATCTGACTTAAATTAAGACTGATTTATTCTAAATCCCAAATTTATTTCGTCCATTAAAATGACCAGTTTCAAGTCGGTTCAAAAAAAAAAAATCGGAGAAAAACCAATCCTAAACCAAACAGAAAAAGAAAATCATTCACCTCCTCAAATCACTATAAATAAAATTGTTCTCCGCCAACTCAAATCATCCAGAAATCTCGGAGAGAAAACTAAAGAAAAGCATCTTTGCAATTTTTAGTCTTGTTTCTTCTCTAATCTTTCAAAACCCTAAATCTCTTTTGTACTCATCGATCAAAGAAATTTATTAATAAAGAAATCGTTTCAAAACCCTAATTGAATTCTTAGATTTAACAGAAGTTTATTCGCTCTACATTTCTAGTTAAAAGCGTCGATCTGGTCCATGTCAACCATTTTGTTGGATCGGAGCAGTCTTAGAGGTTTGAGATAGACAATTCGAAGTTAGTTTTAAAATGTAGTCTTATTCGTAGTGGCCAACATTTTCTACAATTAGTTTGTTTATTCTTCACACTAATTCTAATAACTTAACATTCTGAATTATTTATTTTTGAAGTTTACAATTTACTAACATTTACTAATAACAATAACTTTAAATGTTTAGAAAAATCAATCTTTAAAAAACAAAGAAAAAAAACTAAAAAATCAGTTTTTTGAAACATAGGGAGTATCGTTTTTGCTTGATTCCACGTCGTTCTGTATGGCTAAAATTAGAAATATCTAGGTACCGTTGGTAAACTTTTCCTACGGATTGGTTTACCAAGCCAGAGAATTTTTTTTTTTTTTTTTGACGATAAGAAATAATTATTTATTGACGAGGTTAAAAAGAAAACATTAATTTCTTAGCGTTTGTAAAATATGCACATTTGTTTTTCTAAATTGAACCGGTAATATGAACAATTATATACAAAATTTTGTTTCATGAGACGATGGGAAATTTTTTTTCACAATGATGTCTATATGTAGTGTAGTTGTCGTGGCCATAATTTCACAAATAAATGTTTGTCCTCAATTCAATTTAAATGTTTTTGTTTTTTCCTTTTTGGGATTATGTATATAACAAAACAACAATAATGCGACTTTTAGTGTTTCCAAGTCAAATCTTTGGAGTCTTCTGAGATAAAACGCGTTGTTAGTTATTATCATCGAACATTGCATCTTCAAAGCTGCCCAGCTGTTTTGGTAAAGATCCATCTTCGTTGTTCGTTCATGTCTCGCTCTATTAGTTATATATGTATAAAATGATAAAACTAATGAATACTAAGCTATTTACTATGCACAATCTCAGAATTCTCGATTTAGACCTTGTGTTTGTAAATTTTGAAACTAATCAGGATTTTCAATTCATAAAACTCGAATGTAAATTTGTAATATATAAATACATACACTGCTCAGACAGAAGAAATATTGTCACGACGGTGGGAATGTGTACGAGAATTTTTATATAATCTATGTATATAGGTCAATTCTCTTTAAATTCTCCGTCGTTTCACTTACATTAACTATCTTAGGTTAGGTATGGGAAAGTTATTGGCTATTTGACTTATGAGCCAAAGTAACTAAAAAATAATTCGTTTTTGGAGTTTTTTGATAATTTGTTCAATTATTATTACGACTCTATAAACCGATACACACACAGACATACATAATTTCTGAATATACAACGCATTACCATAAAATCATTTTTGTATGTGAATCTTTACTACACATCATCACTTATCATTATAGAACTGTATTCCCCCATTTTTGTCAACATTTTTTAAAATGTACTATTTGATGAGGACTTAGAAAAAAATGTCTAAACAGGAACATTTTTTGGGTCAACACGCACAAATAATTGAGACTCAAGAAGGGTCAAGACCCATGAATCACGTCCTGGTCCACCTTAAGATTTTGCACTTATATTAATTACTTATATCTTCTTAATCATTTAAAATCCTAAAGAATTTTGCAGTTGGTTTTATAACATCACTGGTTCTCGAATAGGTATTATTTTGTTTGTATCTGAACTAACTCAATACTATAATATTTTGTGGTATTGGTTTGGACAGTACTGCATGCTTTCTGAGAAACATTTCATCGGTATGCGTAAATGGTTCAAAAAGAAAGAAAGAACAGACCATCCGAAAACGATGGATTCGGAGCCAAAGACTTGATTGTGACGTTAACTTAATTATGATCAAATATGCGTTCAGTCTTTTATGAAAAGAAAAAAAAAATGCGTTCAGTTGAATGTTTATGAATGTAAACTGTCCCATATAATGCGAAATGGTTCCAACAATAATAAAAAACATGTGGGTTCTAGGTATATTTGTGTGTATATATATATATATATATATTTTTCGTTATTATTAAAATTATACTGCATTTTTTCCGCATATGTTCGCCACGTCTCTATTCGGAGTGTAAGTTAATTTTACTGTTTTTTTTTCTGCTCATTTAGTTATGCTGGTACATAACTTCTTGAGTTAAACATAGTCTAATATTAGAGTAAATAAAATTAAAAGGGCCAATTATTTAGAAAGATAAATATAGAGGTTTATTTGCCAATATAAAGTAGTGATATAACTAATGTAAATAACAAGTTGATTCGCGCACATTTTTAACAAACAACATGAATTTTGTGTATTTTTAATTAAATAGCATATCTTTAACGGATGATATGATATTTTACAGGATATCATCTAAAAAACATGCCCACAATTAATAATTCAGTTAATCATTTGTCACAACGTTATTTTGCAAATAAACTTCAAAAAATGTTGGCTATTTAGCAAATTAATCGAAATAAAAACTACAGATCCTTATACACAAAAATTACAATACAATTCTGTTTTTTTTTTAATAAACATTTCTAAGAAAACACTAATGGTTCCTTAACATATACTTTCAACTAACGTATTAGAACTTTCATTGAGAACACAAAAAAGAGTAAATTAACTCAAGCTGGTTAGATTGAATTCGATTTCCTAATGTGCAGAAGTCAAATTGGTAGGTAAAATCAAATTCTAAATAGTGTTAACCCGTAATTCTAACGGCACGCAGGTTATACTCCACCCTTTTTCGCTTGTCACGACTTGTATGCCGACATAAATACAGACAGACAAAACGGCACGCATTATGGGAAGCTTTGAAATTCCATATTAAGACACGTATTAACTTCAAAAATATATATATTCACATATCAAGAAATTCAACGAACCGATTCAAACCAGAATTATTCAAATTGTTTTCCTTGATTCAAAGAAGTACATCAATATCGTTATATAATTTGTTTTGTTTAATTAGCATATTTTCACCATATATAGTATAGAATTGTTGACGTTCAGACCGATGCTAAATCAAACGACTGGCCTGGACACTTGGAGAGATTATGAATTAAGTAGAGAATTTTGGAATTCCTACAATTTATCAGAAATAAAACCTATGCTAAATCATGTTACCTACAATGTAGAGGATGTAAATGGAAATTATTTATGGAACTCGTTTTGTACTTTTTGTAACATAAAAAGGTTATTTGGAAAGACTTTTAGTGTGATGGAAGGAATTAGAAAATACATAAAGTTATTTGGATAAATCGTGTTATAGAAAATGTTATTTCAAGTTTTTTTTCCCTGATGTCAAGCTATTAAGTTCTTGAAAATGTTATTTATTACTGTAAATATATAAATTTTAAAATATATTTGTCATCATATTTTTAAATAACTAATAACAAATATTACGAATAGATAATTTCTAAACTGTTAACCAAAATTATCTATTAAGTTGATTAAATTTTAAATATTTTTTAACCAAATTGTAAGAGTCTGTTTAAGCATGCGCAAATGACCGATTTCTTTACCCGGGGGGAAAGAAATTTCTCTACGGATCCCGGTTAAGTTTTGCTGAATATTTTGGATTCAAATATTTTTAGTCCTTTTAATTGTTTTGATTATTTAGTAAACCACAACTCTAAATTCAATGCATAAAAACAAAACAACATTTAAGGAGTCAAACATATATGCCGGTCAAAACTCAGTATTTAGATTTTATGTTTTTACGGAAATTTTGAAACCGTGTATGGTAGAAAATATATATACTCCATGCATTTTATGTAATTCACATATTGAAAGTTTATTTACTTTGAACAAAGACTTTCAGAAATTGAAATATTACCATGTGTAAACCGTGTAAGTAAGTAAATGTATCGGAATATCGCATACATGTTAAAACAAATGGAATATAAGGATTTGTTTCCTGTTACGTTACAACAAAATTGGAAATCTGACTGAAAATCAGACCCTATTTCTTTCCATACACAATAACATTAAATATAAATTCGTTTTGTGTAACACTTCTTCGTTTTATGGTTACCGCTGTGAGTTTTTATTAAATATAAGTTCCTCTTTTACTTCAGCATCTCTTAATTTCTCCCTTTTTCACTAATTCTGTTTTTTTTTAAAGAATCATTCAATGAGGAAAACGTCAAAAAGCATTACTCTCAGTTTACTACGATTGACCAATATTCTCCTACTCTTCTTATCTACCGTCGTTTTATCTCATTCACCGCACAAAACGCAGCGTTTTACATCCTCCGATGACATCACTGAGCTCGTCGTCGCCACATTAAACCAAACAATCTCAAAGGTCAATCTCTCTTCCTCCAACTTCTCCGACCTCCAAAACCGTCTCGGCTCCAACCTAAGCCATCGTGATCGCTGCGCATTCGATGACTGTCTTGAACTACTCGATGACACCGTCTCCGATCTCGTAGTCGCAATATCCGAGCTCCGATCTCATTCTCCGGAGCTCTATAACGTCAAAATGTATCTCAGTGCCGCAATGACGAATACACGAACGTGTCTCGATGGTTTCGCTTCTAGCGACGATGACGAGAATTCGAATGATAGTGATAAGACATATGGAGTGGCTGAGAGCTTGAAGGAGAGTCTTTTCAATATCTCTAGCCACGTCAGCAGCTCCTTAGCTATGCTTGAGAATATTCGGGGGAATATTCTAGAGAAACTAGAGAATGACGTTGAGTTTCCGATGTGGATCTCAGGGAGTGACCGAAACCTACTTCAAGCTCCGGTAAATGAAACTACGCTTAATCTCGTGGTGGCTCAAAATGGTACCGGAAACTACACAACCATCGGCGAGGCCGTATCCGCTGCTCCTAAATCGAGCGAAACCAGGTACAAAAACGTTACATATTGGTAAGGTATATAACATGTACATGTTTTTTGTTTCGTTTAAAATGTTTTTTTTTGTTACAAGTAACATTTATTTCGTCATGTGTGTCATTTTGCCCTTATTTTCAAAGTTTTGTTTCGGTTCATGACTCATTCGTTCCATTTTCTCAATTTTGATTATTTTTGTTTTACAACTTCGTAGATCTAAATTTTAGATTGTTTGGTGCAAAAATAATTTAAGCATAATTGCATAAACATAAAATGACACGAAAAAACAAAAATGTAATAAGGTATTGGTTATCCCAAATCTCTACTCTTAAATCAAGTGGTGGTGGTGTAGTGGTTTCAATCGAGGAGAAATTATCTTATTGGTCTAGATCAGATATCGATTCTCCTCATGCGCAAAATTATCTAAATCATTTCATTTGATCAGTCGAAATGGTGTCATGCTTTAAACCTATTAGAAAACCGAATGGACTATTCGACGGCTACATTCACCATGAAAAATTAGTTGAATGTTAAAAACGTGGATCACCTCTTTTTATCAAAAGAAAAAAAAAAGAAAAAAAGAAAAAAATCTCTATAGAATTTAGTAAACATTTATAGATTCAAGATAAAAATTCTTCTTTAGTCCTTGCTTTAAATTGTCTTTGTGAAACATGAAAAATCTTTGTTCTGTACTCATCACCAATATCTTTCGTTTTTACCTTTACATATATATATAAATGTAATACTGATTTTCTATATTGTAGATTTGTGATATATGTAAAATGTGGGGTATATCTCGAGAACATTGAAATACCAAGGCAGAAGACGATGCTAATGTTTGTTGGAGACGGAATCGGACAGACAGTAATAAAAGCCAACCGCAGCTACGGAGATGGATGGACAGCATTTAACTCCGCTACCGTTGGTAAGGTTTCTTCTTAAATTTCCTTTTAGTCCCTCAGTTTTATTATGCTAAACATTTTCGCAGCTAATATTAATAAATATCAATGACTGTAAACTACAAAAGTTTTTCGATTCATGTATATAAATTATGAGAAATATTAAAGAATTCATTTTCTTAGCCATTATTGTTAGTAAAATTAGTTAGTTTTTTTTTAAAGTTATAATTGAGAAATCTTAGTAACATGTAATTGTTTATGTAGGCGTAAGAGGTAATGGCTTCATAGCTAAGGACTTATCATTCGTGAATGATGCCGGACCGGCCAACCACCAGGCTGTAGCATTACGAAGCAGTTCTGACCTCTCTGCCTTGTACCGATGCAGCTTTGAAAGCTACCAAGACACAATATATGTCCATTCACACAAACAGTTTTATCGAGAATGTGATATATATGGCACAATAGATTTCATATTTGGTGACGCATCCGTTGTGTTCCAGAACTGTAGTCTCTACGCTCGTAAACCAAATCCTAAACAGAGAATCACATATACAGCTCAAGGCCGAGAAGACTCACGTCAACCAACGGGTATTTCTATAATTAATAGTAAGATCTTAGCTGCACCAGACTTGATCCCTGTGAAAGCCAACTTCAAAGCATACTTAGGTCGTCCATGGCAACTATATTCTAGGACGGTTATCATAAAATCGTTTATTGATGATTTGGTTGATCCTTCTGGATGGTTGAAGTGGAAAAATGATTTTGCACTTGACACTTTATATTATGGAGAGTATATGAATGAAGGACCCGGTTCGAACATGACAAACAGGGTTAAGTGGCCCGGTTTCAAGCGTATTGAAAATGAAATGGAAGCGACTCAATTCTCTGTTGGTACATTTATTGAAGGCAGCAAATGGCTTAATTCTACTGGGATTCCCTTTACTCTTGATCTCTAATCCCCTATGATTATTTGATACGTGTATTTTGTAGGAAAAAATTTGGATAAACCGGTTTTAGAATAGTTTGTTTTCTTAATGACTGTCTTCAAACAAGAGTTTAAGCAGGATAGTATTTTCTTAGAACTAAAGCTTTTATTGAGAGGAAGATTATGTTTTTCTGACAACGAGGCAACTGTAGGAAGTGCGTGGAACGATCCCAGTAGTGTATTCTATGCATTTTACGTAGTTTGGTAAAATCTTGATGTATTTTAATCATAAATTTTTTTAAAAAATGTTATTCAATTTGAACAAAAACTTCCATAACTCAAATGTTATTGTGTGTGAGTAAATTAGTATACCTTCAGTTGAAACAATTACCATAGACTATAGAAAATGAGTTTGACTAACATAATCTTCTTCTCAGGTTCTCTTTTATACATTTAACAAAAACAAGAAGATATATATTACACAAGTCTTCGCCTTTATATAGTTACTTTTGTGAGTTTTGTATAAGACTACACCTTTCATTTTTTTTTTTTGATATATCCACTTCGTCTTTTATATTTTTCATTTTTCACTACGATCTTAAAGAACAAAAATGAATAATCCAATTCAGAAAAAGTCAAAACACATAATTCTCAACATCCTGCCATTAACCTTTCTCCTAATCTCTGTATCCATCGTCGTTTCATCTCATTCACCATCCTACACCACTCCCAAAACGCAGCGTTTAACCGAAACCAAAAACATCCATGAGCTTGTACTCGCCACCTTAAGCAAAACCATCTCAGAGATCAGTCTCTCTTCCTCCATCATCTCCGTTCACCAAAACCATCTCCGTTCAAAACTAACCCACCTTGACCTCTGCACGTTCGAAGACTGTCTCGAGCTACTCGATGACACCATCTCCGATCTCAAAACCGCAATCTCCAAGATCCGATCTTCCTCTCTTGATTCCAAAGGCGTCAAAATGTTACTCAGCAACGCCATGACGAACCAAGACACGTGTCTCGATGGTTTCACGACCAGTAGAAATGTTAATAATAATGATAGGACGTACAGATTGGCTGAGAGGTTGAAGAAGAACATCATAAACATCTCTAGCAACCTCAGCAACTCTCTCCATATGATTCAGATGATTCCCGGGAATGACTCTTCCCGGGAATCATCTGAAGTTGACGTCGAATACCCGAGTTGGGTCTCAGAGAACGACCAGAGACTCCTTCAGGCTCCGGTACAAAATACTAGTTTTAATCTCTCGGTGGCAAAAGATGGTACCGGAAACTTCACAACCATTAGTGCCGCCGTCTCTACCGCTCCTAATTCGAGCGAAACCAGGTACTTAAAGTCATAAATCTTAACTCAATGTACGTAGTCAAGCATGATTAACGTTATCATTTGATTTTTTTTGTTGCAAAGATGTTACTAACTAGTGATGTTGGAAACTGGAATGAAGAAATGATTTTCGAAGTTTTTATCAATCGTATAATCATGTTGAAACACCATTTTTGTTCATTTAATTTACGATTCTGTAAGTTTAATGATAACAATTCAAATATATTGCACCATTCTACGTTTTTTTTAAGATACGTTGATTTGTTGTTCGATGATTTCGTCATAGTAGTCATACTAGTCCATATATATGTGATTTTATATAAGTAGTTCCGCATTATTATCAATCTGAGTCATGATAAATCTAATTGATACACACGGAACAAAAATATACTTTCGCGATACTGTAGATGTCGTCTAACAAATTACATAGTTTCATATTTTAATATCTGTGCATATGAACCACTGAGAGAGATACATGCATGTGTTATATGACATGATTTTTTTTTTCTTTTAAATGTGATTGGAAAATTTGATGATACATGTCACTGTTTTTTTTTCTTTTTCAAGTTATGTGTCTAATATTAATTCTCAAAATTTTGGGCGAGATTTATTATTCATATAAAAGATGGGGAATATTTTGAGAACGTCGATATACCGAACGAGAAAACAATGATAATGTTTGTTGGAGACGGTATCGGAATAACAGTCATAAAAGCAAACCGCAGCCGGGCTGATGGATGGACAACATTTCAATCTGCTACGTTAGTCTTTTTTATTAAATTAACTTTGAATCCATTGGTTTTGTAATACTACACATTATTTACTATAGCTAAGTCTTACATATCATCAATCAAATTAATTTTCACATAAAATATAAGGCCTTTTGCAGCAACGAGTGATAGATTTTCTGATAAACCGTACAGGTCCTGCTTGATTTATTGAGTTCTGTACTAATTATACCGGCTCGTTTAAATTAAATCCAAAATTTAATACTCTAAATTTTAACCGACCTAGAAGGAAAAAATGTTTTTCCTTCTAGGTCGGTAACGCGGCAGCTGTGTTCTAGAATTGTAATCTTTATGCTCGTAAACAAAATCCTGGCCAGAAAATTGTATTCACGGCTCAGGCCGCAATCAACCGGAAGAGCCCACATATATTTCTATAATTAATTGTAGCATCTTGGCCGCACCTGATCTGATCCCTGTAAAAGCAAACTTCAAAGCATACTTAGATCGACCATGGAGAAAATATTCAAGGACGGTTTTCATAAAATCTTTTATTGATGATCTCATAAATCCTGGTGGATGGTTGGAGTGGGAATAAGATTTTGCACTTGAAACTTTATATTATGGAGAGTATATGAATAAAGGGCCCGGGTCAAACTTAACAGACCGGGTCCAATGGGCTAGTTTTAGGAGCATTAAAAATGCAACGGAGGCAGCCCAATTCACCGTCGGTCCATTTATCAATGGTACCACATGGCTTAATTCAACCGGCATCCCATTTAGTCTCGGTTTCTAATCGTTAGATTTTGATTAAAATTAAGCAAATTGTTGTAACGTAAACAAGGGATCAAGTCATATAGATTAAGACTTATTACTGCATACATGTCGAGTTATGTATATATATATCCAAATTGAAAAATCAAAATGATAAATCTCACACCAAGTGAGATCTAAAAAAAAGTTTATGACCGAGGATTGAATTCTGAAAATGAGTCTAATTTTTCAGAGTATATAGCAGACAAAATGATGAAGTTGTTTTGAACATGAAGTTAAACTAGAACATGAAGTTGTTTTGAACATGAATTTAAACTAGACAAAATGAGTCTAGTTTATCATGAAGTTAAACTAGAATTTAGTTTAAAAAACTTTTTTTTGGGGTCAAACTTTACCATCTTTTTTTTCTGGTTGTTCAATAATTAGAAACTTTTACAGAGAAGCAAAAAAAAAAGGAGAATAGAACATGAATCCAAAGTTTGGTTTGATTTTTCCTCTTTACATCGTGTTTTGTTTAGGAGGGTCATAAGGCATGTGGAGTCACCACAGAAGCGCACATGATGGTACAACATTCCCATCGTCTCCATTATTATTCAACGCTACTCTTTATACATATACCTATACACAATCATATACATACATACATATATTAACATTTCTCAACATTTGTTTATCCAAAAAGTGTGTATATATATTTTCAACATCTTAAACAGCAATATCCACATGTGGTTCTAAGAATAGAGGGCAATTAGAGCATGTTCATCAGTTTGTATCTGCTTAATTAATATAACATTACGTACTAATAGAGAGACAAGTGTCTCAATATTTTCTCACCAGTTTCTCATAATGTTTCAAATGAAAACGATTCTTCCTTCCTGTCTCCTTTTTTTATTTTGTTTCTTTTGTAGAAATCCTCATAGAGACTGACGATGGACTTTATTTTGGTTTAACAAAACAAAGAAAAAGAAAAAAAAGACTGCCGATGGAAATTTCATGAGTGGTCCTTTGATTCCTAATTTATATATCGAAGGAGTTTTCTTTGTCAAAACTCGTGACACAATCGATTTGAAGATGTAACGTTTGGGCCTAGACTTGTACTAGAAAAATTGAATTTAATATAAAAAAGAAAAAAAATCTTATGATTTATTAAAATATTTGTTCAACAATTAAATTTCACTTGTTATCATGAAAATAATCAATTTAACTCTATGACAAAGAACGAATAACTTTCCAAAAAAGAAAACGAATAACAATTTCCTTCATGTATAAAACCGTTTTAAGGACTACATGACACTTAATGATGATGACACGTGAATATTAATAACCACGGTAATTTCTATTGTAATTGTTCAGAACAAAACTTCGGATTTCGTCTGACGATTGATTAGGCTTGAGTGTTCGTTGAAGAAGGTTGGATTATATATAGTTTTCCACATAAGAGAAATGAGTAGGTGCTCGTTCCTCCAGAGTCATTTTTGGCGTCTGGGACTAGCTATTTTTCTAGGTACTCCAAAATGAATGATATGACTTGTTAGTCTTTCCGGTCGTAACTTCTTCTTTTGGTTTTTAATGTTAAGATTTATTCTAAGAACTATTACATCCTACTTATTGTTTAGTTACATACTAGCTCACAAAGGAGAAATAGTTTTGTGCGAATGATATTCAAAAACTACAAAGAGTGAGACAGACGACCAAAGTAGTATTCTAGGAGAGAAGGAGAACGCGAATCCTGCCTGGGATAAGAGAGTAATCGATCTCGAATTTTCCGATCAACGCTGAGCTTGATGACTTGTTAGTTGTTAATCTTTCCGGTCGTAACTTTGTTTTGAACATATCCACATATCGTTTGATGGTTGGTATTTTTTTGGAAGAAAGAAAACCACCTCCAATAATAAGGGCGATCATATATATCTTAAGTTATATGAATATTGAACTACGTAGTAAGTATAATTTAGAAATGTTTTAAAAGTACTTTATATAACTAAAAATAATTCTTAAAAGGGAAATCTATTGTTTAATTGTGTATGATAGTTTGGTTTTTGCAACCGGATTATCAATTAACTTTGTATGCTATTGAGCATAAAAGGTATAGAATTTACATGGAAACTAGAATAACACGCTAAGAATGTAAGTATATAATTCAATCTAAACGATACAAATTTTGTGTTTTAGATTCTAAATTCAAAATAAATGAAAGCGGAAAAAGAGTAAATCAGCTCTAGAAATCAAATAAAGAAAGATGAACTCTCGGGAAATGATAGATAATTAGGACAATTGATCACTAACTAGTGGAGTTTGATTCTATCTCTTAAAACTAATCCATCGATCTTAGATCACTAATGTAAATTAATCTACTTCAATGAAATTGATATCTTTACTAATAATTTGATAATCAATAACTTCCATTAGCTACCAAATAATCAATGAACATTACTATCAAGTCTAACTAACCACTAACACCCTAATCAACTATTTACATAGGCTAGACAATAAGTACTTTGATATTTTGGATCAAGCATATTATCAACGACCTTGTGGGCATGAAAATGCGTAACCTCTAAACTACCAATTTTTTGGCTAATCTAGCATTAAAAACACCTATCAAGCATGGATCTAATCAATTACAAGCATAACTCCACTAATCTACATTTCCCAAAAATCCTAAAATAACCAATTACCCTAAATCTACATTTCCCAAAAGCCTAAAACGACTACTCACTCATCATCATGAAAACACAAATCAATTGGTTTGATAAATGCATAATCATGATTAATGAAAGAATAGTTAAAGGATTTAAGAAGAGAAGGGGATTTGATACTTTAAATTGAAAAATTCATACAAAGGTCTCCAAAGAGGCTAAGAGATAATTCTCAAAACAATGCATAAGAGTTTCTAATTAGGTTTAGAAGGTATATATAGTAAATAGAAAAGGAAGCTGGTTTAACAAAAAAAATCATATTGGTTCAGACTTGGTTTAGGACAAAATCAGAAATCAGCACTGGTCTAGCTGCCACACCACGTCGCTACACATGGTCGATACATTCTAGCTGCCATACCACGTTGCTACACATGGTCGATAATATTTCTTGGACGTTTTCACGGTCTTCTAGCGACCACACCTGGTCGCTATGTCTGGATGATGAGTCATACCGCTTTTTACTAAATCGGTCATAACTCTCGAACCATAGTTTTGACAGGCTTCAAATCACCTCCATTAGAAAGATAATCCAATTCTCTATAACTTTCATCAAGAGTTCTGGAGCTAAGTCGCAAAGGAAGGCTTTTCATAAGTGTTGATCTTTGAGACACTTTGGAATGGTTATGGATCATCATTTCTCTTATTTGCATCCAAATGATCACTCTTCTTGCATAGATCACTCTAATACCTATAAAAGTGTAAAACATATGTAAACATGCTTCTAAACTCTAAATATGCAATGAAAGTGCAAGATATTGATGATGAAATATAAACAAAAACAGAGTAAAAACACTATATATCAGTGTACTAATTAAAATTTTAATTCTATGAGAAATGAAAATAGTTTTGTGTTAAGATTTTATTGGTTATTTCAGTAAAAACAATGTGTAATTGATATAAACAAATCCGACACATGTAAATTAGATGAATTTGATCGCTTTTTGTCTTTCATCACATTTGTTTTATTATATAGCAAAAAGACAAATATATGAAATCCTAATAAATCAAAAACAGTTTTAGTTGATTCTTGACTAATTTTAAAAATGTTGGTGTTAATCAACCCTTTTTTTTGTTGTTGGTGGGCGATATGGTCGAAACCAAAGGTCATCCTTTATTTTTGCATGTCCGTACACCTTCACCAAACGTTAGACTGGTTCGACACTATGTTGCACAATTCAATCTTCTGGATTATGTTTTGGTTTAATTTGTTTAACTTTTCATGCGACAATTGATCATAATTGGAGAAAATAGGATTGGAACAAATTAAACCAAAACATAATCCTACTGCTTACCTCACTCACATTATTGAAAATGCTGTTCGAAACCTTATTGTTTCGCTTCACTGTCCCAAGTCGAGCAAATATGGTGTCTTCTCCACAGTCTGTTTCTTTCACTAGTATAGAGCCTCATTGCCAATAATAGTCCCTACTAGTTTATTCATTCATGAAAACTACTTCTGGTTCATGTTTATTTTTTTTTTTTGACTCGGTTCCACTTTAGGCATTTAACTTTTGTAGTTATCAAAATTTAAAACTGTTTAATTTATAAGATTGTCTCGATAAAGTGAAGCACTATTTATTACCTGCAATGTAATTTGGGCCCTCGACGTTTATTTTAATTTTCCGTGATTGGCTTGGCGATAAGTTATAACAATCATTGCTGTAACCCATTTACCGTACAGTATGATTCAAATTATTATAACCTTTTTTAGCAGAAAACATAATAATTCCAATTAACGCTCGTATAGGTGACTGATTCGACTAAAAGGAGAAAATCACTATTATTACTCCCTCTATTCTATTTTAAGGCATTTTTCCTGTTCCATTTTATTAGATATTTTGCTAGTTTCTAGACAAATAATTAATTATATTTAATTTTTGTGATTATATACTATTTATTATTGGTTGAATTATTTAAATTAAATATTTATTTTTAGTTCCAAGATAGAAAAATACATAATAAAGATTGTTTAATTTAGTTTCTTAAAATCCACGTTTTTAGCTAAAACTTTTTATAAAAAAAAACGGAAGGAATAATATATAATAATTGTCATAATTTTCACAAAAATAAAAATAATAATTGTCATAATGGCCAGAGTTATAGTTCATTAAAAGGCTGATCACATGCACACATGTATGTGGCATGATTATAATTTAAAGTCATAATTGCAAGTTTCATCATCAATAGAATCTATAAAATTGTCTAGATCGATTAATGGTTCAACTGTCTAAAACTGCTACGAATATTTATTTGGCATTTGATTTGGGTAGCTAAAGTAGGATCCTATCTATATAACTTATGATGTGCATAATTAAAAAATAAACCACGACAAAAAAAATTAAAATATAGGGTGATACATGATAGAACAGTAAACACTAATACGCCATTTGGTTAAAATTGAATCTCATATCATAACGTCCAAAAAATTATATTGTGTGAGTACCTACACTTTAGAGAATTGTTCCCCAAGTTTGTATAGTAAATAAATTTAAACTGTTTTAGATTTACACTTTATTAAAGTAGTAAATTAATTTCAAATAAAATCAAAAGACTAAGCATGAATTGTGTCTTATGTATAATATAATCAAGGGTCAAAATACTGTTTTACCATTCATAGTATTCATGTTTCACTTTTGTACGTTTTTGAATAATGATCCCACAACTTTTACTAGCGTGTTAAAAATATTAATTAGAAAACATATGTGTCAAAATTTAAGTTTTGAATGGCAAGTAGATTTTACAATAGTTTTTTATTTTTGTTTTTTAGAAATTAATTTTTTATCCATTCAAGATTTTTCTAAAAAAGGATTCCCTAAAAAATAAAGAAACTAGTTTTTGGATCATTTTACCCATTTTCACTGAAAATCTAAAAATTATTTTTTCACTTTTTAAATGTGACTTATTTTCTTCTTCGTTTATAAGTTTTTTTTTTTGCAAAATCTAAAATCAAAATCCAAAATCTAAAAACAAAAAACCACTTAAAAACCTACAAACATTCATAGTCTTAGCGTTTTGTAATTATTCCACGGAAACTTTCTGCAATTAGATCACTCGATTATTCTGCTCACATTACTAGCGAAGCCCATTAGTACTCAAAAATATCCGGCAAAACTGAAACAATTTTTTTTTTATAAACCGAATAAGACAAAAGTTTTATATATTTTCAATTAGATAGTTTTTGTCATATACAAACTTCAGAAGCGCCGAATCTTATCCAAAAATCAGATATGTATTCAAATAAATGCAATAAAATCATACTCAGAAGTGAAATGAATCTTTAGTCATAAGTTAGATTGCGAATGGGCTTCCATCTCCCACAACGAGTCCAAACAAGCAGAAGTACGGACAATGACTTATTTTTGAATATTATTCAAAAACCCCTCAACTCTTTCCTTATTCTGATTTTAGACAAAAATGATCCAACTTGTCATTTTTTTCCTCTCGTCTACAAAAAATCTTTCTTCTGACAAAACAAAATCTCAGCTCTAACTCGTTTTATTACCACATGGGAAATACAAAAAAAGAGTTGTCTAAAAACTTTTTAACTAGCTACATAGAGCAGCGAGGAGAGAGACAGAGAAGCAAACATTTTCCCTTTATAAAGAGTAGAGCTACTTCCTCTGTTTCCCGCAAAGCAGCTTCTGATATCTCTTCGTTGATTGGTTTAATAGAAGCTTTCTCTTTCTCTCTCAGAGAAATGGCTCTTCTTCTACTATCTTCTACCTTCTCCTATGCCTTTAGAGTCATCATTTTCCTCTCTTTCTTCTTCTTCTTTCTCTGCAATGGCTTCTCCTACTCTTCTTCTTCTCTTTATAATCAGCATCGTCACCACGTGGCCAAGCACAACTACAAAGACGCTCTCACCAAATCCATCCTCTTCTTTGAAGGCCAAAGGTCTGGGAAGCTTCCTTCTAACCAAAGAATGAGTTGGAGAAGAGACTCTGGTCTCTCTGATGGCTCTGCTCTTCATGTAAATCAACTCAACTTTACTCACTCACTCTCTTCTACTTTGATTTTTCAAGATTTTTCTGACTCTTTTTATGGAAATATGAAATGGGTATGCTTGTTTACTGAGAGATCTCAACAATGTAGGTTAAGTTTTATATCAATATCGTCAAAAGATTCAACCTTTGCATTAAAAAAAAAACAGAGGATACAAAATTAGGGTTTTAGTTTTTTTTGTCCCTTTTATAAAATCCCTAATTTCAAAACAAACTAGTGATAGATCTCAAAAGATTCTCAACAATTAGGTTCAATTCTCTATCAATGTCGTCAAAAGATCCAAACTTTATTAAATGTGTTTTTGTCCCTCTTTTCAAAAATCCCTAATTTGTGTTACATTGGAATTTTTTAGGTGGACTTGGTAGGAGGATACTATGATGCAGGAGACAATATCAAATTTGGATTCCCAATGGCATTCACAACAACAATGCTGTCATGGAGTGTAATTGAATTTGGTGGTCTCATGAAATCTGAATTACAAAACGCTAAAATAGCGATTCGTTGGGCTACAGATTATTTACTCAAAGCAACTTCACATCCTGATACCATTTATGTTCAAGTTGGTGATGCTAATAAAGACCATTCTTGTTGGGAAAGACCAGAAGATATGGATACAGTAAGAAGTGTGTTTAAAGTAGACAAGAACACTCCTGGTTCTGATGTCGCCGCTGAAACTGCCGCTGCTCTTGCCGCTGCTGCTATTGTTTTCAGAAAATCTGATCCGAATTACTCCAAAATCCTACTCAAACGAGCCATCAGGGTATAAGATTTTTTCATATTTATTAAATTTTGTCACATAGATTTTCTTCTAAAAACTGACTTTTTTTTGGTGTGGAATTTAAGGTTTTTGCATTTGCGGACAAATACAGAGGAACTTACAGTGCAGGATTGAAACCAGATGTTTGTCCATTTTATTGCTCTTACTCTGGCTATCAGGTAATATAATAAATGAGTTTCTAATTTTATAATCAGATTTTGGAAAAAAATTGAAATTAAAGAAAGATTTTATTTTATTTGTGTAGGATGAATTGTTGTGGGGAGCTGCTTGGTTACAAAAAGCGACAAAGAATTTAAAATATTTGAATTACATAAAAACTAATGGACAAATCCTTGGAGCTGCTGAGTATGATAACACTTTTGGTTGGGATAACAAGCACGCTGGAGCCAGAATTCTTCTTACAAAGGTATAAACTTTTTTATTTTATTATTTAGAAAATTTAAATATATTTATTTTTGTAATATAAATGATAAATCTCTAAATTAAATGTATAAATTTGATTATTTTTTGTGTATATATAGGCATTTCTGGTTCAGAATGTGAAGACACTTCATGAATACAAAGGTCATGCTGATAATTTCATCTGCTCTGTTATTCCTGGAGCTCCTTTCTCTTCTACTCAGTATACACCAGGTTCTTGCATTTTACCCCCTCATCTTTCACTTATTTGCGTCTATGCCCTTTCATTCTCATTCTTTTCCATTTTTCGGGCAATAGTTTATGTTATTGTTCAGAAATATTAATCATTTATATTAACATATTATGTAGGTGGGTTATTGTTTAAAATGGCAGATGCCAACATGCAATACGCGACGTCAACATCGTTCTTGCTCTTGACCTACGCCAAATACTTAACCTCCGCCAAAACCGTCGTCCATTGCGGTGGCTCCGTCTACACTCCAGGTCGCATCCGCTCCATCGCCAAAAGACAGGTCCAATTTTATAACCTCATAAATCTTCATAGTTTAGGGGTTTTAAACTAACATTTTAATGATTATTTTTGGTTATTTAATAGGTGGATTATTTACTTGGAGACAACCCATTAAGAATGTCTTACATGGTTGGTTATGGTCCGAAATTTCCACGGCGAATCCACCACCGTGGCTCCTCCTTACCTTGCGTTGCAAGCCACCCGGCCAAGATCCAATGCCACCAAGGCTTTGCAATCATGAATTCTCAATCTCCAAACCCTAATTTCCTTGTTGGTGCAGTCGTTGGTGGTCCAGACCAGCACGATCGCTTCCCGGATGAACGGTCCGATTACGAGCAGTCCGAGCCGGCTACTTACATCAACGCACCACTCGTTGGAGCTCTTGCCTACTTCGCTCATTCCTATGGTCAACTCTAGTTGTAACAGTTGACTCAAATTTAGTAATGAATGTGTTAGGTTAAGTAAAAAATAAAAGTGAAGGAAGTAATCTTTTTATTTTATTTTTATGTTTTAGTATATATATTGGATCGAAAAATCGGATCACAAGAGGACATTGGTCCGAGAGATGGTCTATTTGGTTCGTTATTATATAACGTCAAGTGTAATGTTATTGGAGTTATTAATGTTATCGTCCTTTTAATTATTCTATTCTATCAATGTCGTTATTTTTTGTATGTTTATGTGAAATTTTTTGGGGGGAGTGAATAGAATCTCCAGCTGTTTATCGTTATAAGAGATGAGATTGTGAGTTCTTGATTGGTTCCCACCTTCTTGGAGTATTTGGAAACATAGAGAAAACTATAGAAAACAACATTTTGGAAGGTTATATATAATTCTTATCACTGATTTACTGATATTTTTAGCTATTCTGTGTTAATCTCTTAATTCACATAAAAATGAGAAAAAAATAATACTATTTGATTCAGCGTGTTGAGGATATTATAAAGATATGCTTAGTTTCATAGCTCAAATTAATTTTCGAGTTCTGGGATTTATTGGTTTTATTAAACAACCTCACATAGTTGAGATATCGAGATTCTAAAAAAAGAAAAATAAAATAAAGGAGGTGACTATGAGTTTTAACTAAAAATTAGTTACAAAGATTTGAGTATTCACAGACATCATAAATGAAATTATGAAAGTATATTTTAGTTTTAGAAAGAATAAAAATGAAAGATGATTGATGTTTATTGCATCGGGAGAAGCATTTTCCACGACACGGGAAGCGAGCAATTGACCAGAGAGAGAAGTGTCCTTTCTCATTGGTCAATTAAAGCTGCTTTTGTCATTCTTCTCCTATGTCAGTTTTATTTATTTATTTCAATTTCTACATTATACAACTCATGCATCAATTGTGTATCTCGATATTTATCAATAAATGTGAAGGAATTTTTTAAAAAATTAAGACCCATAATGTCTCGTTTAGCTTTTAGTTTAGTATCCAGTCAGATCTTAACCACATTTTTTTATCTACCAACTCCTCTTGGGCTAAAGAGAATGTTGTAAAATTTATCAAAAATTATAATTTTTTGTTATTTAAAAGTTCCAATCTAGTAACACCTTTTTTCTTTTTTTTTTGGGGCTTGATAACTCAACGGTTAAAAATGTAGAGTACTCAACTTTTAAGTGGGACTAAGAAAAAAAAGATCCATCCACATCCTTTTAATTTCTAACTTTTATACAATTTTTTTTTTTTTTATAAATATCACTAGTTTTTGCTGTTTCTGAAATACCATAATAAACTAAGTTGCATGAAGTTTCATTAAAAACTTGAAAAAACAAAACTTTAAAACGACTTGCAGCACTTTTGTTAAACAAAATTTCTTTAGTATTTGTTTTCCTAAGAAAATATTTAGATAAATTATTTTCAAATGTTTGTACTGTTAGTTATGATAATCTTTCACCAGAACATTATAATGTTTCCTAATCTAAGACTTCAACGCATAACTAATATAACCTCGATAATTGATTAATTAATTATGCATCCAGAAATGGTCATGTATATTATCTAGTTATTATACTTTGAAACGATAGGATGTGAAATGAAAATTCTACGAAAACTTTTCATTGTAAGCTACAAACTTCACGTGACTTTCAACATGTCAAGTCACACACACATGACAAAAACAAAATACAGTAAGTACCATGAACATGATGAGTTCGCAATAACTCCTCCTTTCCTTACACACAGCATAACCAATTTTATTCATCCTTTATTATTTTTACAGCTAAAACTTACATCCAACGCTGAACCTGATCAGGTCAGTCCTCAACAGTTAAAGGGACAGTTTTCACCTGAAAACAAAACAAAACAAAACCAGAGAGATCAAATCATTAATCTTTAGTTAGATCGATCCTTGAGAGCTATGTATAGAAGACAGAATGAAGTGTTTGTAAATTTATACCAAGTCACGGAATTTGAGAATGTAGAACATCTCAAGGTATCGTCGAGTCTCACGACGCTCCAATTTTGATACGTATTTCCAGAAACCATACACACCAGCTAATGTCATCAACCTCTCCGAGTATATCTTCCATGTGTACCTAATACAAAAGTCATTTCGACTTTGTTATTCTGGTTCAAACACACTTAAACTAAAATAGTTATAACCTTTTTGTTTTAGATTTCCTTCACCTTTCGTATATCCTTTGGAGACCAGAGTCTGATACTTTCTTCCAATGGCTTGGATCTTCCTTGCAACGTCCAAAGAAATCGGCCATTATGTTACCTGCTTGATCCGGATGGTATGGATCGATGTGGTAACCTGATAGCCCGTGCTCGATAATCTCTGCAGGACCACCGTGACAAGTGGCGAAAGTCGGAAGCCCACAAGTCATTGCTTCCACTACAGTAAGCCCAAACGCCTCGTAGAACGCAGGCTAAATATAACATACAAAAAGTGACCATTTTAATTAGTATCTTTGATTTTCATGGCTAATAATCTAATTGTTAATTCCTAAACCAAGGACATAAATTTGTGTAACCAAAACCGAGTAAAGGAAATATAAAGAGTTGCATTATATGTATATATATATATATATATATATTATATCAACACAATTTTTATTCAAAACCCAACCAAATGTAACTCAAAACTATATAAAATACATAACCAAATGGATAATTTTTATAGTGACTAGTTAATTCTTAAACAGAAAAACAAATTCTGCATAACTGAACTGAATAAACCAAAACTATATAACATTGTCTATTATAGTTTTCATAAAATTGAATGTTTAGTTTAAGTTTCTAGATTATCTAAAACCTAAATGCTAACCAAATCCAACACAAAAACCAAAGGGGACCAAATCGAACCAAACTGAATAAACCAAATAACCAAACCGAAAAATTGAATGCATATTACCTGAGCAAAAGCACCTCCTGTATCGGCAATGTAACGGTAAAGCTCACCGTTTCGAGCTCGGTTAGTCTGAGCAGTTATCCAACGAAACTGCCCCTCGAGCTTGTAGTTCTTCATAAGGTTATACATTTTCTCAATCTCTGCAACTTCTTCTCGGTCTTTGGACTTGTCCACATCAATGTTACCAGCTACGACAACCAGATTCACCAGCTCTCTCAACTTTGTGGTCTTACCATACATCTCAACTAAACCGGAGATGTTTTTCACTTTATCCAGTCTTGCCATAGAGAAGAGTATTGGTTTCGATCGATCGCTCAATGTACCGCTGCAATAAAACAACCCAACAATCAGAACGTTTTTTAAAAACGATTGAGATGGAGAGTGAATTTAGTGTACACAACCTATATCGAATTTAGTGTAATCCAATTGTTTAAAATTCCCATTCTCCATAATCCATATATATTACAAACAGATTTAAGTTTAATTTGAATTTTTAATAACAGAACAAACTGAAATGTTCCCAAACCAAACCGGACATGATTTGGTTTTCAGTTATATATGGATTCTCAAAATCAAATAAACAGAACTGACCCAAATAACAGAATGCTAACAACTTACACATGCTCATCAGTCTGGTCAGGGCTATAGAGCATTTGCTCTATTGAAGCATGCAAAGCTGTAAGTCTCTTAGATTCTTCAGAAAATGGGAAATAAATGGTCAAGTCTGCGCCGGGCGAGACTATGTTGAACTTTGGATCAAACACATCGATGCCATGGACTACTCTGTATAGTCCGGGGAGCGTAAAGGCCCCGTGACTTTCATATTGACCGACGGTGTTCTTCCTGAAAAAATGGAGGATCGTAGGATTGGTTAAAAATACAATAGAAACACGAAAAAAGGAACACTTTTCGGATGTATTAAGTCACTTACGTTCCTGCGATTTCTTGGTAAGTGCTTGTGATGATGAAATCTGCATTGTTCATGGCTATTAGATCAGCTGTGAACTGACAAGAGAAGTGATACTTTTTGTCGAATTCTTTCCAGTAAATGTCTGAATCTGGATACTTGGTTTTCTCCAAAGCATGTGCAATAGTACACTGCTTATGTCAAAAATTCAAGAATTCACATCTGTGTTTTTCCATAGATAACAACATAACAAGCAAATTTTGAGGAAAAAACTTGAAACTCTTACCTGTGTAACACCCATTTTATGGGCCATTAACGATGCAACAAGGTTTCCGTCACTATAGTTACCGATGATAAAGTCCGGTAAACCTTGCAATTCACCGACAATCTCGCTTGCTGCATCCTATTTTCATAAGAAATATCAGTTAGTTTCTTTATCTTAGATGAGAAGTAAACAACACTCAAGAAACCTATGATTTTTAAACCTGAGCATAGTCCTCTAGATAAGGCCATACGTCGAATCTTGAAATCCACTTACGGAGGATCCCTTTGTCAGATCTAAAAGGAACCCGGAGAATGTGAGTATGCTCGGTTCCGCTGACTCTCTCTAACCGCTGATTGCATGTAGTTCCTCTCGATTCGGGTATCAATCTTGTTACCTTGCGAATAAACGGAAGAAAAATGTAGTCCATAAGCCATTTTAAGATATTGAGATTAGTCATGAAGAACTTACAATTATCAAAAGATAGATATGTATTCATATGCTTACAACAAGAATCCTAGGTTTTAAATCCAACCCTTGTCTCTTTATTCTCAACAGCATTTCAGTCTCAAGGGCCCGGACTTGGTCTAGAATATAGACAATCTGAAACATCAAAGACTCTTAAAAAAAGCTAACCAAAATCCGAAACATACATTAAACTGAGGGTTTAGGGAGATACTTGTCCACCAGTGTCAGGTAAGCCTAAGACATTGGCTTGCCCAAAATATCCATGTGGAGATAAGATGACAACGTTGAAAACCATTGGTACCATTCCGAGAAACTTCTCCAAGGAGGAAGGATCAGGAGCTTGAAGAATATCAGAGAGTAGATACATCATTTCGAGCACTCGCCCTGCGGTATCTCCCCAACCTTTCTCAAAACCCATTCCTTGAATCGAATATTCGAATTCCGAAAACGGAGTTTCTTGTGGAAGCTTGGAGATATAATCTTCTGCTTTACTAAGTTGGTTTTGAAGCCTAGATATGCTTTGAATCCGATCATTCAACATCAATGGCTGCAGAAAAGTTCCCATTATTTACCAAATCCAAGTTTGATAAGCAACAAAATGAAGTATAAAGAAAAAACTTACATGACCTTTATACTTATGAACTCTAAGGAAATCAAGAAGAGGCTCCAAGCAATCTTTGTTACGGAACATTACAGAAGACAAGTGACGATTCAGAAACTGAACTCCATTACCAATAGAAGATGAACGAGAAGGACGTGGCACGTTTGCGTTGAATGGTTCGAAATCGAGCTCAAGACAAAAAGGGTCATCATTAGGTCCATCAACGAGTTCTTCTTTGAAACAAAGATACTCAGAGACTGTTAATTGTTCAACACTTAGCTCGAAGACATTAACACGAACATATTCCCAAACACCAGGTCTTGGTCTAACGGCTAAAGCAACAAATGGTGGCATAACTATGGCTTCCTACAACCAAAATTTAGCAATAATCATTCTGAAACCATAATTAGTTTCTAGATTAAATTAATAATTAGTATTTTTTATTTTTTTTACCATTGCGGATTTAAGGATTTCACCAAAAGGACCATCAGAGAGACTCTTCTTGACTGCATCGTCTTCGATTAAAGAATCGAGTTCGTCGATTAAGTTATGTGGTTGAAGAATCCCTTTTCCCTGATCCACATACCTTCACAAAACACACGATTAAGAAATCAAATAAAAAAGGGTTGAAATTTTCTAAGTCAGGATCTTTAAGTCTCGACGAAAGAACCTTGAGAGAAGGGCGACAAGTTCGTTGCGGTGAGCAGAGAGCGTGTCTTGCACGCGATCCCTTGTGCTCGGAACCCTAGTGAGCTTAGGGGTTGCCATGGATTTTCAGATGATCCAAAAAATCACAAAAAAGCTTTTTTCTCCCGCTTTGAATGATCGGATCGAATCACCAACAATTGCTATTAAAAAGGAAAATTTACTGATTCATTGATAAACTAATAAAAAAAGCAGAATAATTCTGAGGCGACAAAGAGAGAGAGAGAGGAAGAAGAAGAAGACGTGTTTGATCTTCTGTGTTTCTTGCTACTGTTTTCGTTAGAAGTGACGTGTTAGTGTTAGAACAGAGTACATGTGACTCTTGAGAGTGTTATGTATATAAAAAATATGTATATTCATATTCATAGATACACAAATACTTACAGTTTAAAGGAATAGCAAAGTAGTAGAGCCGTGGAGGCTCCGGCGTCTGAGTGTTGCTCTGCTTTGTAAGCGGTTTTATCGAGAAGTGGAAAATTCAGAGGAACAAGACAACTGGTGCTCTGTTTTCATGCCACGTAGTTTCTAGAAATGTTTCTTTTTTCATGCTTTCTTTGAAAACGAATTTTTGTCCAGACAACAGAAAAAAAAAATCAAACAGTGGATGTTTTCTGGGCTTTTTTATCCATATTGGGCCTACCTGGTTTTTATTGGGCCTCTAGTAAAAGAAAATGATAACGGCATGCGTGGAAGAGAAGCTTCGGTACGAAGTCTTTCAGCTAAGTTCTATTGTTTTCAGAGCTATAAGAATATCTCAACAAGTGATATGTGTTTGAATTTATTCTTATGATATTTACTCTTTGTTCATGTGCATGTATACATCATTGACCATGGAACTTGCAAAAAATTAGTGCTAGAGACCTCCAAACTCATAGGCACATGAAATTTATTTAATCAAGTGTTTTCCTAAGAGACAATGCAGGACACAATTGTGATGGCCGTTGAACATCCTTGCATTCCTCAGTTATGGTTTTGAATCCTTCATCAAATGACTCATATGATTTATATTCAAGAGCAAATGGCTATATTATATCACGCAGAGTGTGAAGCACTTGATGTCTGCACGGTCTCTTGAAATGGTATAGCCAACGCTACATTTGTGAACAGCATTCCAAAATTAGTGGTACCGAGACTTCTTAATCTAGAAATGCTTTCAAAAAAAGGTTATGGTATTTTTGAATATATTTTATTTTGATATAATGTTTTGAATTACTATATATGAATTCAGATTCGGTTTTGATCAACAAAATTATGAGTTTGTTATCAAAATTTTTTTAGAACCGGATAGCAATAGAATCTAATATATATTGATTCCGGATAATTTTGTCCACCTATAGTGCTAGAACCGTTTTTAGAATTGGCAATCCCCACACTATATAATGCGACTCACGTCGGGACAATAACACTATTGTATGCCGTGCAGTCACGTTTTACAAGTTGATCGTTTTCTTATTAATTCGAAAAAGAAAATAATATACACTAAACCAATAATTTAATTAGGGAATTAATGCTCTTTGTCAACTCAATTAACCTATATAAACCCATGGAACTAGTTTTGAAAACTTCACTTGCTTTTTCTGCAATACTAACATATAAGCAAAGCAAGCCAAAAGAAAAAACAAATGGCTTTCTCACGCCTCTCATATGCTGCTTCTTTGGTCGTTTTCTCATCTCTAATCATATCCTCAGTTGCTTATTACGGCAATGATGAAGCTGACCCCGAGACTGGAAAATTGATTCCGATGGCTTTCGAAGGGGTCATCATGTGCAGGTCCGGTGGCAAAACTTACCCTATTCAAGGTAATATAACTTCTTTATATCCTAGACGAATTAATTGGTCTAGTGGTAGGAGAAAATGACTGGTTGAAGCAAATTCCGTAGCAAGTTTTTTTTTTCTTTTTTTATCATTTCATTTTATTAATAACATACGAAAACCCAAAGCAAGTTTAATAGTACATATTGCATAAATTTTAACCCCAAAAAAATACAATTTAATACATATTTGTGACCACTTTTCTTTTCCTTTTTATCATGCCATTTCTACTTTAAAAAAGTCTAAAGAAAGGCTAGATCTACATTACATTTTCTGCAAAAACTCTAATTGTTTGTTTATTTAGTTTTCTATATTCTTTCTTGTTGTTAACTCAATTATGGCATTGTTGGATTACGATAGGTGCAACGGCAAGAATTTCATGCGTGAAGAAGGATGTATATGGGAAAGAGTTAGTTCCAATATCGATAATGTCCAGCAAAACCGATGCTAAAGGTTACTTCTTCGCCTCGATATTCCCTTCACAGCTTCGTGCAGGAAGGACAGTTGGCAACTGCAAAGCTTTCCTTGCCAAATCTCCAATCGCTGATTGCGATTTCCCGACCAATGTTAACAAAGGTGTAAGAGGACAACCATTGAGCCAGTACCGTGTTCTTGAAGACAAGAGCTTCAAGCTTTACTGGGTTGGCCCTTTCTTCTTCACCTCTGAACCTACTTACTACTAATCATATGTTGATGAAACATGAAATCAACATGTTCTTGGAGATGGATAATCTTTTCGTTTGTTTGATTCGTTGTAACCTTGTCTGAAAATGAGCTAAGAGTTTGTTTTTATTTTATTTCATCTTGTATGACTTTGTCATATGTATCTTAAGTTGTCTTTCTTCGGAATTTTATTGTATTTGTTCTAATCATCTAATTGCATCTTTTGACTTGCCTAAATCTGTTAAAGCTTATGATGGTGATTTTGAGTTTGTCCTAGATTTTATTGAATCATATCATTTTTGGATAGGAAATGTCATTAGGGTTAATCTCTAATACATAAAACTCTGAATAAAATAATCATTGTTCCTACAACTGAACCACAAAAATGGAGAAAGAAGATTTCTAATAACAAGAAAACAAAAAACTACGAACAAATTATAATAAACTGTATTTGGGGAATGCATCCGTTTTTTATATGTGCAAGTATAGGTTTTACAGAAGTATCTACATATTACACCGTATGTTCATTTCACTCTTTTGGTCTTTATATACAATGACCTTGATTTATTGAACATAACACATCTAAAAGAATTTTGACTCTCTTTTTTTTCTGGTTTTATTTTCAAAACAAAATGATATATATTTTCAAGAATATCATAAGAGCTCTCCTCTACCTCTACTTGGACCAACCAGACTCTCTCTCTCTCTCTTCCTCTTGTTTCCTTATTTTTCCAGTGAACATGACAAAACTTCATGGCCAAGAACGTGAGTCCTTTTGGCTTTAACACTCAAGAACTTGAGCATTATCTGTTGATTTTGGCCAGCTACAGCCACTGGACCATCCCAACACACCCAAGATTAGATCCACCTTTGCACAAACGCTAACCTGGGAGTTTTACCAATCCATAGAGACACAGGTTTCGGTTTAGTGATCGATAATCGAAAGAATTAAGAGTTAAGAACATTAGAACATAATTATTACCAAATGTTCAATGTTTGCTTCTATTTGAAACAACATTACTGCTAATCCTCTTCCTCTGTCGATCTCAGCCTGCAAATAAACCATTACATTTGTAAGATGAGTCGTTAGAAACTATAAAAAAACTTGAGAAGTAATGTTTTGAAGTTAAAGCACACACCACACAAGAACATACTGTGATGCCTTCAGCTGCGAGGACAGTTGTAACCTCTGCAATTATGCCTGCCAAAATATAACAAACAGTTCTGATTTGATTTAGGAATAGAACCAAGAAAAAAAACGAGAAGTGGTTTTGACTTCATGACCATAAAGTAAAAGAAGAACATACCTTTGCGATCCATGGATACTACACATAACCAGTCGATAGAGTGACCTTCGAGATGATGCCATGAGTCAATTTTACTGTCTCGCCAACTGTCTAAACCGGGTAAAACTTCTTTATAAGCAGGGATATTAGCAGGCAAAATCTTGGCAATTCCATCTCCAGGTAAGAAGAATTCTGGATTCTCCAAACTTGAGTTCTTGATGGCTTTATTGTGTTTCCCATTCACCTTTGGCACCCAAAGGCTTCCGTTTTGAGAAGAGGGTGTTGTATCTCTGCTTTTGTCTTGTGACTGGAATTGCTTAACATTGGCGAGGATTTTCTCCCACCATTGTAGGCTCTTTCTTGAATCTTCTGTGAGATCTTCCACATCACTATCAGAGTCCGCCACAAAATCATTCACTTGATCTTGGGTAATTTCAGCAGCACATTGTGCAGCTTGCTCCCTTAGGAACTGGAACAAGATGAGAGACATGAATTAGTAGCAGTGAGGCAATTAGCACAAAGTAAGCGAAAAGAAATAACATACCCTCATAATCTTGTGTCTTGCACTCCTTGTTTTGGCATGTTGCAACCACTGTTTATGTCTTTGGAAAGCAGATTTGCTTGAGAGGGCCTGTGATGAGAAAATAATAAGAAAACATGAGAGCTCGTGAAACCTAGGTATTAGAGCATGATGAAGGCAATCAAAATTACCCTAAGCAGGACAAAAAGAAAAGTAGAAATGAAAAGAAATGCAAAAGATAAAAGGGTACAAACGTTGTAGGTGACTATCTCCACAACCTCAGCATTCTCAAGAACATGCGTTGGAGAAACAAGATTACCATTGACCTGCAGTTTCAAGTATCCTTAAAGTCTGGTCCAGTTGTTGTTATCTAGATAGGGAATTCAAAGATATCATGGAAAGAACGACAGGAATGGGGAAAATACCTTAGCTGCTACCATCTTGTTTCCGATTTCCGTGTGAATCAGATAAGCATAGTCAACAACGGTGGCTCCTTTCGGAAGGTTCTTTATCTGCAAGTAGAAGACCAGAGCAATTAAGCAAAAATGTCAATAAATTTAGATGATGTTTAAGAGGCTTCGAGGTGTAGTCCTTACCTCTCCTTTAGGTGTGAATACAAACACACGACTACCTAAAAGATCCCTTGTAATGATATCCACAAATTCTCTAGAGGTCATGTTACCCACAAACTCCTCTTGCCATTCCCTTATTGCATTTAGCCACCCAACCTGGAAAGATAAACTGTCGTAACTAACATCATAGTGGGAAGGCAGAAAATAAAATATCAGTGCCTACATCTAGCACGTCTCTCTGCATTTTAACTTCTGAGTATGGTAAGTAAATACCCTGAGTGCAAAATCTGCATTGTTGAGGCAACCCGTCTTCCCCCTTGAATTTCTACCTAAAGGAACCAAATTTCCAACTAATCCAGCAGAAATAGCCCTGCCATTATAGTAAACAGCAATGCCCCTTTCAGCAATCAAGTCCATCTCCTCGGTTCTGATCTGCAGAGAAAAATGTAGTTTTAATACCTCCTAAATCAAATCAGCCTTTTAGAAATTTCCCCATGCTTCAACCTTTAAAAGACAAAACCAAATTCTATTGTACTCATCATTGGCGGTTTTCTAAGAACTTTGGTGAAATAATATTATCTCAAATACCTGAACCTCCAATCGAAACATACTCTCATACAAGAATGGAATCACAGTAGTATGGAGGCTCTGGTAGCCGTTAGGCTTCGGGGTCGCAATGTAATCTTTTACCTGTAACAAAAAAGGTAAGACAAATGCTCAGACGTAGTGTAGTGAAAATATATCCTGAAAGAACAGAAGATCCAATACGCACAGTTCGGGGAATAGGTTTCCAGATCTCATGAACTATCCCAAGAACATGATAGCATATCTGCATTGATGACAGAGCGAAAAAGCTAAGTGACACACCAGAACAAATCGAAACAAAATATAACCACTTCCTTTTCATTGGGGTTTCACCTGTTGTGGACTGCACAAAGGCCCGATCCCCACAGAAGGTTTTGGCTTTACAACAATCCGTAACTGCTAAAATAAACAAATTAGGGGACGTAGCGTGTTAACAATCGTATTAAGCTCACAGATGGAAGTTCTGTATTCAAAACCTTTGATACAACTTGGAGACGAGAGTAACACACAAACCTGAGCAATCTGGTTGTAATCATTAATTGATCCTTTCGATTTGAGCGCAGCTTTGTATATGCTGCAGGTAAAAATAAGAGACTTCAGATGCTGAAGAAAAGGGTAGGTTACAGAGTAAAATGAAGAAGTCATTTATAGATTCACCTGTAAGTTTCCTTGCAAACAGATCGAACATCAGTATTCACAGTCACAAGGTCCAGAAACTGATCATCCTCAATCTTTTTCACCAAAATTCTGTTTGCCTAAGATACATAGTAGGACTCTGTGAATGCAGATGAACTAAATAAACGCCCAGATGAATTCACAGTTCGAAAGGTCAAAGTGCGTGTAGGTTGATAATCGACATCCTTTTCTAATCTCCTTTCCTTTTTCAATAATGTTTTGGCAATTTAAGCTCAGAGCCGATAGTTCGTTGAAATTACCTCAGTGAGTTCTTTCTCATGCTCTTTGTAGAGGTTGGCGATCCTGCTTGTGACTCTATCATAATCTTCAGCACTTACGTACATGAAAGATAGATTTTCCAGTTCAGACTGCAAGAATACCACCACAAAACTCAGAACGCCATGGGACACTACAACTGAGATAATTAGGCTTCATATACACACTAACATACATTTCAACTGATGCGACCTGAAAACTATGGCCACCACGTGGCATAATATTGTTTCAAGAATTATTAATAGCAAGCGATAACAATACGTAAAGGGTTATACCTTTATCGAATACATTCCAAGCAATTTTGCTAAAGGAGCAAAGACCTGCAAAGTTTCCCCTGCAATGCTGGACTGGACGAAATTCACAAAGTCATTAGTTATCAAAATGAAACATAGAGCTGAGAGCTGTATGAGCAACAAATCTCAACTACTTGAAGGAATCACCTGCTTATGGGGAGGCATGTGGCAGAGCGTTCGCATATTATGCAACCGGTCAGCTAGCTTGACAATAATGACGCGGACCTGGAATGAAGGAGTTAGGTCTGCTGATGAATAATATAACCACACCAACTGAAACACAATTTTAGAAGATTAAAACCTCGTCTGTCATTGCCAAAAACATCTGTCGCAAATCATCTGCTTTTACATCTTGTATTGATTCACTTTCGGTTTTACACTTTAACTTTCCCAGTTTTGACACCTAATAGAGAAAAATCTTTTGTAAATAAATGAACGTCAATGGAAGCGTGGAGTTCTTTCTCTATAAAGGGTTAGAGGATAGGATTTTTTTTTTGCAGTAAACACACCGAGACAGACCTTGGTCTCCCCTTCTACAATGTGACGCACAGTTGCACCAAACTCTTCTTCTATCTTTTCAAAAGTAATGAAATTTGTATCCTCGACTGTGTCATGTAGTAATCCAGCAACAATAGACTCCCAATCCAATTCCTAAACAAATACAAAAGTAACTTATTGATCTTTCCACCTAATCCTCATGTCTGTCTATTGAAACCGTATCATGCAACTCACAAGTTCCCCAAGGATACGAGCGACTGCAACTGGATGTATAATGAATGGTTCCCCACTACGTCTCTTTTGACCATGGTGTGCCTCAAACGCTAACTGCACAAACCTTTCTTACTGAATTAAGAAGTGAATACCAGAAAGCTGAAATATACTTCAATAATAACACGCCAAAGGGGAAATTATATAGGAAATAGCTGAAGAAGCCTTTCAAATATAAAGTAACTGCTATCATCATACCTTAAGGCCCTTTTGAACAAATTCTAATTCTTTACAGGATAAGTAAGATATTGAAGGGAAAAGGTCCTGCATAGATAACCACCCATTAAAATGGTTGAGAGTAGAGTATTGTCCTAATAGAGTGCCAATGACAAGAAGAGGGTAGTATATCGTACCTCCCACAAGATTTCGATGGTAACATCTTCGGATGCATCAGAAGATTCAGCCGATAAGCAATACAGTTCCCATTTTTTATGACTACCACATGATAATCTGGACTTGAGGATATTTCTCACATTTACAAAGGAAGAAGCCTCAGAAAAGCCTACTTCATATTCATACCTCTGCCAGGCACACTACATTATCCAAAGGAGTTACCATAAGGAACCTCAAGAATAGATAGCAAATACTGCCACCATGGCAACGTGAACAAGGGGATCATGTACAAAACACAGTAGGAACACAGTTCTGGAGCAGGAAAGAAAACTTACAGATTTTGTTTTACTCTTTCTTCCATTTCTGCCACATGAATACAAAGAACAAACAGGTGGATGAGCAGTGCTAGCTAAAGACCCAGTTAAAGCTCTTGGAGCTTTCCAAGCACAGGAGAGAGCATTGCAATCACTTCTTGCATTCCCATCTCCTTTGGTTAGATTACATATGTTCACACATTCCACAGACACTGCATTGTACACACATAATCAATCAATAAACCGAAAACAGGTTAAAAGTAGATGCATGGACTCAAATAAAATAATTTAAAACAAAAACTAAATTCCATAACCAGTAATAGAAAACTACTGTGGTCCTCAACAAGATTGGTAGGATGTGTTTAGTTGGAACATGAACTTAGTTAAAAAAACACTAATCTAAAATCTAATCCCTCTAAATCTAACTTACAAATTCAATGGTACAAAATCCTAAGAAGAAAATGGAAGCAACACAGTCGTGAACAGACTCGCTCTCTCTGTATCGGATTCATAGCTAAGAAAAATCACAGTCCTTAGGTGAAATTCGCTAGACACACTACACAATTGCGCGTGAAACAAAAGAATCGTCCATTGAACTCTGCCTTGGAAACAAACATGAAAAAGAAACAAAATTAGTGAGCGAGATAAACGAAAGAAAACGCACCGGACATGGAAGAAGCAGAAGTCATTGCTAATGATGCAAAGCAATCACACAGAATCGATCCACCATTTGATCGAACAAGAAGAATTTCAAATCTCCAGATTCCGAAATCCACAGAGATGAAGATTGAGAGAACTCTTTTTCAGAGGTGAAATTCGGATAGGGAAAATTTCGAAAAGATAGAATAGAGAGAGAAGAGAGAGGGAGAAGTACACAGTGATGTGAAGAAGACGAAGAAGACGAAGAAGAAGAAGAAGAAGAGATTGCGCGAGAGACAGATATCAAGTCTCAGGTAGGCTTCCCTGGCCACACAAATACCGTCCGATATACTAATAAGAGAAAACAAAGATATTTTTCCCTTGTGGTCAAATTAAATATATATTCCTCATTTGTGTTAAAATACTTTTTTAATCAATAGTTTTAGGATTAGGGAATAAAAATTCTATTAAAATAACCTCTTTAATAACATGTTTTATTTGGTAATTTAAGAGAGATGCTTGTAAATATTCCATCAGTTTCTATTCTACCATTTTACACACAAATTTAAAATATACTACTTTTTACTAATACATTATATAAGCTTCTCTCTCTAATTAATAAGCTCAAATAGTAAGGATAACTTTGAAAATTAGTTTTTAAAATCAAACATTAAAACAACATTATTGGAAATGGAGGGAGTATTAAACTATTTAAGAATTTTAACCAAAAAAAAAGAGAATTATTAACGTTAGATTTTTGGAATGAGCAAATTTCTAAAAACACTTTTTGAATGACAGTTTTGAAATGTAAATCATCATAATTCATAAACTTTAAAAATATTATTAGTTTTAGTATTTTAGTCATCTTTTAGCAACAAGAGATACTTAGTATTTTAGTCATCTATTAAATAAGTAAAACTTTCATAACAATTGAATATTAACTCGTCCAAAATTTCCAGAAATGTATAATGTTGTAATTAACGATGATGTATCCTGGATCTGACTATGTAATAAAGCGGAAGATAACAAATTTTTTCTTTCAAATCATTGTGTAAAATAGGAGAAAAGATAAGAAAATACACAATCTGATTGATCTCATTGGTTATTACGGAAATAGAAACAAAACAAAATCTAAGCAGATTTATTGTATGTATGTACTATATATATATGTGCTCATTCAAAATTTCCCAAAACACATGTATATCAAATATCGTTAAATTTACCCCCGGTACAAATCAACGAGCCATTTAAAAAAAAAATACAACAAGTAAACAAATAGAAATTAGTTAATCGGCAACAAATTAAAATTTAGGGAGTTAAAATAGTGTTAATGAGAAGAGCGTCCTTGCAAAGCTTCAAGAAGTTTGTGTTCCTACGAGCAAGCTCAGCATCATTACCAGCACGATGGTTCAAAGCACTTTCACAAGCCTCACCGTCGCTAATCGCCGTGTTGAGCCAAATATCGACGTCGATGTATGCATTCGCGAGCAAAGCGGCGAGGGAATCGTCAAGCTGTGCGACTGCGTCTAAGTAATTCTTAGAGCAATCGTCTAGTGTGTCTTCTAACGCTGGCTCGAGGTTCTTCTGTTTCAGTTTCGCTTTGATGTAGAAAGATGTGTCTGAAGCGTTTGTGGACGCGATGCTTAACGCGATCACTCCGAGTTTTGGTGCGGTTGCGGTTTCTGCCTCATGACGTGACGTTAAGCTTGAAACGCAAAATTCTTTGTCTTCGGATTTCTCGCAGAGTTTCTCCGCTAGGGCTTTGCCTTTCTCGGTGAATGTTGGCGGTGGAGCTTTGCCGGCGATGGCTACCGTGACGTAGACGAAGAGGAAAAGGAGAAAGATCCTTCCGACCATTTTCATTGTTTTTTTCTTTTCTTTTTTCTCTTTCTCTTCTCTTCTCTTCTCGTATGGTTATTATAAAGAAGAATCGAACTGAAAATTTGTTATTTAAAGAGCTTTGAAAAGGTATTTTTGGGTTGTTTCTATTCTTTTTTGTTTTTGTCATCGGTTATTCTATTTTTAAGTTTTTTTTTTCTTTCCCTCTCAATCTATCTATTTTTAGGTGAATAGTGGTTTTTACCATGTCAACGATGGGCCAATGATTGCCTTTGAAAGATGTATGTTGCTTCTTATTTTGGGTTCCGTAGGAATGTATACGTCTGTTCATTCAAATCTGATCATCCTGTCCTCTATGTGTCCCGGACCAAATTACCTAATTTTTTTGGGTAGAAATAATGAAAATTATCTGTTTTGGGTATATAACTAATATATTTTAACATGTTAAAATACGAATTTGATATCAACTTGAGTTACCTCAAATCTATACTCGTGTGGATGGTTCAATTTTATTTTTTAAATGATCTAAATTTCGAAATTTCCCCCATTAATTGTTTTGGAATAATACCTTGATTGTAACAACTTGGAAACTATGATTTGTAGATCTAAAGTTCCAAAATTAGTTTGATGCATTTTCTTGGGTAGAAGGTAAATCTGCAATTCATTGAGGTTTTTACTTCTTACCGAACAAATTCAAATTAACATTTGATGATCTCTTTCATTTTTTTTTTTTTTTTTTTTAAGAAGCTTATACAAATGGGTATGGGCCCAAGTAGCTAAGCCAAGTAGGCCTAGTGAAATTTATGTACCGAGTCAACGTGTAAAAATCTAAAATTCATACTAGTGGGCCTATAATAAGCTTAGCAAGAGGCCCAACTAGAACTGATAGGTTTTTGGCAGACGAGTAACCCTAGAAAGGTCATATATAAAGATATTGTCTTCTTCGATTAGCTCTTCTCCGCCAAAATCAATCTCCAGAAGGGAGAGGCTAAAATGGTTTCGTTGAAGCTTCAGAAACGTCTCGCATCTTCAGTTCTGAACTGCGGGAAGAAAAAAGTATGGCTCGATCCAAATGAAGGAAGTGATATCTCCATGGCCAATTCGCGTATGTTGTTCTTCTTCATGCTTTTTTTTTTTGTTTACTTCGTTGTTTGGATTTATATCTGCGATTGAAACTTGTTGATGATGACGTTTGGAAAAACAATATATTATGCACTTTTGTATCTTAATTCGTAGGATACGTCGAATGATTTGATTTCAATCCGATGAAATTGAGCTCAGAAATGGTGCTTCTGTTAGATTCCAATCCGATTTTTAAAATTCCTGAAAAGTTTGTTTGGTTTAAGTTTACACAGATGTTATCATAGACTTAGTAGTTTCGGATTCACTATGTTCTTCTCGGATTCATGGGAAATGGTTTCTGATTGTTACGGAATCAAGATTGATCATGATTCATGCGTGTTCATATGAATTTGACAAATGATTGTAACTCTAATTAAAGATGTTGGATTGTTATGTAACTTTAGGCCAAAACATCAGGAAGCTTGTGAAGGATGGTTTCATCATCAGGAAGCCAACAAAGATCCATTCACGTTCCAGAGCCAGACGAATGAATATAGCCAAGAGAAAGGGACGTCACTCTGGTTATGGTATGTAACATTTGATACACAGGACTACACTCTTGAAAATTTACCACAGATGTTTTATGTGGCTATTGAATAATGGTTAAGGTAAGAGGAAGGGTACCCGAGAGGCAAGGTTACCAACAAAGGTACTGTGGATGAGGAGGATGAGAGTTCTGAGACGTCTCTTGAAGAAGTATAGAGAGACCAAGAAGATTGACAGACACATGTACCATGACATGTACATGAAAGTCAAGGGAAACGTCTTCAAGAACAAGCGTGTTCTGATGGAAAGTATTCACAAATCAAAGGCTGAGAAGGCTAGAGAGAAGACTTTGTCTGATCAGTTTGAGGCTAAGAGGGCTAAGAACAAGGCTAGCCGAGAAAGGAAACATGCTAGACGAGAGGAGCGTCTTGCCAAGGTAACTTGTTCTGTTCATTTCGTAAAATACTGGTGGCTTTGTTTTCCAGAGGTGTGATCAGTTCATTTAACATAGTTTTGTGATTTCATTTCAGGGTCCTGGAGGAGATATACCTGCTGCCGCACCACCTGCGCAAACCGCCGAGTAAGTTTTGTTTATCTTAATCACATGTGAAACATATTTGTTTGTGTTGTGGCAACATTCTAAACTCTTTCATTGGGTTGATTTATTTTGTAGGGTACCAGCGAAGAAGTCTAAGAAGTGAGAAGTTTACTCGGTAGTGAATTCTCTTTAGCAGTGATTTTGAATGGTTTTTGTTATTCAACTTTGTGAAAACACTTTCTTTGCGACAAATATGAGAACCTTTTTCAGTAGTTCGTTCTTTTTCATTCGTTCTTTTTCAGGAGACCTAATTCTGCCGTCAATTTCTATTTCTTTCTCAATCATTTCATCAGCAATAGACTTGCCCTCTACTGAGACTTTGCACGATAATTATCATAGGCGTATATGAATAGAAATAGCCTTATCCATAATATGTTTGAAGCAAAAGCAGATTAAATGTGGAAACACGTCCGACTATAGTGAAGTTGCATTATAGATTTGTTTATGTAGCATCATATAGCAGATATTGATTTATGTGATATAATAAAATCTTGTTAATCGTAATCTGCTATGGACAAATGTCACAAAACAAAGTGTATGATTCTTTTTTAAACGGGAGAGATCTTTAAACAAATAAACCCACATGAAAAGATTACAAATATTAGGCCCGGTCTGGACCGAGCCGGTTAAGAACAAAACTTTTGAGCAACTTGCCAACAGGAAACAGAAGAGAAGATCCTAAGTTGTCTGACTGTGTAGTTGAACCCAAACAAACTCTTCCTTGTAACTTAAGTTCGACTCACACGAGTTCTCACATGTATACACCACGGTTGTTGCCCAATCGGGAGATTCCTTGTCGTTCTGCCCGCCGAAGAAGAACAGTAGCTGCGGCATTACCTGATCGAACCGCCATTAAAATGATTAATAACAGAGGCGAGCTTCCAATATAGAAGAACAGAGACATGAAATGGGGAATATTGGGTTTTTACTGGTTGGAAATCGGTTTGATTCCGCTAAAACTGTTGGTTAGATATTTTCTTGACCGGTTTATAAAGATAAACCAAAGAAGTGACTAAGACCACACTACTACAAGTTTTATGAAAGAAGAGATTGATCAAATTTGGTCGAAAGAATTACCTGAAATTCAAAACAAAGAGGACCACCACAAGATTTGCAATTTGGAATCTCAGATTTTGAGACTCGTCCGCTTGCGATAGGCCAAAGGGGTTTAGCACCAGAGCTCCGGCAATATCTGTATAACCAAAAATGTATTTCACAAATTAATTTTATGAGAGAATTAAGAAAAAATGTATACAAAAAAATCACAATTTCTGTGTTTGAATCACCTTAGAACTTGTTCAGGAGCTTTGGCTATGCGTTGTTGAAACTTAACAAAACTCTTTTTCTCAGCATCACCCTGTACAAGCAAGTGAATTGAGAATCATTCTAGGAAACTTATAGTTGCCAAAGAATGGCAACGACAAGTGACTTTACCTCAAAATCATTCATTAGCGATTTCATTTGGTCGTCAACTTCTCTCTTTGAGACCAAAGGTTTAGCAACTTCATCATTTTCTGACATTTCCGTATCATACTCACTTTCATCTTCATTTATCAATACAAATTCTTTCCATAGACTCTTACTCGCAACTGCCCAAACCGAAAAATTTCTTATCGCTAGTTACACACAGTTCCAAGACTAGGAAAAGTTTGTGAATTTTGCTAACCTTTCTGCTTTTGAGTTAGAGCAAGCCCATTATTGACAGGGCTTGAGTCAGATGCTTCAATAACCGCATGAAGCTGTTGGCATTCGGTTTTATGACCCAAGCGCCAATGCAGAACCTGAAAATTAGAAACAAGATCATTGTTAAAGTTTGTAAAAACGCGCAACATCTAGCAAAACAAAACAAAAAAACTATGTACACACCTGGTGTTCGGTGAACAATATCGAGCATTTTTACAGCCGCTACATACTTTATCTCCTTTCCAAGTTCCACACCAAGTGCAAAGTGGAGCTAACAAGAAACATACAAAATCAGCATCGCAAACGAAAAGAGAATTCTTGGAATTGAGTCAAACCCATCAATCAGTTCATAATACCTCCATGACTCAATGGCTTGTCAGTTCCATCCTGCTTTGGAGCCTCACTCGAGTAAAAAGGATTAACACGAGGCAATTGGCAACGATAAACCTTCGTACTTCAAAAACAGAAAAAAATAGTGATTTATTGTAAAAACCCATTCGGTCTCGGAGAGAAGACAAACAAACACAAAGATGTGATATATAATAAGAGGTTCCTTTCTACCTCCGCATAGCCTTCTCTGGGGCACGTTTCCATTGTTGATGTTGATCACGAAGGAGACAAGACATAGATGGACACATGAAGAGAAACAATGTCCGGTGAAAAGCTGATTCCTTGTCCATTAACGGAGCATAAAGCTGCCAAATTTCCCCAAATTCCATAAATAAACCGACCAAAAACTTATGAAGGCTCAACAAATTAGTATAAAACTCACCTGAAGAACAAATTGCAGAGGTTCTTCACATAAATCACATAGAATTGACTTCCCTGATGGTAAATTAACTGGATCCAACCATGCCTATATCACAAAATATTAAACCCAAGAATCAATCAATATCTAAGAACATAAAAAGAAAAAGACTTTGATTGTAAAAATTGAAACTTTTTTAACGTAATACCGGAACACCACCGGCTAAATTAGGGAATAGTTGACGAAGACTTGACCATGTGAATTTAGGACTCTCTACGAAACCTAACATTACAGGTTCACAATCTTCGTCATCTTCCTCATCATCATCATCATCAAATTCATCCATGTTTATTGGTTCCATTGCAGTTTCGTCATCTTCATCATCAGTATCGAGCTGAGTTATTCGGAGGCCTTTGAAATCATCCATGGAGTCTTCGTTGATGCTACTCATCTTATTTTCTAAGTCGAGTAGAGGAAATGAAGACTGCCTAACAAAGCAAGGAACTGAATTCTAGGGTTTACGCTTTAATGGAGATGTTCTTCGGTAGTTCAGTTTAAACAGTTTTCACGAAGACGACGACGAGGGCAAAACAACGTCCCTTTGGCCCAAAAACAAACCCTAGGCCGAACGACGCCGTTTTAAATTCTAGGCCCGTAGTAGGTTAAGCCCAATAAGTAATATAAGCCAATAGAGGTTTCTAAATTGGTTGCGAATAGATGTATAACCTTGTCCTGGACAACCTTATCCCTAAACCGGAACTCCAATTCCACTCACCGGAATCTCTCTGTCTCTGTAAGCGACGATTCTCTGCCCTCTAGCTAATACAGTCGGAGATATTTTGATGAATTTCTTATCGGGTTCTAGTTTTAGTTACCGGAGTCTCAATTATGGGTCTGATTTCATAATTTGATTTCTCAATTTCAAATTTATGTTTGTGCAATCGAAATTTTTGCAGGTACGAAGAAGGGAGAAAACAATGAGCACACTTAGTAGAAACGGCAATGAGAGATTAAGAACAGTGTGGACGCCTGAAATGGATCAGTATTTCATTGAGCTTATGTTGGAGCAAGTGAGAAAAGGCAACAGATTTGAAGATCATTTGTTTAGCAAACGTGCTTGGAAGTTCATGACTTCTTCCTTCACTGCAAAATTCAAGTTTCCTTATGGTAAAGATATTTTGAAAAACAGGCATAAAACGTTAAGGAACTTGTTTAAATCTGTGAAAAATCTTTTGAAAGAAGATGGTTTTAGTTGGGATGAGACGAGAAAGATGGTGATTACTGATAATAGCGTTTGGGATGAGTATCTCAAGGTGCGTTTGCGTTTTGTTGTTGGTCTTCTTCTTCTTCTCAGGATAAACTTTTTACAGGGATTGATTGGGTTTTTTATTTGGATTTTTTGAAGGTTCATCCTGATTCGAGGTCTTTTCGGATAAAGTCAATACCTTATTACAAAGATCTGTGCTTGATTTACACTGATGGAATGTCTGAGCACAAAGGTACAACCTTTAATCTATGTTAATTTATTGAAGCTTGATTCTTCTTCAGCCTTTAGATTCATAGACTGTGAATGAACAATATATGATTCAGTTCAGGAGAATGTTACCGAGGGAGAAACCAAGGCATTGATTCAGGAAGATGAAGGTTACAACAGAATATGTGAATCTTCAACAATCATGTCTACCTCAAAAGGAAGCTGCATCACACGGTGCAGGACTACTTGGCATCCTCCAATGGACCGATATTTCATTGATCTGATGCTGGACCAAGGTAGGAGAGGAAACCAGATTGAAGGTGTTTTCCGGAAACAAGCATGGACTGAGATGGTTAGTCTCTTCAATGCGATATTCGAGTCTTACTTTGATGTTGATGTGTTGAAGAACCGGTATAAGACTCTGAGAAGACAGTTCAATGCGATCAAGAGTTTTCTTCGATCAGATGGATTTGCTTGGGATGATGAGCGTCAAATGGTTACAGCTGATGATAATGTCTGGCAAGACTATATAAAGGTAAATTAGTTGCTCTGCTTTAAGCTAAGTGTTTAGGTACAGTGTTTGGTCTATTTTTGAAAGTGTGATATTGTCTGAAACAATTACAGGCTCATAGAGATGCAAGACAATTTATGACTCGGCCAATTCCTTACTATAAAGATCTGTGTGTGCTCTGTGGCAATTTTGGAATCGAAGAAAGTGACTGCTTTGTAGCTATGGATTGGTTTGACCCTGAAACTGAATTCCAAGAATTCAAGTCCAGTGGAACTACAGATTTGTCTAATTCAGCTAAGGAAGAAGATAGCAACTCTCTTTTGTTTGACCCCAAAAACAAAAGAGATCAACTTTCTAATACTGATACAAGCCCGATAAACCCGAAGAAGCCTCGAGTTGATGAAACTAAAACCATTGCAATAGAGGACGTGGTTGAGGCTATTCAAGCGTTACCAGACATGGACGAGGAACTTATATTAGATGCTTGTGATCTGCTTGAAGATGAACTCAAGGCGAAAACTTTCTTGGCTCTAGATGTGAAACTACGCAAGAAGTGGATTTTAAGGAAACTCCGACCTCAAGTAACTTAAGGATTATCAGCTGTAAACAAACAAAGTAGAAGTTTGAAGATAAACATAAGCTCATTGGCTTATATTATAGACTACTCTAGTGTAATTTGCCAGAGTTTCATACATAAATACTTAACTAGGCAACAAAGATTCAAACAATATATCAAATCTTTTCTTATTCTTACTCAGAAGTTGTCGATGTCATCGAATATTGCTGATGATATTAAACCTTGTACAAACTCTCTCTTCTATGCCTTCTCTAGTAGCTCTGTATCGGACAAGGGAGACAGTATTTTCTCGTCTCTACGCACAGGAGAAAATCAATACGTATCTTTAGACAAGGTTCGAGAAGGTGAGGCAAGACACACAGATCAGAAAATTTGAAATATATTTTGCTTACTTTTCTGTTGAATCCCCAATAGAGCTCTTGTCTTCTATGCTTGCTTCACTTGATAAATCAGGTAGTACAAGCTTGGACTGGTTCGGTGAGGGCGTATTGAAGATGAATGATAATAATGGGTCAGGAACACTTTTGGATGTACGAATAGTAGACAGTGGCTCATCGATTAGAGACTGTAAGTATTTCCTAGTCCCTGGAGAAAATGCTGAATATGACTCATCCTTGTAAAGTCTCTGCTTTTGTTCAAGGTAAGTTTTCGTCAAGGAACACAAATGTCGATAAACCGATATAAGCGTACCATCATCTAGAACAAGCACAAAATGAAAAAATCACATGTTTTCTACTAAATGATTAAAAAGGATATCTTCAAGACATCTCTATGCTGCGTGGTAATGTGATCAACCATACGCATCTTCACCCGTCTACTACAAACCGGACATATCTACATCACAACCAAACCGGACATATCTACATCACAACCACAAGATTACTTCATTTCTCGGAATCCTGAACTGGTAAATAATGGTTCCTCATAGCATCAAGTAAATAATCTAAATGAACTAAAATCCAAGAAGTCCCAACCAACTCTTATTACAGAATCACAATCCTACCTACTAAAGTAAGCACTTAAAGCACTAGAGTACAATGAACATAAATCGTCTAATTAACAACTAACTGCTTCATGTGAAACCTCAATGTCTAATTAGAAGAAGAGTAAATGAATTTGGAAAGGGATATGAATTGAAATTACCCCATTGTTAGCGTCAAGTTGATGCTCCTCGTCAATATGGTGACACAATTCAACTAAATCATAATCATCTGAGCAAAACGGGCACGGATACTCCACTGCCATTTCATCATCATCATCTCCTTCAACATCTTCAAACTCAATACAAGAACCTTAAAAAAAAAGAGTTTACAATCACAAAACTTTTACCAAATTAATTCACAACAAAAGTCTAACCATAAAGTGACAAAATTTAAAACCAGTAGAGATTAAAGTTTCCATTTTCACATTAATAACAAGCACCCAAAAGGGCCAAAAATTGAAATTTGATATATGAATTAAAAACACCAGCATAAACCAGACTGATAAGCTAAAATCAAATCGGAAAAAGGAGTGGAATTTGAAACTAACCAGACTGATACTTGGCAAATTCTTCTAATCGATATTTCTTCGAAGGATCAAAACCACAAATGCCCAACAAATCATTTTCCATCTGATTCTGAATCCAACACACAAAAAAAACCTGAATTGAAAATCTCAAATCACTTTTTTTTAATAATTAAATGATATTCTTCCTCGTGTATTTATTACAACCTGTCAGTACTTTGTTGAGCCTGAAAGTGCGAGGAAACACACCTAAAGTCCAGACCTTCAAATGGAGTGCACGTCTCAAATGCTATCATTCCTGAAAATGTAGTCCCAAATGTCTTAGACATATTTTAATTTTCGAATGATTTATTTTTAATTCAGAAAATAGGTTATTTACTAAAGAACCAGATGTTTTAAACAAAATTACATATCCTACCAGTTAACCAAATTTGGTTTAATCAATTTAACTGCACCTAACCAGCTTTCCAATTAAACCCGTAATAAATTAAATTAAACCGAATTTTAATTGAATTGGACTGGTGCGAACCAAAGAATTCATCAATTGACACTGGTTCACTCTAATAAAACCGCCGGCCGGTCGGTCCTCTTCGGTTTTCCTCTTTTCAACGTACGAGACGACCCAACCCTTGTTCATAAAAAGAACAACTGCTCAACTGCTGCTCTCCTTTCTGTCCGTTACAAAAATTCGAACAGAACATCAGAATTGCATCCCCAATACTTCGATTCGATAATCCAGAAGACGAAAAGCAAAGTAAAACGGCTGAAATTGCGATTGTGTGTTATAATCTCCGACGAGCGACGAGCGAGGAACGGACGAACGGCGGCGAAGATGGCTATTGTGAAAGACAGTAGAGGGGTTTATGAATCAACCAGAAATCGAAGGAGCAGGAAGAATGAAACAGAAGAAAAGGAGGAAGAAAACGATGGGAAAAATGTAGAAGAAGAAGATCAAGAAGAGGAACAAGAGAAGGAAGAAGATGAGAAGGAAGAAGAAGAAGAGGAAGAACAAGAAGAAGAAAAGGAAGATGAGGAAGACGACGCCGAGAAATCAAAGTGAGAGGATGAAGAAAATTCAGGTGAAGAAAACACGGGTGGAGAAAACGATGAAGAAGATGAAGAAGAGGAAGAAGAGAAGGAAGAGGAGGAAGCGGAAGAAGAAAAAGAGAAAGAAGAAGGAGAGAACGAAAATGACGGGGAGGAAGTGAATGACGAAGTGCGGTCGGATGGAGAAGATGATGAAAATTCTGATGGAGAAGATTCCAATTTTTTTGTCCATGTCCGTGATGGAACAACATCAACGCAGTTAGAGGTATGTACGTTTGATTGATAAACGGTTAAGGATGTCAAAATTGTTAGGTATAATTTCTTGTGTTCATTTGAATGTTGAATGAATGGGATGGTGATTTAATTAAAAAATTGTAAGGTTCATGTAGAATATATTGGGACATATAGAACAACTGTGCACAATTTTGTCTTAGGAAAATTGGTACAAGTATAACAATTAATGTTCGGACATATAGATCATTCTGTTATTCAGAAAACTGGAACAACTGGAACAACTAGAATAACTGGATAACTGGAACATCTGAATTAACTGGAACAACTGGAACAACTGAGATTATTTACCTAATAAATTGTGTTTGAAAATTTAAGGATGATGATGATGAGGACACACAGCCAGTGCCGCTAGAGAAATTGTTCTTTGGTAATAGTGAATACAGCAAGACTTGCAAGATGTCCACTAGGTGTAGTGTGACACAAGTGGTGAAGGAAATCGAGGATGAATTTTCTATTTCTTTGGATTGGTTCAAAAGACATGATCAGTTTAAGCATATATTTCATATGTACTGTGAGCCAAATCACATGCTGCAAGGGATGTGGATGCTTCTCCTCCGAACCGCACAAACGGAGCAAGAAAAGGAGTGTTGGTTTGTTGTGAATGGAGTACCCATGAGGTATTCCATTAGGGAGCATGCGTTGTTGACAGGTATGAACTGTCATAATTATCCTCCTAATTGGATAAAACTTGGGGATACAAAGTTTGTGGAGAAGATCTTTAAGAAGAAGAAGGGGATAAAAATATCAGATGTGAAGAAGTTGGTTGAGCTGAAGGAGAAGAGGAATCTTGAGAGGAAGAAGGGGACTGTCTTAAAGCTCACTATCTTGTATTTTTTAAGCAAGGTAGTTCGACCTTAAGCAAAGAATGATGCAAAAATTGATGATTTCCTTCTTCGGATGGTAAATGATGTGGCTTTGTATCAGACTTTTCCTTGGGGGCATCTCACATTTGATGATAATCTGAAGGAGATTATGAGGTTTTTCAAGAATTTTAAAGGCGTAGTGAAGCCTAATCATCAAGTCGCCTTTAATGGATTCATCATTCCTCTTGAGGTAACTCTTTATTGGCTCTCTTGATTGATATTAATTCATTTAAATAATTACTAATTTGTTTAATGTTGTAATATATTGTGTAGGCTATTGCATTTGAGTGCATTCCTCATCTTGGCCGCAAGTTTAGAGAAGCTGTTCCAGCGGAGAAAGATTGTCCTCGGTTGTGCAAGCTCAAGTTCTCTGAAAGTTGTATGAAAGGTTTTCCATTGGAAGACATTAATGCAGAGGTTGGAAGCACCAAGGTTGGAAGCACCAAGGTTAGAATTCGTGAAATTATTAGTTATGTTGATATTTGTTAAAATTTTGAGTGATGTAAAATTTGTTCTCTGATTTTCATATTGTAGGATATCATGAGCATCCTGGAGGTGGACAGCGATGAGAAACAAATGTTGGAAGAGATCGTTCCTTATGCTGATGATGATGGGACAGGAATTAGAGATACTCTTGTCGAAAGTTGGGTTCAGCGGCTCAGTGTTGATAGGAAGAAAATATGGTGAAAAGATCTGTACGAGGCGGACTTGGCTGGCCGTAGTGAAAGAGTCCCTAAGAAAGGGAGTGGAGATGGTGTTAACAGCGATGGTGTTCCTCGAAGAGCTAACAATGTTATATTATAATCCCTAGTTCGTGAGGTTAAGGAAATGATGGAGAAGAGCTTGGAGGATGTGAAGCATCAACTTGCTGTCATGGATAACCAATTAATGAAACTAGAAGATTTTATTGAAGCGGTTGAGTTAGTTCCGGAACATCGTAGGGGTGAGTATTTTGATATTGTTGTGTTTTAGAAGATCTTTTTTCTGTGTTTAACTATTTTTGGTATTAATGAAGCAGAGGGGACACATGTTGCTGATAATGTACCTGATGATGTTGCTGAGGATATTGCTGAAGATGTTGATGAGGATGTTGCTGAGGTTGTTGCTGAGGATATGGCTGAAGATGTTGATGAGGATGTTGCTGAGGTTCAGACAAAGAAGCCACCAGCGAAAAAGAAGGGAAAAGGCGTTACTAAAGAAACTTGTTGTATTGGTATTACTAGTTTTATTTTGGTGCTGTTAATAATTGGAAAAACTGGAACAACTATTTAGGAAGACTGGACAAAAAGTGGGAACAGTGGATTTGGTATAATTGGGAAAACTGGTACAACTATTTAGGGAGAATGAGAAAACTGGAACAACTGAAACATTTGATTTGGTATAACTGGAAAACTGGAACAACTGATTTCGTATAACTGGGAAAATTGGAACAACTATTTTGGGACATTAAAACATACTAAGCCTTACAAAGCAACATAACCGTCTTAAAAAACAACATAATGGTCTTACAAAGCGAAATTAACATTCAAAGTCTGACAAACATTTAAATTTACCGAATACCTAGATATTGCATTATCCTACTAATCTCATTGTTTTTCTTGAGTAGTTGCTTCTTAAGATCTTCGATTTCAAGACGCATTTTATTCATCGACTCCTTCATTGACTCCAAGACAGGATTAGCACTTCCTCCATATCGGAAAGCATTTAGAATTGATTGATCTTGCTGTGTGAGTCGGGATTCAATTTTTTTAAATTCCTCATTTACTGCGTGATCCCAAAACTTATTGATGTGCATTTCACCATCCTACACAAATCCTCAGAAATTATCCCAAACATCGGAGCATCCCAAACATCGTAAGGAATTATGAAAATATGAAGTCTAAATATGGACTTACCCCACTGTTTAGACATTTGTAGAACTTTCTTCCAAAATTTTATGGATTAGAATCGACTTCAAGACGGACTCTTTCACCACAGAAACAATTAGTCGGAACACCCCAATCACCGTCTGCCAATAAACATGGATCTACCCTATAATCACTTTCACTACTGTCATTGTTACTACCCGGACAGCTTGGGGACATTTTATAATTGCAAAACGAAGAACCGCAACAGAGAAAAAATCCAAAATTGTGAGAAGAGAGAGATAAAGGGAATTTTCTGATTCAGAAAAAGATGAGAAGAGAGAGATAAGGAAATGAAATGGATACGGAAAAAGAAGAGAAGAGAGAGATAAGAAGGGAAAGTGGGAAGCTTTTGAGAATTAAATAAATGTGAATGTTGACAAAAAATGCTAAAAATTGACCAAAAAAAACTAATATTGTGGATCCCAGCTGAAACAATAACGTAGATGTCTTCACTAGTTGTTCAGTTGAACAATTGTCTACATAGTTGGATTAATGGGAATTTTGATTATTTCTAGTTAGATCTTATCATAAGCTGCTAATTTCTAGTTGAACTTTTGATTTTTCTCAATACATTAACACGTTGGACCTTTTCATATAACATAAAAATAAATTCTACGTCTTCACATCATTTTCTTTAGAATTGTCATAATTTACTTGGAAACATATAGTTTGTGAGAGTGTTTTGAGTTAAAACTATGATTTTTAACAATATAATTTACTTTAGTTTGCAAAATTAGTTTCTAATAACATAAATTTAGTTTGTAACGATATAATTTACTTTATATAGTGTTCTTAGTTTTAAATTTGTTAATAAATATATAAATTTCGAATGCTTGTAATTGGACATAGTTAGACCTAGATGGACCATATAGTACAATAAGAAATAGTTACAAATCCGTGAATACAAATACAAATACAAAACAAACACACAAAACAAATCAAGTTCCCTCCTCTGGCTTCAACCACCTCTCCAAGTTTATGCTAGAAGTTCGGACGTTCTTCCTCTTCCGAGGATATTCTCCTTTAGATGGAAACCGCTTTTCTTGGATTCTTCCCTGTTTCTTCTTGGTTTGTTCAGGCGGTAAAACAACTAGTTCTTGAATATCAGCAGGAGCACTCCAATTAGACTCATGTGACACTACATAAATCGTCTTGAAATATGATAATACCCAATTATCAATCAAGTAATATTTTGAGCATACATCATGGATATGGATACTCTCTGATCTGTCTTCTTGCCTCGAGAGGAAGCTAATTGCAGCAATAGCATGAACACACGGATATTTGTCAATATCAAAATACTTGCACAGCAGCTTTTCATTTTTAGGTCCACCAAATAAGTCTTCCCATCGATCCCAATAACATTGTATTCAAGGAAGTAGCTATTTATCTCAATCACCTTTAATATGGTTGCATCTGCACATTTTGAATGCATTTTATTCTCCACAAAAGGTACCAATTTTGATGTATTCGGTGCACTAGCAAAATCTTTCCCATGATTGTTGAACCACTCAGCAAATTTCTTAAGGATTGTATCAATCATAGTTAAGAGGGAGTACTTCTTTGCTTTCTTAAACACAGAGTTCAATGATTCTGCAGAGTTGCTTGTGTCTAGGTTGTACTTGTCTCCTTTAAAATGACACCTTGTCCATTGTTCTAGCCCAATACTTTTTCCAAATACTCAACAACTTTCGGAAACCTATTCCTAAACTCACTATACTCTCTGTCAAACTCATTCTTTGTATAAGCATGTGCGCAAACCATGAATTTTATCTTAGCTAGATCCTTGTCTTTCTTCACATGGGACCTCACGTTTTGAGATAAATGCCAAATGCAGTATGCATGCAGTGCTCTTGGATACACCGCAGAGACTGCCTTGATGATGCTTTGGTGCCTATCGCTAATAAAAACCAATCCAGGCTCATCTGGTATAACAGTTTTCAGCTTTGTAAGAAACTCCCAACTAACATCCTTCTCACTGTCAATCACACCAAACGTAATTGGGTAGTGGTGATGATTTTGATCCGGAGCTGTTGCAAAAATTAACATACCACCATATACACTCTTAAAAAAGTAGCATCCACTACTATCACTTTCCTAATAGCAGTAAACCCTGCAATGGAAGCTCCCAAAGCGATGAATAGATATTTGAATCTTTTTTCTTCATCCAATTCCACACTAGTTACTGTCCCATGATTGACATACTCTAACATATATAGATAAGAATACAACATGTTAGTAGCTTTTTCAGGCGTACCTCGCACATCACTTACATGTTGTTTTTTCCCTCTTAAGGTAGTGGAGTATGAACAATTCAAACCAAATTTTCTTAGAACCACATTCGCAATGCTTTTAGGATCTGGGGTCTCTATTTGACCTGGATAGTCTTTATGCAAAATAAATGCTACTAATCTTGGTGTGCTTTTCTGTTGACTACTTGTTGTCGCAATAGACCGACTGCATGAATGCATCTTTCTATGTACTCTGACAGTGAAAAGTTCTGAATTCTTGTTTTTTGCAACTCTCAAATACAATTTGCAACCTTTTGGAGCTTGATGACATCTTAGCATAACTCGCTCCTTGTCTGATTTAATAGTTTTGTACCCAAAACAGTTCTGATTTGCAGCTTTCGTAACCAAATCATGCACTGCTTGCTTAGAAGAAAATTCTTGATCTATTTCAAGACCCGTACCATCTTCCCATTCATTAACATATTGACTTTCTTCTACACCATATGGAACCTCAAGAATTTCATGCCAACCATCCAAACCATCATTCTCATTGTTATCAATCGGGCTAACCGCATCCACTATATCATTCCTTTCTTCAATGACATCATTCTCAATTTGCTCTTCAATTATCGATCCTTCTTGTTGCGATTGTTCTTCTTCTTCTATTCCATCTACTCTCACAATAGTAGGGATCCCTCTATTTTTTACATCACCAACTCTACTATAATTAACACCAAATGAACTTCATTGTTCCGTTCTAGAGTTTTCCTCACCTCCCTGATTATTTTCAACATCTTTCAATAACTCCACCCGCAAAATAGGTCTAAATCCATCCTTATCCACTGAAGTTAAATAAACATATACATCCTCGTCATCTACAATATTTGCCTCTTTTCGAGTTTGACATCGACTGTAACTCAATTTAAGCTTCTTTAACATTTCATCAATTCCAATCTTCCTACAGATCTTATCAACCAACACTGCATACGTTACTTCCTCCAAATACGACATCTTAATCGCTATACCTATTAGACTATTTTTTGAAATCCATTCATGCTCTTCCGAATAGTGGCCTCCATAATCGAAATGTATGTTTGTGTGGCTGATCTTCTTCATGACCTCCTGCAAATAAAACAAAATTAAATATATTTCCAAATTACACAGTATACAGTTGTACCATTTGTACCAGTTGTATCACTACCTCTCACTTATTTTATTTGTACCAATCAGATATTTAACAATTAAATTCACCAAATTATAAACTTGGATAACTCATTCTACCATCAAAGATAATAATTAACTAAGTGTGATACCCAAATAAGATATTTCAAATCAAATCCCATTACTCAGTTGTACCTTTTATATCAGTTTTATTACTCTCAATTGTTCCATTTCTACCAGTTGGACTTCGTATATTACCCTGAAAATTTTCGTTATTGTTTTCTCGAATGCAACAGAATTCAACAACATCTTTATTCGATTAATAACTTATGAAAATATACTTCATTGTCAAATTACATTTTATGTGAAATTCTCAAACAACCATTCATTCAATCTCGGCATGCATTCATCAATCAAAATCATAACAAATTTATTCTAAATTTGAAACAAAAATATACGATGGCTATTGGAATCAATGGTAGGCACCTACCAGAAACTACGCCGGCGATGACTACGGCGAGAGAGCTGTCGACTTCGATTCGATTCGCCAAAGAACTACGTTGAGCACGTGAGTGTGATTCGTCTGGATTATTTGGAGCGAGCGTGGGGAGCAACACAATTCAATTCAGCCCAATTCGAGGAGGGTGGAACAGAAGCTTCGAGGTGAGGATTGAGCTCGAGGAACAGAGCTTTTGTTTTGTCGGGATCGCGAACCAAACTGCAATGAATGGAGAATCAGCCAATTGAATTCAATGAAATTCGATAATAATTCAATGGAGCAGCTGACCGAGATCAAACTGAGAGGAGAAAGAGATTCAATGCCACTCATTAAGGGTATTTTAGGATTTTCATAATCTCAATGACATAAAGATTTTTGGGTGGCATGAAATCATATTTTCTTGCCAAAAGTGGCATTTCAGCCATTAATTCCTTCAAATGAGGTTTTTTTCTGTTTGCTGTCTGGCGAGAATCCATGGACACTAATCTATTGGAGCGCACGTCCCATATGCCACATTTGCAGAAATCTTATTCCATATGTCACTATTTAATTTTTTAGTTTTCTAAATACTTTTTTTCTTTATTTGGAAAATTGGTTAATGTCGACAATCTTCATTGTTTTTAAGAAAATTACACAACTAACCTGTTGACCCGATCCAATATCGCCTGATCCACGGATCCGGTCTGGCTCACTCAATTTTAAACTGCTGCTTCCAAACTGAAAGAAAAATCAAAATTTGCTCTTCTCCAAATTTGATCCTCCAAACAAAAGAGAACGAATGAAGCGCCGTAAATTGGGTTTCCGGAGACGAATTCGGTCGAGATGCTCTCTTCTCCGATGACCGATGAGCGGCGACTCCGAAGAACGGAGATCCAGTAGAGTGCTCTCTTCTCTGACGAGCGAGTACTCTGGAGAACGGACAAACGACTTCGACGATAGCTCTTATGAGAGATAGTAGAGGTGTGTATGAATCAACTAGAAATCGAAAGAGGATGAATCAACTAGAAGAAAACGAAGAAAGGAACTTAAACGGTGATGAAAAAACGTAGAAGAATATGAATTAGAGAATGAAGAAGAAGATGAACAAGAGGAACAAGAGAAGGAAGAGGAGGAAGAGCAAGAAGAAGAAGAGAAAGAAATTGATGGGGAGGAAGACGACGAAGAGAAAACAAAGTCACGGGAAAATGTTCAGGAGGATGAGGGAGAAGATGAAAATACGGATGGAGAAAACATAGAAGAAGAGGAATTAGAGAATGAAGAAGAAGATGAACAAGAGGAACAAGAAAAGGAAGAGGAGGAAGCGCAAGAAGAAGAAGAGAAAGAAATTGATGGGGAGGAAGATGAAGAGAATACAAAGTCACTTGAAAATGTTTGGGAGGATGATGGAGAAGATGAAAATACAGATAAAGATTCAAACTTTTCTGTTAATGTTCGTGATGGAACATCTACAGCTTTAGAGGTATGTACATTGATTGAAAAATGGTTAAGGAGCTCAAACTAGTTAGGTATTTAGGATTGGATTTGGATCATTTGGTGTGTTCATTGGAATGGGATGGTTTAGTAGTGGAATTGACAAGGTTCATGTAGAATATACATTGGTTGAGAAAGGTTTCTTGAACATTTATTGAGAATTATTTCGGAGTATATTGACAGTTAATGGTTTCTGGATTACTGGAACATATAGAACAACTAATGATCGTTTTTGTTTTAGAATAATTAGGACAACTAGAACAACTGGAGATCATTCTGATTCTCGGATAACTAGGACAACTAGTATAACTATTATTATTTAGTTAATAAATTATGTTTGAAAATTTTAGGATGATGATGAGGACATACAACCAGTGCAGCCAGAGAAACTGTTCTTTGGTAAAAGTGAGTACAACAAGACGTGCAAGATGTCAACTCGGTGTAGTGTGACACAAGTTATGAAAGAAATTGAGGATGATTTTCCTATAGCTTTGGAATGGTTCAAGAGACACGATCAGTTCAAACATGTATTTCATATGTACAGGGAGCCAGATCACATGCTTCAAACAATGTGGATGCTTCTCCTCCAAACCGCACATACAGAGCAAAAAAATGAGTGTTGGTTTGTTGTGAATGGAGTACCCGTTAGATATTCTATTAGGGAGCATGCGTTGTTGACAGGTTTGAACTGTCATAATTATCCTCCAAATTGGAAGAAGCTTGGTGATACAAAGTTTGTTGAGAAGATATTTAAGAAGAAAAAGGGGATCAAAATCTCGGATGTGAAAAAGAAGTTGAACGAGCTGAAGGAGAAGGAAAATGTTGAGAGGGAAAAGGTCACTGTATTGAATCTCACTATCTTGTATTTCTTAAGCAAGGTAGTGAGACCTAAATCAAAGAGTGATGCGAAAATCGATGAGTTCCTTCTTTGGATTGTAAATAATGTGCATTTGTGTGAGAGTTTTCCTTGGGGAGTCTCACTTTTGATGATAATCTAAAGGAGATTAGTCGGGTTCTCAAGAATTTTAAAGGCGTAGTGAAACCAAATCATCAAACTGCCTTTAATGGATTCATTATTCCGCTTGAGATAACTGTTTATTGTTATTAATCCATTTAATAAAGTAACAATTTGTTGAATGTTGTAATATAATGTGTAGGTTCTTGCATTTGAGTGCATTCCACATCTTGGACGCAAGTTTCGAGAAGTTGTTCCAGCTGAGAAAGATTGTCCCCGGTTGTGCAACCACAAGTTCTCTGATAGTTGTATGAAAGGTTTTCCATTGGAAGACATTAATGCAGAGCTTGGAAGCATAAAGGTTAGAGTTCGTGATATTATTAGTATTGTTGTATTTGTTAAAAGGTTAAGTGAAGTTGTAAATATTGATATTGACAGGATATCATGAGCATCCTGAAAGCGGACAATGATGAGAAAGATATGTTGGCAGAGATGGTTCCTGATTCTGTTGATGATGGGACATGTGTTAGAGATAGTCTTATTGACAATTGGGTTCAGCGTCTCATTGTAGATAGGAAGAAAATCTGGTGGAAAGATCTTTACGAGTTAGACTTGGCTGGTCGAAGTGAAGGAGTTCCTCAAAAGGTTAGTGGAGTTGGTGATAAGAGTGATGGAGTTCCTCGAAGAGATAATGGGGTTGCTGATAAGGTTATATTAGAATCCCTAACTGGCATGGTGCGTGAACTAAAGGAAATGATGGAGAAAAGCTTTGAGGATGTGAAACATCAACTTGGTGTCATGAATAACAGATTAACTAAACTTGAAGAATTTATTGATGTTGTTGAGTTAGTTCCGGAAATACGTACGGATGAGTAGTTTGATAAAATATAATGTCAATATCAGGTGTGTTTTTTTGTTTGGTTAATTGTTTTTGGAATTAATGCAGGAGAGGAGACTGGTGTTGAGGATGTTACTGAGGATGGTGATGCTCAAGATGCTGTGGAGGAGACTGGTGTTGCTGGTGGCGTTCAGACAGAGAGGCAAGCAGAGAAAACGAAGGGAAAGAAGCGAAAAATGCATTACTAAAGATATGGTGAATGTTTAGGAAAACAAGTCGTAATGTTATTACTAGATTTATTTTGGTGTTAGTACTAACTGGAAAAACTGGAACAACTATTTTGGGAGAATGAGAAAACTGGAACAACTGATTTGGTATAACTGGAAAAAGTGGAACAACTGTTTTGGTATAAATGGAAAAACTGGAACAATGATTTTGGGACATTAACACATACTAAGCCTTACAAAGCAACATAACCGTCTTAAAAAGCAACATAACCGTTTTAAAAAGTAATATAATGGTCTTACAAAGCAAAATCAATATTCAAAGTCTTACAAATATTTAAATTTACCGAATACAAAGATATTGCATTATCCTACTAATCTCATTGTTTTTCTTGAGTAGTTGCTCCTTAAGATCTTCGATTTCAAGACGCATTTTATTCATCGGCTCTTTTATTGATTCTAAGACATGATTAGCACTTCCTCCATATCGAAAAGTGTTTAGAATTGATTAATCTTGCTGTGTGAGTCGGGTTTCAATTTTTTTAAATTCCTCATCTACTGCGTGATCCCAAAACTTATTGATATACATTTCACCATCCTACACAAATCCTCAGAAATTATCCCAAATATCATGTAAGGAATTATGAAAAATTTATGACGTCTAACATGATCTTACCCCAATGTTTGGACATTTGTAGAAATTTATGCCAAAAATCTTTGGATTAAAATCGACTTCAAGACGGACTCTTTCACTACATAAATAATTAGTCAGAACACCCCAATCACCGTCTGCCGATAAACATGGATCTATCCTATAATCACTTTCACTACTGTCATTGTTACTACCCGGATAGCTTGGAGACATTTTACAATCGCAATCAGAAGAATCGAAAGAGAAGAGAGAAGAAATTGGGATAATAGAGAGATAAAGAGAAATGCTCTGATTCAGAAAATGAATGGAGCAGAAAAAGAAGAGAAGAGAAGAGAGAGATAAAGGGAAAGTGGGAAGCTTTTCGGAATTAAATAAATGTGAGTGTTGACTAAAAAATGCCAAAAATTAACCAAAAAAACTAATGTTGTGGACTCCAGCTGAAACAATTACGTAGATGTCTTCATTAATTGTTCATTTGAACAATTGTCTACATAGTTAGATTAGTGGGAGTTTTGATTATTTCTAGTTGGACCTTATCATTAGCTGCTCATTTGTAGTTGGACTTTTGATTTTTCTCAATACATTAACACGTTGGAGCTTTTCATATAACATAAAATTAAATCTTCGTTTTCACATCATTTCTTTAGAATTGTGACAATTTACTTGGAAAGATATAGTTTGTGAGAATGTTTTGTGATAAAACTATAAATTTTAAAAAGAAAATAACAAAATTAGTTTCTAATGATATAAAATTAGTTTTTAATGATATACATTTAGTTTATTTAGTATTCTTAGTTTTAAATTTGTTAATAAAAATATAAATTTTGAATGCTTGTAATTGGACATAGTTAGACCTAGATGGACCATATAGTACAATAAGAAATAGTTACAAATCCTTGAATATAAATACAAATACAAAACAAACACACAAAACAAATCAAGTTCCCTCCTCTGGCTTCAACCACCTCTCCAAGTTTATGCTAGAAGTTCGGACGTTCTTTCTCTTCCGAGGATATTCTCTTTTAGATGGAAACCGCTTTTCTTGGATTCTTCCCTGTTTCTTCTTGGTTTGTTCAGGCGGTAAAACAACTAGTTCTTGAATATCAGCAGGAGAACTCCAATTAGAGTCATGTGGCACCACATAAATCGTCTTGAAATATGCCAATACCCAATTATCAATCAAGTAATATTTCGAGTATACATCATGGATATGGATACTCTCTGATCTGTCTTCTTGCCTCGAGAGGAAGCTAATTGCAGCAATAGCATGAACACACGGATATTTGTCAATATCAAAACACTTGCACAACAACTTTTCATTTTTACGTCCACCAAATAAGTCTTTCCATCGATCCCAATAACATTGTATTCAAGGAAGTAGCTATTTATCTCAATCACCTTTAATTTGGCTGCATCTGCACATATTGAAAGCATTTTATTCTCCACAAAGGTACCAATTTTGATGTGTTCGGTGCACTAGCAGAATCTTTCCTATGATTGTTGAACCACTCAGCAAATTTCTTAAGGATTGTATCAATCATAGTTAAGAGGGAGTACTTCTTTGCTTTCTTAAACACAAAGTTCAATGATTCTGCAGAGTTGCTTATGTCTAGGTTGTACTTGTCTCCTTTAAAATGACACCTTGTCCATTGTTCTAGCCCAATACTTTTTTTCAAATACTCAACAGCTTTCGGAAACCTATTCCTAAATTCACTATACTCTTTGTCGAACTCATTCTTTGTATAAGCATGCGCGCAAACCATGAATTTTATCTTAGCTAGATCCTTGTCTTTCTTCACATGGGATTTCACGTTTTGAGATAAATGCCAAATGCAGTGTGCATGCAGTGCTCTTGGATACACCGCGGAGACTGCTTTGATGATGATTTGGTGCCTGTCGCTATGGTATAACAGTTTTTAGCTTTGTAAAAAACCACTCCCAACTAACATCCTTCTCACTGTCAATCACACCAAACGCAATTGGGTAGTGGTGACGATTTGGAGCCTGAGCTGTTGCAAAAATTAACATACCACCATATACAGTCTTAAGGAAAGGTTCATCCACTACTATCACTTTCCTAATGGCAGTAAACCCTGCAATGAAAGCTCCCAAAGCGATGAATAGATATTTGAATCTTTTTTTTTCATCCAATTCCACACTAGTTATTGTCCCATGATTGACATACTCTAACATATATAGATAAGAATACAACATGTTGTAGCTTTTTTTCAGGCGTACCTCGCACATCACTTACATGTTGTTGTTTTTTCCTCTTAAGGCAGTAGAGTATGAACAATTCAAACTAATTTTTCTTAGAACCACATTCGCAATGGTTTTAGGATCTGGGGTCTCCAATTGACCTGGATAGTCTTCATGAAAAATAGATGCTACTAATCTTGGTGTGCTTTTCTGTTGACTACTTGTTGTCGCAACAGACGGACTGCATGAATGCATCTTTCTATGTACTCTGACTGTGAAAAATTTTGAATTCTTGTTTTTTGCAACTCTCAAATACCATTTGCAACCTTCTGGAGCTTGACGACATCTTAGCATAACTCGCTCCTTGTCTGATTTAATAGTTTTGTACCCAAAACAGTTCTCATTTGCAGCTTTCATAACCAAATCATGCACTGCTTCCTTAGAAGAAAATTCTTAATCTATTTCAAGACCCGTACCATCTTCCCATTCATTACCATATTGACTTTATTCTACACCATGTGGAACCTCAAGAATTTCATGCCAACCATCCAAACCATCATTCTCATTGTTATCAATCGGGCTAACCGCAACCATTATATCATTCCTTTCTTTAATGACATCATTCTCCATCTGCTCTTCAATTATCGATCCTTCTTGTTGCGGTTCTTCTTCTTCTTCTTCTATTTCATCTACTCTGGCAATAGTAGGGATCCCTCTATTTTCTACATCACCAACTCTACTATAATTAAAACCAGATGAACTTCTTTGTTCCGTTCTAGTGTTTTCCTCACCTCCCTGATTATTTTCGACACCTTTCAATAACTCCCACCCGCAGAATAGGTCTAAATCCATCCTTATCTACTGAAGTTAAATAAACATATACATTCTCTTCATCTACGATATTTGTCTCTTTTTGAGTTTGACATTGACTATAACTCAATTTAAGCTTCTTTGATATTTCATCAATTCCAATCTTCCTACAGATCTTATCAACCAACACTGCATACGTTTCATCCTCCAAAGATGACATCTTAATCGCTATACCTATTAGACTATTTTTTGAAATCCATTCATGTTCTTCCGAATAGTGACCTCCATAATCGAAATGTATATTTGTGTGGCTGATCTTCATCATGACCTCCTGCAAATAAAAAAAAATTAAATACATTTCTAAATTACACAGTATGCAGTTGTACCATTTGTACCACTACCTCTCACTTATTCTATTTGTACCAATCGGATATTTAACACGATTAAACACTTAAATTCCACAAATTATCAATGTCAATAACTCACTGTACCATCAAAGATGATTATTAACCAACTGTGATACCCAAATAAGAAATTTCAAATTAAATCCCATTACTCAGTTGTAACATTTATATCAGTTGTATTACTCTCAGTTGTTCCATTTCTACCAGTTGGACTTTCTATATTTCCATAGAAATTTCGTTATTATTTTCTCAGATGCAACACGATTCAACATCTATATTCGATAAATAACCTATGAAAATACTTTATTGTCCAATTACATTTTATTATTAACCAAATGTGAAATAAAAAGATAGAGGAGAACAAGAAATGATAGGTACCTACTACAACTGAGAAGACAACTGGGAACTACGCTTAAACCGGAGGCGGTTTGCCGGCGATAACTTCAGATTCCGATGATGATGGCGACAGAGTTGTCGAGCTCCGATGGATTTGATGTCGACTTCGATTTCGTTTCGTCGAGAGGAGATGAACGATACAACAAACGAATTAGAACGTGAGAGGCCACAACAAGAACGATTTGTAACGCATGTTAAAGCTTTATCGAAATGATATGATTTATCATTCGCTTTTTTTAATAGGTCAAAAGTTCATAAAAGTAGTCATCGCATTTTTCTTGTTTTTGGTCTTAAAATTATTGAATAGATAAGACTGATAGTGCTGTGTTCTTCAAGAAAACTAAAGAATGATAACTTTAGGAAAAGCTAGATATATCAAATTAAGATTGCAAGATTCCCAGATAGTTATACATTAAGGATAAAGGAATTGAACTTGTAAAGCAAATGATAAAATAAATCTGAAAGAAAATCCTGACTTTGACATCCTTATTTCACATTTGGGCTTTAAAAATATATCTTTACCTAATCCCACTGGGGCAGCCAAATGAACAAATGTAGGGATCAGAGGTTCCAGAAAACGGAAAAGTTATACGCAATATGATAGGGAAAATGCAACGGGACTTACAATTGATGCAAAATGGGCGAGACGCTATTATTGAGCAGTACCTCATAAGATAGATATTCCCCAAATGTGCTTCCTGGCATGAGATTTGAAAAGTATCCGAGCACACACTGTGTGCAAACTAGCCAGGTGATCTTTACACGTGTCAAAATATAAACTTAAATGCCAGCTTTGTAATAATATCTTCTTCTTCATATTCCTGCATATGTTATGAACCAATTCATAATAAGCGACATTCTCTATGTATGTCTTTATCACTAAAGTGTAAATTTAATATTCGTTTTGAATCAATTTCATATAACTTTTGTTATTTAAATAATATCCTCTATATAATCTATCAAGAAAACTAGTTTAGTAACCCAAAATGCACCTAAAAATAAATAATTTTAAAATCTACAATATATCATAATTTCAATATCCATAAATATTGCAATTTCAACATTCTAAATTGGTTTATACCCACACAAAATACCAACAAATCGTTGATATAACAATAACGTAAAAAGAAAAGAAATGAAATCATCTCAAATGAAGTTTCAAGAACCAATCAATGGTGTTTTTTTGTTTTTTCAAGGCAAATAGAAGAAGAAAGAAGAAGATGAATTCACTTTTACACATGGCTACATATTATTGGTCAAAATTTTATTCTCAATAACAATTCTAACCAATAGAAATCTACCATATTTATTCTTTCTCTTCAACATGATTTATTTTTATTTTATTTTATTAAGATTTGTTTAAAATTATGATTATTTAATTGAAAGGAAGGAAGGTTATATTTGAAATATCACTTAAGAAGGGGAATGAAAGATTAAATAGGGATATTGAGAAAAAATTCTTATAGAGGGGAAGTCCCTTTGGGCTTTAATAATATATCATTACCTCGAGCCGCTTTACTGTCCCATTGAGGCAGCCATATGAACAAAAGTAGGCATCTGTTTTAAGAAGCTTGAAGATGATAGGGAAAATGCAACGGGACGCACAAATGTAGCAAATCGGGCGAGACACGCTATTATTGAGCACCAAAGATAGATCTTCCCCAAATGTGCTTCTTGGCATGATATTTGAAAAGTCTCCGAGCACACACTGTGTGTGCAAACTAGCTTGGTGATGTTTACACGTGTAGAACCATGTATTTGGGTTGGTTTCTTTTTCACAAATATAACACCAGTATTTACCGCTTGTCTCTTCTCCATAGCATAGTGAGAGAGGATCATCGTCAACTCTATGCTTTACTACACGTGGTAAACTGGCGCATTTGAAGCATATGAAAAATCCACAATCTTTTTCAATGCATTCGAGCACACGATAATTCCACTCGTTGCAGCCATTGCAGCTCTTAGCTTCTTCATCTGGTGAAAGGTAATATAAAGGATGGGGATGACTTGGATGGTTAAATGGCTCAGAAATTGAACTGCACTGGAGATCGATTTTCTTATTCCCATGCTCGTACCTGAAACCACCGGAAACTCTAAGACAAGCTGTACACAGAAACCAATCAGCGTCGATTGTAACTAAAGTAAGCCATTCATTGTGTAGCACATGGCGTTTCTTTCTTGGAAATTTAGCGCAGTCTTTGTGGAGAAAGAAATCACAACCGATGCAGCCATAGAAGGATTGGAGAGAGATTGGATGGATGCATGCGCTGCACCTCTTGTTCTCCTCACATAGAACACCATTGTCGTGGAGTCTCAGGTAATGTTCTTTGTGGCTGAAATGTTGTATTGTGTTGGCATCTATTACCACATATGGCTCTATATCCTCTATTTCTTCAGGTACTCCTTCGAGTTCTTTCCCGTTCCACACATCTTGTCTAGTAGCACATTTAGAATGAACGACATAGCCAGGACAACGCTGACAAGAAAAACCTCCACAAGTCCAATCCACCTTCTGGCGGCAAACTCCACACACAGAATTCACAAAACCAAGAAGGGAAGTCCGAGAAACACGGTGATCATGTCGGTTGATGTTGATGACGTGTGGAAGGGAACGACAGTCTTGATGGATCATAAAATCACATGGAACACATAAGTAAGGGCTTCGATCTCCCTTGAGGCCGCAAGCATTACATGTAAAAGAAAGGAGTCTTGGCAGAAGGGTGAGTTGGTGATCATGAGTTTTCAAAAGAGATTGTGGTGGTGGATTTTTAACGCAAGGCAGATCCAAGGTGAAATTACAAGAAGAACAATGATAAAACAATTTATCATCAACCCTTTTTGCGCAAAGACGACATTTTCCATCAGAATAGCTTTTTGGACCGGTGAGGAGCTTAAGAGGGTGTGAGTGGTAAGAGTGGTTTACCTCTGTCGGGAGGTTTACCTCTGATGGGTGGTTTACCTCTGGCGGTGGGTCCCATACGCAATCCACATGGAAGGATAAATCACATTCATGACAGTTGTAAGAAAACCCACGACCAGTCTTCCCACATTTAGCATCACAGTTGAACGTGGTTCTCTTCTTGAGAAGGGTGAGCTTGTGGTGATGCGCCTTGGAGATGTCAATAACATCTGGTGGTGGGTACTTTGCACAGTATAGATCCACGTCGAACTCACAGATCTCACAATGATACAATAATGGGTCATGATTCATGTATCCACATAAATCACAAAAACGATCCCCTCTTCTTCGAAGTTGAAGAGTGTGAATGGAGTGAGATGGATGCTTGATGTATTTAGAGGACTCGCCACATTCCTTGTGGACAAAAAAATCGCAGGTTTTGCAATAGTAGCCATCATTGATATCTTTGATGAAGCGTCCACAGCAATCACCTCTCCTCATCTGAATCAGTTCATTCAAAGGCATCATAAAATGCTCGATGTGTTGAGAGGACTCGCCACATTCCTTGTGGACAAACAAATCGCAGATCATGCAATAGTAGCAATCATTGATATCTTTGATGAAGCGTCCACAGCAATCACCTCTCCTCCTCGTAATCAGATCATTCAAAGGCATCATAAGATCCTCGTGAATCAACGGTAGTGAAACTCCCTCAGAGTCTAGTAGCTTAAGAGGGTGTGAGTGGTTTACCTCTGATGGGTGGTTTACCTCTGGCGGTGGGACCCATACGCAATCCACATGGAAGGATAAATCACATTCCTGACATTCGTAAGGAAACCCAAGACCAGTCTTCCCACATTTAGCATCACAGTTTAACCAGGTTCGCTGCTTGCGAAGGGTGAGCTTGTGGTGATGCGCCCCAGAGATGTCAATAACATCTGGTGGTGGGTACTTTGCACAGTATAGATCCACGTCGAACTCACAGATCTCACAACGATACAATAGATCCTTGGTTAACCATCCACATAAATCACAATAACGATATGCTTCTATTCTTAGAAGTTGAAGAGTGTGAATGGAGTGAGATGGATGCTCGATGTATTTAGAGGACTCGCCACATTCCTTGTGGACAACAAAATCGCAGGTTTTGCAATAGTAGCCATCATTGATATCTTTGATGAAGCGTCCACAGCAATCACCTCTCCTCGGAATCAGATCATTCCAAGGCATCATAAGATGCTCGTGGATCAACGGTAGTGAAAATCCCTCAGAGTCCATGATCCAAGGAAGAAGAAGAATAAACAAAAGAAACTACACGAAAGTTGTTGTTATTTACAAAAATGTCACCGCGTTTTTTACAAAAATTCGCAGACCATGTTACTGCACACTTATTTTTTTGCACATTTGTTTTTCATGTTGCCGCACATTTGTTTTCTATGATGCCGCATATTTATTATTTCGCATATTTATTTTGTCTTATCGCAGAGTTATTTAGAACCGCGGGTTTGTTTTGCACATTTATTTCATCACACTATAGCGGACTTATTTTTTTTGTTTAGCCGCACAGATATTCAAAATAGTCGCTGCTGATTTATTTTTACAGTTGTCGCGCATTTATTTTCTCTTATTATGGCGGACTTAATGTATATGTTACTGCACACTTATTTGTAACGTTGCTGCACACTTATTGAAATCATGTTATCGCACAGTTATTCCCTCTTGCTGTGGCGGACTTAATGTATATGTGACTGCACACTTTTGTTTATAGTTGCCGCAGACTTTTTTTTAATAGTTACTGCACAGTTTTTTCTTCTGTTACTGCACACTTATTTGTAACGTTGCTGCACATGTATTTGTAATGTTACTGCACATTTATTTCCTCTTGTTGTGGCGGACTTATTTGTAATGTTACTGCACACTTTTTCTTATAGTTGCTGCACACTTTTTTTAATAGTTACCGCACAGTTTTTTCTTCTGTTACTGCACACTTATTTGTAACGTTGCTGCACATGTATTTGTAATGTTACTGCACATTTATTTCCTCTTGTTGTGGTAGACTTATTTGTAATGTTACTGCATACTTTTTTTTATAGTTACCGCACACTTATTTGTAACGTTGCTGCACATGTATTTGTAATGTTACTGCACATTTATTTCTTCTTGTTGTGGCGGACTTATTTGTAATGTTACTGCACACTTTTTCTTATAGTTGTTGCACACTTTTTTTAATAGTTACCGCACACTTTTTCTTCTATTACTGCACAATTATTTGTAACATTGCTACACATGTATTTGTAATGTTACTGCACATTTATTTCCTCTTATTGTGGCGGACTTATTCGTAATATTACTGCACACTTTTTCTTATAGTTACCGCACACTTTTTTTTTAATAGTTACTGCACATTTTTTCTTCTGTTACTGCACATTTATTTGTGAAGTTATTAGAACGGTATACCCAAAGTGTAGTCGTGGAATATGTACATATCATTTGTACAAGAATATATTGGTCCGTTTTAGAGGTCGGGAAGCGTTTACTTTGGTGAAAAAGGCGGCCAATGCTTTCAGAATTGTTGATTTTCAGACCACGTTTAACCAGATTCAAGCGTTGAATCCTGCACTTCATACGTATCTTCAAAGAGCTGATGTTCGACTATGGACACGTGTTCATTTCCCTGGCGATAGGTACAATCTTCTTACAAGCAACATTACTGAGTCAATGAATAAGGTTCTATCACAATCTAGAAAATTGCCTATTGTACAACTACTTGAAGTTGTGAGATCGATGATGACAAGATGGTTTGATTCTCGAAGGACTGATGCATTGAAATTACAAACAACTCTAACCCGTGGAGTAGAAAAATTGTTAGAGGTACATAAGAAATCTCCTTTGGTCGCAGGTTTAGTTTCTTGGCTAATACATATGACCACAGATTAATTTTTCAGATTTTTTGCAGAGTCGTGTGGAATATTCTAAGCTTCTAAATGTTTAAGATATTGATGCTAATCAAGTTCAAGTGATAGGCGGAAGGTCTCTACATGTTGTTAATTTGAGAGATAAAAAGTGTTCATGCCGTAGGTTTGACTTGGAGAGGTTGCCATGTACACATGCAATAGCAGCGGCTGAGAGTAGGAAAATGTCCCGTATTTTACTTTGTCATCCTTACTATCATAGATCCTACTTGTACAACTCGTATTGTACCGTCATCATGCCTAGGGATTTTTCTTTGCCAATACCAGAACATGTTGCGACAGTGGTGTGTTTACCACCTATACCTCGACAATAATCAGGTCGGCCAAAAATATCAAGAATCAAATCAGTCTTTGAAGTTGCCATGCAGAAGAAAAGGCAAAGGAAGCAACACACATGTGGGAATTGTAATGAAGTTGGACATAATCGTAAAACATTTAAAAATGCATAAACTAAATTCTCTGTTATATGGTTTGTAAACTATGTTGAACTATGGATTGTAAACTCTTATGACTATGTTGTTAAATTGAAATTGAAAGGACAAATAAATCCGCGACCAACTGTAAACTATACAAATAAGTCTGCAGTAAGAGAACAAACAAGTCCGCGGTAAGAGAACAAATAAATCCGCGGTAAGAGAACAAATAAATCTGTGCTAAGAGACAAATAAATCCGCTGTAAGAGACAAACAACTCCGCGGTAAAAGAACAAATAAATCTGCTGTAAGAGACAAACAAGTTCGCGGTAAGAGAACAAATAAATCCTCTGTAAGAGACTAACAAGTCCGCGGTAAAAGAAAAGGTAAATCCGCGATAAGAGAACAAACAAGTCTGCGGTAAGAGAACAAACAAGTCCGCGGTAAGAGAACAAACAAGTCCGCGGTAAGAGAACAAACAAGTCCGCGGTAAGAGAACAAACAAATCCGCAGTAAGATAAAATAAAAAGGACAAATAAATCCGCGACCAACTGTAAACTATACAAATAAGTCTGCGGTAAAAGAAAAAATAAGTCCGCGGGTAAGAACAAACAAACAAGTACGAAGTTAGATTGAGTTATCATTGAGTTCGACGAGGTAATGGGTTACTCATACGTGGTCCTCTCGTGTCTGGAATTTCATCAAAAATCTCAGCGCCTAATCTCTCCCGAATAGCCTGAATATTCTTATCATTAAGCCCCTCGAAACGCCATCCTAAAGCAAGACACTCAATGTATTTTAAAGCGTAGACGCCACAATCTCCTGGATTCTCATTGATTGGAATGTTGGCTCTCACTCTTCGCACCCTATACATGTTATTGGATTGCGGACATTCCTTATCCGAAAATGATATTGAGGAATGCCAGGATCATCCTGCGGATAAGAATGTCAAATGCTAGTAAATATCATCCTGCGGATAAGAATGTCAAATGCTAGTAAATAATCACAATTAGCACAACATCCACATATTTAGTTAGTAATTAAATACCTGCGGTGAAAGTCACATGCCGCAACTATGTCTTTGGTCTCCATCATCAGCCAGGACTGCATTAGAACATGATGACTGCATTAGAACATGGCTACATCAAAATAAATCCGCAGCTACATCAAAATAAATCTGCAGCTACATCAAAATAAATCTGCGGCTACGTCAAAATAAATCCGCGGCTACATCAAAATAAATCCGAGGCTACTTAAAAATAAATCTGCGGCTACATCAAAATAAATCCGAGTGGTTGCCCATCAATTAAAGACCAAAACTCATGAATGTTGTCGACAGCCAGCTGATGTGAGAGGAAGAAATTCACAATTGAAGAAGCCCATATGTACTTGTGCCTCACATCTATGTCGGTAAGCTTGAGAAAAAACTCCAACAGATGAGTTCTTCAACTCATCCCACGCATCTTCACCAATATATTCTTTATTATCTTGAATTTGGAAAGAAAACAATAGTGATTTATGCTCTTAATTTGGAAAGATGGTTTCTCATCTTTGAAAAATCGCGGAGGGTAAGAAGAGGCCATCTATCTGTAATAAAATCGCGGAGGGTAAGAAGAGAACAACTGTAAACATCTATTTTTAATGCAGCCAAAGCAGTCAAAGAAAAACAAATGTGCAGCCAAAGAAAAACAAATCCGCAGCCAAAGAATAAACAAATGTGCAGCCAAAGAATAAACAAATCCGCAGCCAAAGAATAAACAAATCCGCAGCCAAAATAAAATAAATCCGCAGCTAAAGTAAAACAAATCCGAGTTCAAATCTGCAAACTACCCTTGACGGCGGTGACACAAAACTAAACAAACAAGTCCGCGGTAAGATAAAATTAAAGAACAAATAAATCCGCGATAACACAAAACTAAACAAACAAGTGCGCAGTAACGACGGTGAAAGATGAAACGGCGGTGGAGACTGGAATAAACGATGAACCCACGATGACAGCAACTCATGAACGGCGAACTCACGACGAAAAGGAGAACGATGGAGATGGAGGAACAAATGAGAAGGAGGAATAAAGGAGACGAAGGAACGAATGAGAAGGGAGAACGAAGAACCAGCAGTCAACGGCGATGGTGAAGCAGCGATGGTGGTGAAGCAGCAACGGTTTGAAGCAGCGACGGCGGCGAGCAGCACCTGAAATCATCAAAGACAACCTAGTTACTCTCATTTTTCAATCCAGTTTTATAAACTCTTCCCTAAGCCGATATAGATCTATCTCAGGAGAATCAGAAGGTGAAGAAGAGACTACCTGGGGAAGCGAAAGGGTTGGAGATGTTACAGATACGGCGGTGGTTGGAAGGAGGTACGTTTCTGAATACGTAAGAGGAGACATCCAAAGTTTTTGATTTTGTTAAAATTTAGGAATTTTAGTTTTTTTTTATAAATTAAAATGGCAATCTTGTAATTAAGTTAAAAGGGTTAACTTTTTGTGTAATTTTCACATAAATATGGATACATTTTTTTACACTAGGTTATTCTAGTTATTTTTGCTAAAATCTGGGTCATTTCAAGCAATTTTCACAAATTAAGTGTGCGGTAACATTTGCTGAATAAATGTGCAACAACAATAACAAACAGTGTGCAGTAACATATACATTAAGTCTTCCATAACAAGAGAAAATAACTACGCGACAACTGTAATAATAAATCAGCAGCCACAAAGAACAAACAAATTCACAGCCAAAATAAATAAATCCGCAGACAAAGAATAAACATATCCGCAGCCAAAGAACAATTAAATCCGCAGCCAAAGAACAAACAACTCCGCAGCCATAGAACAAATAAATCTACAGCCAAAATAAATAAACAAATCCGCAGCCAAAGAATAAACAAATCTGCAGCCAAAGAACAAACAAATCTGCAGCCATAGAACAAACAAATTCGCAGCCAAAATAAATAAACAAATCCACAGCCAAAGAATAAACAAATCCGCAGCCAAAGAATAAATAAATTCGCGGTGACTATTTTGAAAAACTGTGTGGTTTAACAAAAAAAAATAAGTCCGCTACAATGAGCTGAAAGAAATGTGCCAAATAACTCTGCAGCCATAGAACAAATAAATCCGCAGCCAAAATAAATAAACAAATCCGCAGCCAAAGAATAAACAAATCTGCAGCCAAAGAACAAACAAATCTGCAGCCATAGAACAAACAAATCCGCAGCCAAAATAAATAAACAAATCCACAGCCAAAGAATAAACAAATCCGCAGCCAAAGAATAAACAAATTCGTGGTGACTATTTTGAAAAACTGTGTGGTTTAACAAAAAAAAATAAGTCCGCTACAATGAGCTGAAAAAAATGTGCAAAATAAATCCGCGGTTCAAATTAACGCCGCGATTTCACAAAACAAATGTGCGGCAACGTAGAAAACAAATGTGCAAAGTAAACGAAAAAAAATGTGCACAATAAATCAGCGACTACTAAACAAAATGTGCAAGAAAATAAGTGTGCGGTAACATGAGCTACGGATTTGTTTAAAAGACGGAATGGTATTTTTGTAAATATCATCAAATTTAGGGACTCTGGAAAAAAAAATTTAATGGCATTTTCGAAAACTGTTTTTTTCCTAACAAAGGTTTCAAGGGTAGTTTGGGATTAAAAACTATTCTAGTAATTAAAAAAAGATATGAGTCATTGCAGTAATTAATGCTAAATTCTGGGTCATTCTAGCTTTCCTCCCCACTTATTTTCTCTTGTTGTGGTGGACTTAATTTATATGTTACCGCACACTTTTTCTTATTGTTGCTGCACACTTTTTGTTAATGTTACTGCACATTTTTGTTATTGTTGCTGTACATTTATTCACGTGCTTGTTGCTGCACATTTATTTACGTGCTTGTTGCTGCACATTTATTCACATATATTGTTAATTTCATGTTGCTGCGGACTTGTTATTATCAATTACTGCGGACTTGTATAACGAAATCTGGACCACAAGATTTAGGGTTTTCCCTTGGCGTCATCTTCTCCTTCACCTCGTTCCCCTTAGCGTTTTTTTTTTTTGCAGCCATCTTCATCTTCATCATTCCTCTCTGATTTCGACCTTGTTTTCTTCATTTTCTTCTCCTTGGCGTAAGTTTTGTCCTTTTTTCATCTTCATCTTTCTCTTTCTAGTTTTTCTTTGAAAGGAATGGAACAAATTATACTTGTATGTGGAAAATAGAGCTTTGAAAAGTGTAGATGGTTGTTTGTTGTTGATGCTAAGCGAGGATCTAGAATCCTAGGAGCTGATGATAGCATGATTTATGAGAATTTCATTGGAATGGTGTTTGAAGATTTTGGGTTGGATAATAGATACACCTCCCGTATATGCAGAAATTGTAGGCAATTAAAAACTTTTTTGGGCCAATAAAGAAGAGAGCTTCCACGTTTTATGTAAGTGAAGGCAATGCGAATGCTGAATATGCGAAGTTTCAATTGAGTTCTTTGGATTTAACTGTTGGACAATGTTATGAGTCGAAAGAGGAGCTGGAGACAAGAATGAAAAAATTCTTACTGTTATCCAGAAATTTGATTTCAATGTCGTTAAATTGACACCTGAATTATTGACTGTTAAGTGTTGGGTGAATGGATGTTCTTGGAGAGTACGAGCTACACCAATAGGAGATTATCCAAGGTTTCATGTTTGACAGTATATCCCCAATCATACTTGTTCAGTTACAGAGCGTTCTGCAAGATCCCGACAAGCAACTCATGAGATTCTGGGATTATTGTACAAGGATTTCGTTGGTGGAGTTAGACCAACCGTAATGCCAATGCATGTTCCCGATGTTCTAAATAAACGATTTCAAATTAAGGTTTGGTCACGGATTTATTTATTTTGGCTGCGGATTTGTTTATTATTTGGTTACGGATTTGTTTTACTTTGGCTGCAAATTTGTTTATTCTTTGGCTGCGAATTATTTGTTTTACTTTGGCTGCGGATTTATTGTTTCTTTGGCTGCAGATTTATTGTTTCTTTGGCTGCGGATTTGTTTATTCTTTGGCTGCAGATTTATTTGTTTTACCTTGGATGCGGATTTATTTTACTTTGGCTGCGGATTTGTTTTACTTTGGCTGCGGATTTGTTTTACTTTGGCTGCGGATTTGTTTATTCTTTGGCTGCAGATTTATTTTTCTTTAGCTTCGGATTTGTTTTACTTTGGCTGCGGATTTATTTTACTTTGGCTGCGGATTTGGTTTGGCTGAGTATTTATTTTTTTTTGGCTGCGGATTTGTTTTACTTTGGCTGCGGATTTTTTTTTTGGCTGCGGATTTGTTTTACTTGTAGCTTAATTATTGGAAGGCTTATCGGACTCTAAGACATGCTCGAGATTTGGTTAGGGGAACTGAAGAGAGTGGATATGAATTACTATTTGCTTACTTGTACATGATTAAAAGAGAAAATCCCGGATCACACACACGGCTTGAAGTTGATGAGAATCAAAGATTCAAGTACTTGTTTCTAGCATTTAGTGCAAGCATCAACCGATTTCCTTACATGCGGAAAGTTGTGGTTGTTGATGGTACTTTTTTGCAAGGGAAATACAAAGGAATACTCTTTACCGCTACAGCTCAAGACGGTAATTTTCAGATATTTCTTATTGCTTATGCCGTAGTTGATACTGAAAATGATGAGTCATGGGAATGGTTCTTTGACCACCTCAGCGCTGTTATTCCCGATGACGAATCTCTTGCCATTATTTCTGACAGACACAAGTCCATTGAGAAAGCTATTAGAACGATATACCCAAAGTCTAGTCGTGGAATATGTACATATCGTTTGTACAAGAATATATTGGTCCGTTTTAGAGGTAGGAAAGCGTTTACTTTGGTGAAAAAGGCGGCCAATGCTTTCAGACTTGTTGATTTTCAGACCACGTTTAACCAGATTCAAGCGTTGAATCCTGCACTTCATACGTATCTTCAAAGAGCTGATGTTCGACTATGGACACGTGTTCATTTCCCTGGCGATAGGTACAATCTTCTTACAAGCAACATTACTGAGTCAATGAATAAGGTTCTATCACAATCTAGAAAATTGCCTATTGTACAACTACTTGAAGTTGTGAGATCGATGATGACAAGATGGTTTGATTCTCGAAGGACTGATGCATTGAAATTACAAACAACTCTAACCCGTGGAATAGAAAAATTGTTAGAGGTACATAAGAAATCTCCTTTGGTCGCAGGTTTAGTTTCTTGGCTAATACATATGACCGCAGATTAATTTAATCAGAGTTTTTGCAGAGTCGTGTGGAATATTCTAAGCTTCTAAATGTTCAAGATATTGATGCTAATCAAGTTCAAGTGATAGGCGGAAGGTCTCTACATGTTGTTAATTTGAGAGATAAAAAGTGTTCATGCCGTAGGTTTGACTTGGAGAGGTTGCCATGTACACATGCAATAGCAACGGCTGAGAGTAGAAAAATGTCCCGTATTTCACTTTTTCATCCTTACTATCATAGATCCTACTTGTACAACTTGTATTCTATCGCCATCATGCCTAGGGATTTTTCATGCCTATGGTGTGTTTACCACCTATACCTCGACAACAACCATGTCGGCCAAAAAAATCAAGAATCAAATCAGTCCTTGAAGTTGCCATGCAGAAGAAAAGGCAAAGGAAGCAACACACATGTGGGAATTATAATGAAGTTAGACATAATCGTAAAACATGTTAAAATGCATAAATTAACTAAACTCTCTGTTATATGGATTGTAAACTATGTTGAACTATGGATTGTAAACTCTTATGTACTATGTTGTTAAATTGAAATTGAAAGGACAAATAAATCCGCAAAATTTGTAAAATATACAAACAAGTCCGTGGTAAGAGAACAAACAAGTCCGCGGTGAAAGAACAAATAAATCCGCGATAAGAGAACAAACAAGTCCACGGTAAGAGAACAAACAAGTCCGCGGTATGAGAACAAATAAATCCGCGATAAGAGAACAAACAAGTCCGCGGTAAGAGAATAAACAAGTCCGCAGTAAGAGAACAAATAAATCTGCGGTAAGAGACAAACAAGTCCGCGGTGAAAGAACAAATAAATCCGCGATAAGAGAACAAACAAGTCCGCGGTAAGAGAACAAACAAGTCCGCGGTAAGAGACAAACAAGTCCGCGGTAAGAGAACAAACAAGTCCACGGTGAAAGAACAAATAAGTCCGCGGTAAGAGAACAAACAAGTCCACGGTAAGAGAACAAATAAATCTGCGGTAAGAGACAAATAAATCTGTGGTAAGAGACAAACAAGTCCACGGTGAAAGAACAAATAAATCCGCGATAAGAGAACCAACAAGTACGCGGTAAGAGAACAAACAAGTCCGCGGTAAGAGAAAATAGAAAGGACAAATAAATCTGCGACAACTGTAAACTATACAAACAAATCCACGGTTAAAGAACAAATTAGTCCGTGGTAAGATAAAATAGAAAGGACAAATAAATCTGCGACCAACTGTAAACTATACAAATAAGTCCGCAGTAAAAGAACAAACAAGTCCGCGGGTAAGAACAAACAAACAAGTCCAAAGTTAGATTGAGTTATCATTGAGTTGAGGGAGTAAGCTCTCTCGACGACGAGGTAATGGGTTACTCATACGTGGTCTTCTCGTGTCTGGAATTTCATCAAAAATCTCAGCGCCTAATCTCTCCCAAATAGCCTGAATGTTCTTATCGTTAAACCCCTCCAAACGCCATCCTAAAGCAAGACACTCAATGTATTTTAAAGCGTAAACGCCGCAATCTCCAGGATTCTCATTGATTGGAACGTTGGCTCTCACTCTTCGCACCCTATACATGTTATTGGATTGCGGACATTCCTTATCCGGAACCATGATATTGAGGAATGCCGGGATCATCCTGCGGATAAGAATGTCAAATGCTAGTAAATAATCACAATTAGCACAACATCCATATATTTAGTTAGTAATTAAATACCTGCGGAGAAAGTCACATGCCGCAACTATATCCTTGTCCGTCCTACCAGCCAGGATAGAGTCATAGACGTATATACTCTCTTTGGGGAAGTTAATGTCTACGGCATTCCAGTGATTGGAACTGATATTAATAATACCGTACAAGTTATCAATGTCAGTATACCACTTCTTCCCCATCGCCGAGTCTGAATGAGCTAAACCGTTGAAATGGTTCATGTAGTTGTAGTCAAAAATGAATTTTCTTGACTTTGCTGGTACGTGATTGAAATCAATAGCCATGGTTCCAATGAACCACTGATCAAGGAAGCCTACACTCTCGCGGAAAGGTGAAGGAGAACGCATAGATCTTTTGCGGAACATTGTCATCCCTGCTGCTAAGTGCTGTAAGGAAAAAAAGGTACATAAACAACTATGCAGTCTAAAAGTAAACAAATGTGCAGTCAAAGGACAAACAAAGGTGCAGTCAAAGAACAAACAAATATACAGTCAAAGAACAAACAAATATGCAGTCAAAGAGTAAACAAATATGCAGTCAAAGAGTAAACAAATGTGCAGTCAAAGGATAAACAAATGTGCGGTCAAAGAGTAAACAAATGTGCAGTCAAGTAAATAAATGTGCAGTCAAAGGACAAACAAGTCCGCGGTTAAAGAGTAAACAAATCTGCAGTCAAAGGACAAACAAGTCTGCGGTCAAAGAGTAAACAAATGTGCAATCAAAGAGTAAACAAATGTGCAGTCAAAGGATAAACAAATGTGCAGTCAAAGAGTAAGAATAAAAGCAGAAATGGGAGAAATACTTACACCATCTCGCAACCATCCAAATTTACCGTCCGACCACTCATTCCTAGGGAGAATAATCTCCTTAAAGAAGATCACGTCTGAATCCTTGCTTCCCAGCACTTCATCCCTTTAAGAACAAAAGTATTAATCATCAAATTTCCAATAATATAGATGAAGACTAGTAAATAAAAGAGAAGGTATTAGATACATACTCATTCTGTTCAATGAAATCAATAAGCTGCCGCCATTTGTTTTCATCAACAGCTGCAATAGGATCATAGTCCTCTGCAGAAGTTGCAACACCTGGAATAATGCGTTTAACTGTAGAGTTACCAATGAATGGTAATCTTTGAGTCGACGCCAATTTAGGAACTCGTTTACCAACAAGTGTCTTTTCATCCATGGCCTTAAGATGTTCTACCATCATATCCAAATAATGGCCAACAGCCTTATTGATAATTGCTTGTTGCGGATTTGACCACGCTTCTTTGGAACTTGATGCCATTTTCATTTCTTCTTTATGCCGTTGTGATGTTATGTCTATAACATCACTATCAAACACAGGTTCAGTACTCTTTCTCTTCTTCCCCACTCCACCCTTCACAACTTTTCTAACTAGAAGGCCATCTGATGCATCCTTAGTCTCCAACACCAGCCAGGACTGCATTAGAACATGATGACTGCATTAGAACATGGCTACATCAAAATAAATCTGCGGCTACATCAAAATAAATCCGCGGCTACATCAAAATAAATCCGCAGCTACATCAAAATAAATCCGCGGTTACATCAAAATAAATCCGCGGCTACTTAAAAATAAATCCGTGGCTACATCAAAATAAATTCGCGGTTACATCAAAATAAATCAGCAGCTATTTAAAAATAAATCCGTGGTTACATCAAAATAAATCCGCGACTACTTAAAAATAAATCTGCGGCTACATCAAAATAAATCCGCAGCTATATCAAAATAACTCCGCGGCAACATCAAAATAACTCCGCGGCAACGTCAAAATAACTCCGCGGCAACAGCAAAATAAATCTGCGGTAACATCAAAATAACACTCTAACTAAAAAACATTTAACTAACCGGTGATTTACTTGTCGCTTCATCGTTTTGCTTGACCAATTCTTTCTTAGAATTGGAATCACTAACGTCTACATTGCCATCTTCGGCCTTCACTATCATCATCTTGCTATTATCTCCTCGCTCTCAGATATCATTGATACCCTTCTTGATTATAGCAAGTTTATCATCAAAACCTTTCATTCTTGTCTCAAAACAGTCAAATTTTTCCCCAAAGCTTCCAAGTTGCCCGGCAAAGTTTTCCATTAGCTTAACCATTCCAGCAACGGAAGCCTTAGTATCGTCATCATCCTACAAATTAATAAACAGGAGTTATAATATTATAAACAAAACAAGCAACAAAAGTAAACACAAATAAAAAATTGTACTAACAATTGACCGTGTCATTGCTTTGATCTTCTTCTTCTTCCCCTTCTTCTGAGCTTCATCTCCATCGGACTCATCAGCAGACCTAGAGATCTCCTTCTTCTTCCTCTTCTTCTGAGCTTCATCTCCTTCAAGCTCTTTCAAGACTGGATCCTCCGCAAGCAAAGCATTTGCAAAAAATTGACCTCCAATGATATCTTCAATCAACTTGTCAAGTCTCAGATCGAAGTTTTCATCATTGTCAGTCCACTGAGGATACTTATCTTCCAATGCAACCAGAAGCATATGTTTCACATGAACCTAATTACAAAAAGAACAATATTAATATGGATTGGATTCATAATAATATTAAATCCGCAGCTACATCAAAATAAATCTGCGGCTACATCAAAATAAATCTGCAGCCAATATCAAAATAAATCTGCAGCCAATATCAAAATAAATCCGCAGCTATATCAAAATAACTCCACAAGTAACATCAAATTAAATCACAATAACTCTGCGGTAACATCAAAATAAATTAAGATCAATATCAAAATAAATCCGCGAGAACATCTAAAAACCATTTTCAATACATGTCCATGTTCAGCTTTCTCATTAGCTATTAGGTCCTCAAATCTGAAACGTTACCGAGATCCTTTCCAGTTAAGAAGTGGTGGAACATCAATCCAATCCCGCCTAAAACCATACAACTCTCCTAGCGTATGAATGGATTCAAATATCCATATTAGGAGAACACGAACACATCCATTTAACTCATATGTGCCTCCTTCCTTACGACCAACTTTAACCGAAGTTACTAAACTAGTAAATCCGGTTCTACCCCAAGGATATTTTTCAAACTCATTTGTATCAAAGACTCTTCTAGCACTACTCAAAGAAATCCTTGATCTATGATTGATGCCATAAATACCAACATGCAAGATGCACAACCTTCCTAACATCTTCCTCTTCTCTTTATCCCACTTCTGACATCTTTTTAAGACTTTCTCTAACTCCACCCAAGAAGGTCCTTCTCCTAATGGAACTTTCATTTTATTCCAAAAAGGTTTATGGTCACACAACTCAGATTCCGCTGATGGAAATGGGTCACAATTTAGACCTGTGATATCCTTGAACTCATGTAGGGAAAATCTGAGTGGTTGCCTATCAATTAAGGACCAAAACTCATGAATGTTGTCAACAACCAGCTGATGTGAGAGGAAGAAATTCACAATTGCGGAAGCCCATATGTACTTGTGCGTCACATCTATGTCGGTAAGCTTGAGAAAAACTCCAACAGATGAGTTCTTCAACTCATCCCACGCATCTTCACCAATAAATTCTTTCATTGTCTTGAATTTGGAAAGAAAACAATAATGATTCATGCTCTTAATTTGGAAAGATGGTTTCCCATCTTTGAAAAGTCGTGGAGGGTAAGAAGAGACCATCTATCTATAATAAAAACACAAACGACAAAATCAGACAAAGAACAAACAAATGTGCAGCCAAAGAAGCCAAAGAAAAACAAATGTGCAGCCAAAGAAAAACAAATGTGCAGCCAAAGAATAAACAAATCCGCAGCCAAAGTAAAACAAATCCGCAGCCAAAGTAAATAAATCCGCATCCAAAGTAAAACAAATAAATCCGCAGCCAAAAAATAAACAAATCCGCAGCCAAAGTAAAACAAATCCGCTGCCAAAAAACAATAAATCCGCAGCCAAAGTAAAACAAATAAATCCGCAACCAAAGAATAAATAAATCCGCAGCCAAAGTAAAACAAATGCGCAGCCAAAGAATAAACAAATCCGCAGCCAAAGTAAAACAAATCCGCAGCCAAAGTAAAAAAAATCCGCAGCCAAAGAATAAACAAATCCGCAGCCAAAGTAGAACAAAATTTCGCAGCCAAAGTAAAACAAATCCACAGCCAAAGAATAAACAAATCCGCAGCCAAAGAATAAACAAATCCGCAGCCAAAGAATAAACAAATCCACAGCAAAAGTAAAACAAATCCGCAGTCAAAAAATAAATAAATCCGCAGCCAAAGAGTAAATAAACAACTATGCGGCAAATAACAAACAAATGTGCAGCCAAAGAACAAATGTGCGGCCAAAGAGCAAACAAATGTGCGGCCAAAAAAACAATGAACAATGCACAACAACAGCGGTTAAGCAAAAAAACAGATCTAGAAAATAAACAACTCAAATAATGTGCGGTTAAGCAAATAACAGAAACGATGAACCCACGACGAACCTTAACAAGGTGAAGATGAAACGGCGGGGGAGACTGAAATGATGAACCCGATGGAGAAGTAGAACGAGAACGAGAACAATGGAGAAGTAAAACGACGGCGAACTCACAAGACCGGCAAAGGAGAACGAGAACGATGGAGAAGTAGGAACAAAGGAGAAGAAGTGACGGCGAGGGTGAAGCACCCGAAGGAGGCGAGTAGCACCAGACGGCGGCAGCGAACTGCACCAGACGGCGACGGCGGCAACGGCGGTGACAATGGAGAAGAAGGGTTGAGATTTTTTTGGGAAACGCAAAGGTTGAAAAGATTTGAGAGAAATTTTTTGAAATTTTTAGAAAGTTTAAAAAGTTTATACACTTGAAAACGGTTGAGAAGATTTTATTTTCAGATTTTTTTTTTGTTAATAGGGAAATGGTAATCTTGTAATTAATTTAAAAGGGATAATTTTTTTGTGTAATTTCGACATAAATATGGATGCATTTTTTCACTAGGTTATTCTAGTTATTTCAGCTAAAATATGGGTTATGTCAAGCAATTTTCAGTAGATTTTAATATCTGAATTTTGGACTTTTTGTGGTCATTTTTCTTTAGATAATCAGATATGTTTAAAACGACCCTCATGTGAAACTGTTTGGTTACCCATCTTGTCGATATTATCAATTAGCAAATCATATATTAATCGTGTATATGTTTAACCATAGGCTATGCTGAGTATTATATAACATAGGGTATATACTCTTTGGGTTAATATATGTTTTGAGTTTGTGTTTTACACAAGGAAAAGGAGAATCAGATTAGGTAATTTGGTTTAAATCATTCTCATATGATGAAAATCTTAATTACTACCATTCCTTTTTTTTTTTTTTTGGTCAAACTGAAATTACTACCACTACAAGAAAACATATCTATTACCACCATTTCTGACTAATAATGATGGTCAAAAATATTTTGATTATTTTTTGAACATTTTCCAACGAATTTGAAAGTCGTGAAAAATGGTTGAAAATTAGTCGGTAAAAAAACAAAAAAAAAATTTAGTCAAAATTAGTCAGGAATTTTAGACTGTTTTTCGACCAATTTCCGGGTTGGTCGAAAATTAGCCAGAATTATGACAATTATAAACTTTTAGACTAAATTTGTAAAGAATTTTCGGCCAATTTTTGATTTTTTTAATAAATTAAATTTTATGATGATTTTTACTAGATTTTTTAAAATATATAAAATTTCTTACTAATTTCTGACCAATATTACAAATTTAGTCAGAAATTGATTGGAACTTTTCAACTAATTTCTGACTTCTTTTTAATAAATCGATATATATGGTCGGAAATTGGTCAGAATTGTTTTTTTATAAATAGATTTATGATCGGAAATTGGTGAAAATATTTCTAACCAATTTTTGACTAACACATTTTTCTATGTAACCCACACAATTTTTTCTTCCCAAATTATTTCTAATTTTTAAACATCTATCTACATTCTCTCTAAAATCTCTATAAACTTTCTAAAGATTTTAAATGTCCAAAACTTTATAAAATCGTACCAAACATTCAATCAATTAAGATATTAATTTCAATTTTTTTTAAATATTTCCATATTTAATTTTTTTTTCTATTTTGTTATATTAATTATTTCTTTCTTATATTAATTATTTTTGTAAGATAATTTTTTTTTTTTTAATTTTGATAATTGTTAGTATTTTTTTAATATATATAATTTCCAAGTAATTTTTGACCAAATTTTTTAAGTTGGTCGGAGACTTCCGACCAATTTCTGACCATTTTTTAATTAAAATTTAAATTAATATATAGTTGGTCGGAAATTTGGTCAAAAATTAGTTGGAAATTTCTGACTAATTTTTTCGGTCAAAAATTTCTGACCAATTTCTGAGTATATGTTTTAAGTTTAAGGGTATACTCTTTGGGTTAATACTGTATATGTTTTGAGTTTGTGTTTTGCAGAAGGAAAAGGAGAATCAGATTAGGAAATTTGGTTTAAATCATTCTCATATGATGAAAATCTTTTAATTACTACCATTCCTTTTTTTTTTTTGGGGTCAAACTGAAATGACTTTCTTGTTGATATTATCAGTTAGCAAAATGTCTAAAATTAAGATAAAATTAATTTGATTTTTTTTTTCATGTACTGTATGTGTTTACGTTAGTAGCGTGAGGTTAAAGTTATGGCTACATGTGTTACTGGGGAAAACGCAGCGTTTGCGGACGGGAGCGGGAGAACCAATCAAGCCCTTAATATCGGCCGGTTACGCTTCTGAGAACGCATTCACTTTTCAACAAAACTCCAATAGTGTCTCCTATATAATCCTAACCCTTAAGGTCTTTTTTGTGGTCTCTCGTAGGGAAAACCACACAATTCCAAATCGCAATCGAAATCTATTTGTTGTTCCGATGGAAAGGGTAGCACAGAAACCAAAAGAACGACGACAATTGGGTTAATTGTTATTAGCTTTGGTCGTAATGTTTCCAATTACTTGAAGCACTGAATCTTAATTGTAATAAAGGATTGAATAGCTTTGTTGGGGCATCGCCCCATGTCCGGTAATGATATGAGATGAAAATGATACGTAAGAAAGAAAACAGCAACAGCTGAATTAGAAAAATCACATGAATCAGGAAAGACCTTTTACTTTAACGCAAGGTGGGGTTTGTTGACAAAATTTTAGTTTAATGGAAATGAATATATGTTACCTCCACCAATTTTAAACCCTTTTATATCAAACTCTGCACAAGGATACTCTTCTTCTCTCTCGGCACTATCACTCACCATTATTCTTCTTCTATTCATCTCAATCTGATTTTTCTTGGTTTCGAAAATAGAACCAGCACTGGTTTTTTGTCAAATTCGATTTAAAAGTACAGATGAAAAATGTTTTTCTGCAAGAGAACATGCTATAAATCTCCATTGCTTGGTTTCTCTATTCTCTGCTATTGGTGTTTTCAACTTGTTTCTAGGGTGAGAGTAGTAATGCACTTATTAGATGCCTTAACTTTTGGCTTTAACTGAAATTCCAGCTTGCTGTCAAGGAACATGGTGCTAAACCTTAGTATACGGTAGAGTTTCGTAGTATTAATTGTCTAAAACCTTTTCTCTGTGTGTGGATTTTCAGAATTATGATGCTTAGCGGGAGTTGTATTTAGTAGAAATTTAGAGTAGCGTGAATTCAGAATTAGAGTTTGTTTTTTGTTTGTAGTACGTTTGGTTGTTCATTTGCCTTATTGGAAAGGAGTCTGTTTCATTTTTTATTTAATTCCTACTCAAGGTTTACAAAGTTTGATGTAGAAGAATGTTTGTGCATTCTCAGGTGAAAGGTCCTGGAGCAGAGCTTTCTAGGATGATGCAAAGTCTGCAGATAATATCTCGAGCTCAAGCAAATTTAATCTCTGCTGGTAGTTCCCTTTTTCTCTCTGCCTCATCTAAAATAGAGGAGCAGAGCCTGATCGATATGCAGGAGGTATGATATGCAACATCTTTGGTCATTAACCTCTAAATTGGTGTATGGATATTTTGATTTTCTTTTGGAAGGTACTGTACAAAACTGTGTAACTGTTTTGAACACTGTAAATAGGTAGTGCAACAGGAGACATAAGCCATAGGAAGGCTTGGGAACGTATTGAAGCGAGACATGAGGGATATGGAAATCATGGTGACTGAAGATACGGAAATGACTCAAGACACATAAAAGTGAACCGGTAATTACTACAGTTTCGGTAAGACTTTGAATTTATTTGTGAAACTTGTTATCTTTTTCGTACTCAGGTTCAGCCCTCAATAGCATTGTCGTCTTTCTGTCTTTTTCTTGATTTGGATCAGACCAAATCTTCATATGACCTGCTCTGCTATCACTGAATGTTGATTCCACCTGATGCACGAATCTGGAAACTAAGGAGTTAAAATGTTCTTTAAATTCTTCCTAGAAACTGTATTATCATTGAATAATAAGGGATTTCGATCTTCTGTGTTATTTTTGTGCATAATGCGGGCCCCGATCTAGTGTAAGTAACAATGTAAGATCATCTCCAACCTTGAAGAATCTCTATGGGGTTCTTATTTTGTTTTTTAATATATTTCTATTATCTAATTATATTAAATAATTAAAAAAAAGGTGAATTAATTAAAAACTGACATGTGGCAAATGGGGTTCTTAAATGGGGGTTCTATAGTTCTTATTTAAGAGATTCAAGTAGTGGAGTTCTTAACTTTTTATTTTTTTATTAATAAAAAAGTTAAGAACCCCTCTTAAGAACCCCATTACAAGTCTCCATTGGAAGTGCTCTAATGTGCTTAAGCCTATATTAACTCCCAAACTGTCCTTTATTCTTTCCTTTTGCATACGACATTAGCTCAAGTGCTCAACTTTGTGCTTAAAAAGCTTAGATCTTCCGTAGCTCTTCAGTCAACTTTCTGCAATGTTGGAAAAGGAAAAGAAACACATAAATACATAATATGTATGTGTATCCGCAATGTTGTACTGTGTTGTTCTATTACCACATATAGTTCTATTCTATGGTGATTAACTTCACATACAGAGTTGCCCAACACAAAACAATCATTCGTCCAAAAATTTCAGGGTTTGGATGAACACCAGACAATCAAGTTGAAGAAAGGGCAACATGTCTCAGCGGAAAGGGAAAGAGAGATACAGCAGGTAACTTGGAAGCTGTTACTCCATATTTTATTTACGAAGCTGTTTGGTTCATATTTCGATGGTGATTAACTTTGGATTACTGTTTAGGTTTTGGGATCCGTGAATGACCTTGCATAGATAATGAAGGACGTATTAGCTCTTGTCATTGACCAGGTTTCTCACTGACTCATTAAAAGGCATAGGAGTTACATAAATGGATACATAGATTTTGTTGGTTTCTCAACACTTAGTTCTCTTATGCTCTTGTATCAATCAGGGCACTATTGTTGATCGGATAGACTACAATATCCAAAATGTTTCTACATCTGTCGAGGAAGGCTATAAACAACTACAAAAGGTTTGATTCTTTACCAAAAACTCACAACTTTTTGTTACGAGTACAGATTTTTCACCTTATAGAGAGACATATTTCAATTTTTGAATAGGTGGAGAGAACACAACGAGAAGGAGCAATGGTGAAATGTGCTACGATACTTCTTCTACTTTGTTTCATAATGATTATTCTTTTAGTCCTTAAGAATCTGTTGTTTTAGTTATATACCAACAAATCAATAAAAACTGCTTGTCTTTTGTCATAACAAACATAGGCCATTTGTTGAATTCTCATTTTCCCAAGCGTTTTAAATTTAGAGAAGTTTTGTTTTTCTCATTTTTTTTGTGTAGTCTAATCAGTATATAAAGTTTTAGTCGCAGGGCATGGTTTCAAAATAATTCCTTCTAATGGTTGTGACAATTCTTTGTATGTTTGTTGATGTTTACACTAAGTACGAGTTGTAACGCATGTTAAAGCTTTATCGAAATGATATGATTTACCATTCGCTTTTTTGAATAGGTCAAAAGTTCATAAAAGTAGTCATCGCATTTTTCTTGTTTTTGGTCTTAAAATTTTTGAACAGATAAGACTGATAGTGCTGTGTTCTTCAAGAAAACTAAAGAATGATAACTTTAGGAACAGCTAGATACATCAAATTAAGATTGCAAGATTCCTAGATAGTTATACATTAAGGATAAAGGAATTGAACTTGTAAAGCAAATGATAAAATAAATCTGAAAGAAAATCCTGGCTTTGACATCCTTATTTCACTTTTGGGCTTTAATAATATATCTTTGTAAGACTTTGCTCTCTCAAAGTCTGTTGTTTTGGATCAGACAACAAAAACAGAGTTTTCTGTTTTTATATTCTTTGATTGTTTCTCTCTTATTCAGTTTCAATGATCTTTGTTACACAATTGTTTTCGGAAAAAGACTGAATTTTATTGATGTGTAAACCCAGTATATATACAATACAAAAGTCACATTCAAAAAGATGTCTTCTTCGAATGGACACAAACTGACGTAACCAACTAATGGTTACGTGACTTTTCAAATACTTTAGTTTTATACAAATGAAAAACATAAATACAAAACTCAATTATAATCTAACACTCCTCCTTAATTGAGTTTCGTATTCACACCTAACTTCATCCTTAAGTCTTCAAACCTTGAAGTAGTTAGGGGCTTTGTTTGAATGTCAGCAACTTATGATTCTCTGGGATAATACTCCAGCTTGATGAGTCCTTTTTGCTCTGCCTCTCGCACAAAATGATACTTGATATCAATGTGCTTTGTTCTCTTGTGTTGACCCGGGTTCTTGCCAATCGCTATGGCTGACTTGTTGTCACAATATATCTTCACTCCTTTCTCAGTCTTGAATCCAACTTCATTTACCAATCTCTGCAACCAACTAGCTTGATTTACTGCTGAACATACCACAATATATTCTGCTTCGGCTGTGGATTGTGCTACGGTCTTTTGTTTGTTTGAGTTCCAACAAAAAACAGCCGATCCCAATGTGAATACATAACCAGATGTGCTCTTCTTGTCTTCCATCGAACCACCCCAATCACTATCCGAATATCCAATAAGCTCTGGGTCTTCTACACTTGTGAATTGAACACCTAACTTGGTTGTTCCTTAGATGTATCTTAGTACCCTCTTAGTCTCTTGATAATGTTTGTTAAGTGGTGTTGTCATGTATCTAGACAAGTATGAAGTTGCATACATGAGATCTGGTCTTGTGGCACATAAATATAGAAGTCTTCCAACTATACTTCTATACTTTGTCTCATCCTTGAGCTTCTCATTTTCTCCTTTTACGTTTTTGCCATGAGATGTAAGAGGTATTGACAAACTCTTACATTCTTCCATCCCAAACTTCTCCAAAAGCTTGTTGGCATATTTCTCTTGAGAGAGAAACACTCCTTCTTCATCTTGAACTATCTCTATTCCAAGAAAATAACTAAGCTCTCCAAGATCAGTCATTTCAAACTCTCTCTTCATATCGTCTTTGAATATGTTGATTAAGTTTGAATTGTTTCCGGTTATGATGATATCATCTACGTATAGACTCACCACCAAGACATCTTCTAATATCCTCAATACATATAATGCAGCGTCATTGATACTCCTCTCAAACCCATTCTTCACAAAGTATCCATCAATATGCCCATACCATGCTCTTGGCGCTTATTTCAAGCCATAGAGCACCTTGTGTAACTTTAGAACTTTTCCTTCTTCACTTTTTCGTATGAACCCTGGTGGTTGCTCAACATAGATCTCTTCTTTTAATTCTTTATTAAGAAATGCTGACTTCAAATCCATTTGGTAGAGTTTCCATTCCTTTTGATCCCCAACCACTAATAAGGTTCTTATTGTGTCATGCCTTGAAACTGGAGCAAAAGTCTCTCCATATTCTTGTGTGAATCCCCTGGCCACAAGTCTTGCCTTGTACTTGATAGGTTCTCCTTTTGCATTTGTCTTCAAACGATAGATCCACTTGACACTTATGAGTTTTTATCTTTTGGTTTCTCCACCATTTGCCAAGTCTGATTCTTTTCTATCATTCTGATTTCCTCCTTCATGGCTTCTCTCCATGTTTCTTCTTTCAATGCTTCATCAAATGCTCTTGGCTCATCATTCATCATTAGCCACACTTCATTTTCTTGATCCATCTCTTCTATTGGATCTGTTTGTTGCATTATCTCATCGATATACCGATATTTTCTTGGTATATTTGGAGAATCTTCTTCTCTTCCAGAATCTTCTTCTCTTCCATTTTCACTTTGAGTGTCTACGATCTCATTTGATCCAAGATCTTGTTGATTCTCTTCAGCCTCGGTTTTAGTTGGTGAGATAAAGATGTTCTTCACTTCTTTCTTCTCCCAATCCCAACTCTTTTCTTCATCAAATATCACATCTCGTGATACCTTCACTTTTTCTTCGTCTAACAAGAGTATTCTATACCCTTTAGACTCCCTTCCATAGCCAATAAACATACCACACTTGGATTTTTTATCGAGTTTTCTTCTTTTCTCGACGAGAATATGCACATAGCATAAGCATCCAAACACCTTCAAGTGTTCTACACTTGGTTTTCTTCCACTCCACTTCTCTAGTGGAGTTATGCCTTCTTCTAAAGACTTGGTAGGTAAGATATTTTGCAAATAAGTTGAAGTAGCCACTGCTTCTGCCCAAAACATATTTGGAAGTCCTTGATTCGCAAGCATCGAACGAGCCATCTCAACTAGTGTTCTATTTTTCCTCTCCGCAACACCATTCTGTTGAGGGGAGTATGGAATTGTAACTTGCCTTTGTATACCAGCCTCTTCACATAGATTGATAAATTCTTTCGACAAGAACTCACCACCACCATTAGTTCTAAGTCGTTTTATACGCCTTCCGGATTGATTCTCCACTAGTGACTTGAACTGCTTGAATTTGGAGAGAACTTCACTCTTGACTTGAACTGCTTGAATTTGTCATTCTTGTATAATCATCAAGGAACACTATAAAGTATTTGCTTCCACTCATTGACTCCGTTTGCATAGGACCACACACATCCGAGTATACTAACTCCAGAACTTCACTTGTTTTATTTTGAGATTTTTTTGGAAAACAACTTCTGGCCTGTTTCCCCATTGCACATGATTCACATATTTCTTTTGTGACCTCAAATTCTGGAAGTTTATCCACAATCTTCAACCTTTGTATCTTCTCTATCTTGTCAAAACTGACATGACCCAACCGTTTATGCCATAATTTTGTTTTGACATCTTTTCCTTCTTGTGCAAGTAACGCACTTGCTTCCGAGATACTCCACTTGATTGGAAAACTCGTATGCTTCATCTTAATATTTAGTATCCTTCTTCCTGGAGAATCCTTGATGAGGCATCTATTGTCTTCAAATAAGACCTTGTATCCGTTTGATACCATTTGAGAAACACTCAACAAGTTTCTTGCTAAACGGCACAAGAAACACTTTTTTGATGGTCTGCACTCCTTGGCTAGTCATCATTTGGATATCTCCTCTTTCTGCCGTCATTACACACTTTGATCGGAACCATTTTACTCCGATCAAGATTGATGAAGTATTTAGCTTCCTTGGTCATATGGTTAGTGCACCCGCTGTCAACTAACCATGTATCATCATTCACGTTTGATGATGACTCTTCTTCGACTGCACTAAATAGACTGTGACCCTCATTGACCACCTCTTCATATATTTCTTCTAAACTTAGATCTGTTCTTTCGGCTCTTCTAAGTTTGCAGTCTTTTTCGAAATGTCCCAGTTTGTCACACACAAAACATTTCCTCACCTTGTTCGCAGCCTCTTGAGTAAGAACACCTTTGTTCTTCTTCCAACAATCATTCTCATTGTGATTGTTACGTTTACAAATGCCACACCATTTTTTGATTTTCCCATGATGTTTATCACCACGATTGTTTCTTCCTTTTGAAACAATCTTTTCTCCATCGAAAGCACCCTCGTTAGAACGTTCTTCTTGAAGATTCAAGCGCTTCTCGTGCGCCTTTAACGTGCCTATCAAGTCTGTGGTTGATAGCACGGATAGGTCTTTTGTTTGTTCAATCACAGCAACTATGCTATCAAACCTCTCCGGTAATGAGATCAACACCTTTTGCACCAATTGGTAATCGGTTTTCTCTTCACCATGAATTCTAAGTTGATTTCCTATCTCAATCAACTTTGTCGTGAAGCCATTTATGCTTTCACCCTCATCCATCTTCAGATTCTCCAACTCCCTTCGTAGAGATTGAAGATTTATTATTCTCACTTGAGAAATTACTTGGAATTCCAATTCCAATGCATCTCATGCTCCTTTGGCACTCGTTGCCGGTGCTATGCGAGGGAAAATGACATCCGAAACTGCAGTTTGAAGAATTTGCAATGCTGTCAAATCCTTTGTCGATGCTCCATCCCATCGATTTTTCAATTGCACAGCCTTTGGACTATGATCCCCTTCCGCTGGCTTGGTTGGAACTCCTCCTTCAACAATTTCCCACAACTTCTTTATTTGGAAAATTGCCTTCATTTTGATGCGCCAAAACCCATAACTCTCACCAGTAAAGATTGGAATAACTTGATGTGATGTTGTCTCCATAACTCTGATACCATGTAAGACTTTGCTCTCTCAAAATCTGTTGTTTTGGATCGGACAACAAAAACAGAGTTTTCTGTTTTTATATTCTTTGATTGTTTCTCTCTTATTCAGTTTCAATGATCTTTGTTACACAATTGTTTTCGGGAAAAGACTAAATTTTATTAATGTGTAAACACAATGTATATACAATACAAAAGTCACATTCAAAAAGATGTCTTCTTCGAATGGACACAAACTGACGTAACCAACTAACGGTTACGTGACTTTTCAAATATTTTAGTTTTATACAAATGAAAAACATAAATACAAAACTCAATTATAATCTAACAATCTTTACCTCATTAACAGCTCTATCATCCCTTTGAAGCAGCCAAATGAACAAATGTAGGGATCAGAGGTTCCAGATAACGGATAAGCTGTTGCACGCAAGATGATTGGGCAAATGCAACGGGACCCACAAATGAAGCAAAATGGGCGAGACACGCTATTATTGAGCAGCACCTCTAAAGACCCTAGTGTGCTTCTTGGCATGATATTTGAAAAGTCTCCGAGCACACACTGTGTGTGCAAACTAGCTTGGTGATCTTTACACGTGTAGAACCATGTATTTGGGTTGGTTTCTTTTTCACAAATATCACACCAGTATTTACCGCTTGTCTCTTCTCCATAGCATAGTGAGAGAGGATGATCGTCAACTCTATGCTTTACCACTTGTGGTAAAGTGGCGCATTCGAATCCCAATACAAATCCACAATCTTTTTCAATGCATCTGAGCACACGATTAATACACTTGTTGCAGCCATTGCAGCTCCTAGCTTCTTCATCTGGTGAAAGGTAATATAAAGGATGGGGAGGACTTGGATGGAAAAATGGCTCAGAAATTGAACTGCACTGGAGATCGATTCTCTTATTTCCATGCTGGTACCTGAAACCATTGGAATATCTAAGACAAGCTGTACACTGAAACCAACCAGCGTCGGTTGTAACTAAAGTAAGCCGTTCATTGTGTAGCATATTGCGTTTCTTTCTTGGAAATTCAGCGCAGTATTTGTGGAGAAAGAAATCACAACCCAAGCAGCCATAGAAGGATTGGAGAGAGATTGGATGGTTGCATGCGCTGCACCACTTGTTCTCCTCACATAGAACACCATTGTCGTGGAGTCTCATGTAATGTTCTTTGTGGCTGAAATGTTGTATTGTGTTGGCATCTATTACCACATATGGCTCTATATCCTCTATTTCTTCAGGTACTCCTTCGAGTTCTTTTCCGTTCCACACATCTTTTCTAGTAGCACATTTAGAATGAACGACATAGCCAGGACAACGCTGACAAGAAAAACCTCCACAAGTCCAATCCACTTTTTGGCGACAAACTCCACACACAGAATTCACAACACCAAGAAGGGAAGTCCGAGAAACACGGTGATCATGTCGGTTGATGTTGATGACGCGTGGAAGGGAAAGACAGTCTTGATGGATCATAAAATCACATGGAACACATAAGTAAGGGCTTCGATCTCCCTTGAGGCCGCAAGCATTACATGTAAAAGAAATGAGTCTTGGGAGAAGAGTGAGTTGGTGATCATGAGTTTTCAATTCCAAAAGAGATTGTGGTGGTGGATTTTTAACGCAAGGCATATCCAAGGTGAAATTACAAGAAGAACAATGATAAAACAATTTATCATCAACCCTTGTTGCGCAAAGACGACATTTTCCATCAGAATAGTCGGGTAATGGACCGGTGAGGAGCTTAAGAGGGTGTAAGGAGTGGTAAGAGTGGTTTACCTCTGTCGGGTTTACCTCTGATGGGTGGTTTACCTCTGGCGGTGGGTCCCATACGCAATCCACATGGAAGGATAAATCACATTCATGACATTTGTAAGAAAACCCACGACCAGTCTTCCCACATTTAGCATCATCACAGTTGAACATGGTTATCTTCTTGAGAAGGGTGAGCTTGTGGTGATGCGCCCCGGAGATGTTAATAACATCTGGTGGTGGGTACTTTGCACAGTATAGATCCACGACGAACTCACAGATCTCACAATGATACAATAGATCCTTGGTTAAGCATCCACATAAATGACAAGAAAAAAAACCTTCTTTTCTTCGAAGCTGAAGAGGGTGAATGGAGTGAGATATTGGATGCTCGATGGATTTAGAGGACTCACCACATTGCTTGTGGACAAAAAAATCGCAGGTTTTGCAATAGTAGCCATCATTGATATCTTTGATGAAATGTCCACAGCAATCACCTCTCCTCCTCGGAATCAGATCATTCAAAGGTATCATAAGATGCTCGTGGATCAACGGTAGTGAAACTCCCTCAGATTCCATGATCGTATATTACAAGATTAGGAAGAAGAAGAAGAAATTTGTTTAGATCTGAATTCTCAAAGTCAAAGCTATGCTCCTTTCATCTCTCTCTCTCTCTCTCTCTCTCTCTCTCTCAGGTCTTCCTGTTAATCTCAACTCTCAACGTGGCTCGCCTCTTATAAAATTAATAGATACATTTAGATATATCAGACTTTTGGTGGTCTTTCATTAACAATAAAAATTATTATTATGGTTGAGTCATGAATGAATCAATAAATACACAACATAGAGACGAAGATACATATTTTTTTATTAAATCTTATATATATTTTTATTAAAGCAAACCACTTGCAAAAATAGTCAACTTTGGTTTTCATAGCTGTTTTCGGTAGGAAAACCGCCATCAAAAGGCCCAGGTGATGAACTCTTGGCCGGTGAAAAAAATGTTATATTTGCTTTACTCCGGGTGATATATTTTTGTATAGCTTGATATCGGAGTTACTAGTTTTCGTACAATTTTTGTTTCTTGACTAAAAATTTTTGAAATCTAAGACGATAACCCACGTTATGTGCGGGGACAATCAATTTAGTATTCTATTTGATTTGACATATTAGATATTGAAATATTGAAAGAATAATATACAATTTTTTTATATATAACAGTTTGATACAAAATATATCAACTATATAGCCTATAGGCATTAACTGGAACTTAAGAATAATTAATTAAATTAGCATAGTTGTAGATTTAATGTATTGGTATGCACTTTTAAAACTTCAATAAAAAAGGAGTTTTAGAATTTTAGTATTCAAAATAAAAATATATAATGTTGGATCACTAAAAATGTCAAATGATATATTTTATTGAATATTTAACGGGTAAATGAAAAACATTTTGGAAAAAAAATCTTAATAATTTTGTGAAGATGTGGAGTAGATTGTCAAATAATGTCATATGAATAAAAAAACCTTAATCAAATCAAACATCAATACTTGTGGTAATTTTCTTTACTTGTGGGTAATTCTCTAATGGTATACTATAAGATAGTTAAATATTTTCTCCGTTTCTTATTAATCATATTTTGTAGAAAAAAATTGTTTCAAAGAGATTGAAATTTTAAGTTTCTATGCATGTTTTTTATTAATTATTGATGATGAATTGTAAATTTCAAGATAAATAATTGAATACTATTGGTTTAAGATTATAAAAAATTATTATTTACAAAAACAAATGTATTTATAATCAACTTTGAATATATTTTTTTAATATGTGTGAAAATCTTAGAAATATAATTAATAAGAAATAGAGAAAGTATATTAAAAGATAATTAGATAGAAAGCAATAAAAATTGTCATATTTAGATAATAGACAATCTATTTCAAGGTCCAACAAAACAATACTCTGCTACCCATCTGAATCAAACGCCTTCACATTTTCGAACTTTTCTCTCTCAAACACTTTTTTATTTCAAATCATTTTTTCATTCTTTTTTTCTCCAACTAAATGAGAAAAAATTTGGTGACAACCAAGCGATAATTTGGTGAAATTCTTATGAAAATTGGCATAAATTCAATGAATTTTATGGGTCTAATGATCTATTGAAGATCCGGAAAAGAACGGATGATAATTTGAAGAAGAATCAGTAAAAATTTGGCGAAACTTATGGGTTCAATAATGCCAACGGTTGTTAAGTTTCTGACAAAGAAGAAACAAAAAGTGGTATATATCAGAAATCTAATTAATAGAAAGATATACATATAAAATTTTATTTAACAAGTTACAAGTAAATATAACAAGTTAAAAATATTTAGCGTGCTAAAATATACATTATATAACTAAATAACGCGTTATATGTACTTGTAAAAAAAACATGTTCTAAAAATGCATGATAAATTACATTGTTATGATGTAGTCTTCGTACTATAAATTAACACTTTATCTAAAAATATAAATATCTAAAAATAATAAATATCTTAATCATTTTTTTTTTGTTAAAAAGGTTTTTGTTTTTGATAAATATGAGTAATACAAACCATACCGTGCTAAACCAAACAGAAATACATAAGAACAGTACACAAGTAGATAGTATATTTTAAAAATTGTATCAGTGAGTTCAAAATTATTGTATTAGATAGTGAATAGAAAGCATAAACATATACTACTTGAGATTTTGAGAGCGTTATGTTTGTAACTTTGTATGAGTCTTAAAATATGTGAGTAATAAAGCTGTTTTTTTTTTTAACTCAATATGATTTATTAGTTGTATTTTATATAGGAGCCTATTTCTATATTTAAGTAATTTTTAATTTGTGCCAAATAAGTTTGTGAAAGGATATTCAAAATATTTGGAAAAAGATAAAGTACAAGCGAATAAAAAGATAAAAAACGAAACTGTTGTAAACTAGAGAGAATTATGGGGGAATTTCGTGTGTTGTATTATCGATAATGAGGTTCCAATAGAACCTTTATATAGGAATCAATACAAGAGATAAAAGGTAAATCCTATTCGGAATAGAAAAAGTATAAACCGTCTTAAGTCTCATCGGATATGGGCCGATGGGCGTAACTAGAGTTTGACAATCCACAATGATTTATAACACTCCCCCTTGGATGTCATAACTCTAAGAGCTCGTAATACGCTTTGGATGTTGCCTCATTAAAACTTTTCTCGGAAAACCCAGTTGGGACAAAACCGAGATAAGGAAAAAGAGTACAACACGCATTACTCCCCCTGTTTCGAACATCACTGAATGTCTTTCAATCTTCGCATTCCAATCTGATGTATTAGCTTCTTGAATGTCGAGGTTGGTAGAGACTTTGTAAATAGATCTGCTGAATTTTCACTTGAACGAACTTGTAGAACTTGTACTTCTCCATCTTTTTGTAGATCATGCGTGAAGAAGAATTTTGGCAAAATATGTTTCGTCCTGTCTCCCTTAATATATCCATCTTTGAGTTGTGCTATGCATGCTGCATTATCCTCGTACAATATGGTTGGTTCCTCCTTTCCTTCGGTCATTCCACAATCCACTTTAATATGTTGAGTCATTGATCTCAACTAAACACATTCACGGCTAGCTTCATGCATCGCCAAGATTTCTGCATGGTTGGACGATGTAGCAACAAGAGTTTGCTTCATGGATCACCAAGATATAGCCGTACCACCGTGAGTAAAGACATATCCCGTTTGGGATTTAGCATTGTGTGGATCCGAGAGGTAACCTGCATCCGCAAAACCAATCAAACCATCTTTGTTATGGTTAGTATAAAATAATCCCAAATCTTTCGTTCCTTGTAGGTAACGAAGTATATGTTTAATCCCGTTCCAGTGCCTTTGGGTCGGACATGAGCTAAATCTTGATAATAAATTCACGGCAAAACATATATCTGGCCTAGTGTGGCTCGCCAAATACATCAAAGCTCCTATGGCACTTAGATATGGCACTTCGGGACCAAAGACGTCTTCATCATCCTTCTTTGGACCGAATGGATCTTTATCCAAGTCAAGGGATCTCACAACCATGGGGCTAGACAATGGGTGAGATTGGTCCATGTTAAATCTCTTGAGTACTTTCTCTGTATATGCCATTTGATGCACAAGATTCCATTATTCATGTACTCAAGTTGTAACCCCAAACAAAATCTTGTTTTTCCTAAATCTTTCACCTCGAATTCTTTCTTTAGATATTCGACTGTTTGGGAAATTTCCTCAGAGGTTCCTAGGATATTCAGGTCGTCTACATACACCGCGATGATTACAAACCCCTTAGTAAATTTTTTTATGAATACACATGGATTTATGGGGTTGTTCTTATAGCCCTCTTTGACTAGATATTCACTTAGTCTATTATACCACATTCGACCTGATTGTTTCAATCCATAAAGACTTTTGTTCAACTTTATACAATGTTGTTCTCGAGAACTTTCTTTATCTTTGAGCTCAATTCCCTCTGCGACTTTCATATATATTTCATTATCCAGTGGACCATATAAGTATGCGGTTACAACATCCATTAACCGCATATCCAAATTTTCTCTTATGGCCAGACTTATTAGGAATCTAAATGTTGTAGCATCCACCACAGGGGAGTATGTCTCCTCATAATCTATTCCTGGTCTTTGCGTGAATCCTTGTGCAACAAGCCATACTTTATGTCTCACGATTTCATTATTTTTATTCTTTTTCCTCACAAAGACCCATTTGTGTCCAACTGGTTTAATATCAAGAGGTGTCCGGATTATAGGACCAAATACATTCCTCTTCCTTAATGAATTTAACTCCACGTTTATAGATTCTTTCCATTTAATCCAATCTTTTCTCTGAGTGCACTCTAATATTGACGTGGGTTCTAGATCCTTGCTTATATCCATAATGTCAAGTGCTACCTTGTATGCAAATATTTCATCAATGTCGACATTCTTTTTATTCCATTATTTTCCAGATATGACATAATTTATTGAGATCTCATTATTGTCAAGAACTTCAGGACCTTGAAGCTCGGCGTCCCAAGTATCAATGTTTGGTTTCTTTGGTTCATTCATGTCTAAGGTTCCAATAACCTCGGATTCTCCCATTGCACCTTTCTTTGATTTCTGAGTGTTCTTATCCTTGGAACCTAATGGTCCACCTCTCTTTAAGCGCGCTTTAGATTCTGTAGCAACTTGATTGTGTCCTTCTTGGACATCAATTCTTATTGGTGCATTAACAGCTGGTATATATGACTTTGTTACTCTCTTCGGATCAGCAAATGAATCTTGCAATTGATTAGCTAGCTTTTGTAAATGTATAATCTTTTGGACTTCTATTTCACATTCTTTAGTCCGAGGATCTTGCCATGTTAAGGATGTTTGATTCCATGTAATTTCCTTTACCAGTCTGTTATTATCTCCTCCTAATGTTGGATAGTTGGATTCGTCAAAGTGACAATCCGCATACCTAGCCTTAAATAGATCACCCGTGGTTGGCTCAAGGTACTTAACTATGGTGGGAGAATCATATCCAACATATATCCCCATCCTCCTTTGAGGTTCCATCTTACTTCTCTGTGGTGGAGCAATTGGTACATATATGGCACATCCAAATATCTTAAGATGGGATATGTCTGGCTCATGACCCGTTAGCAATTGTGATGGGGAATATTTGTGTTCACTAGATGGCCTGATGCGAATTAGTTCAGATGCATGTAAAACTGCATGTCCCCAAGCTGAGACCGGGAGTTTTGATCTCATTAGTAATGACCTCGCAATTAGTTGAATGCGTTTGATAAATGATTCGGCCAATCCATTTTGTGTATGTACATGTGCCACAGAATGTTCTACACTTACCCCCATGGACATACAATAATCATTAAACACTTGGGACGTGAATTCACCAGCATTATCTAGACGTATAGTCTTTAAAGGAAAATCTGGAAAGTGTGCTCTTAGACGAATTATTTGAGCAAGTAATCTCGCAAATGCCAAATTCCGAGTTGATAATAGGCATCAATAAGTACCATAAAATATCTAAACGTCCCACAAGGTGGGTGAATTGGTCCACAGATGTCACCTTGTATTCTTTCCAGAAAATTTAATGTTTCCTTATTCACTTTTACTGGTGATGGCCTGACTATGAGTTTCCCTAGTGAACATGCTTCACACGTGAGATTCTTTGGGATAACTCTTCTTTCTTTCAATGTGTGCCCATTTGTATTTAATAACAATTTTCGCATCATGTTAGAACCGGGATGGCTGCGGTTATGCCATAGAGTGAAATTTTCGGAAAACACTTTGTTTATCGTGGCATTTGCTTCTATCATATTTATCTTAGCACAATAAAGGCCTGTAGATATGGCAGGTATGGTTTCTAGGATTTTCTTATGGCCATTGGCGAGTTCAAATATCATAAAGAATTCTTTATTCCCTTCGCCCTTAGTTTCAATATGCAAATCATTCATTCGAATGTCTTTAAAACTCAATAGGCTCCTCTTTGAGCTCGGTGAGTATAGTGCATCACTTATTTCTAGATGTGTACCCTTAGGTAATAATATGTTTGCTTGACCATATCCTTCTATTAAATTAGCCATACCCGCTATGGTACATATATTGGCACTTTTGAGTGTGAGATTTATGAAATATCTTTTGTCTCTTAGAATCGTGTGGCTTGATCCACTATCCACCACGAAAATATCCTTGTCATCACTCATTCTTCAAAATCAATAATCATATTTTAGAGACTTAAAACAATATCGTTTCATTAAATCAAATAAATCTAAAATAATAGCAATAACAAATAAATTCAAGAACATAAATCCAAGCAAATAAAAACACCAAAACCAAACATAGAAACTAAATGTCAAGATCAACTTTATTCTTTTAGACAATCTGAAGTCTCATATTGCATTAGATCATCTTGCTCATGATCAAAATCATTTTCATGATCTTGATGGACCAAATTTGCTTCTGGATTCTTCCCTTTAATACTCTCTTGATAGAGGTCAATCAAATACTTGGGAGTTCTACATGTTTTGGCCCAATGATTCCCCATTCCACACCGATGGCATCCATGCTTGTTGGCCGAGTTTTGTGGCTGAGAAAAATTGCCACGGCCTCTTCCACGGCCTTGATTAAAGTTGGGTTGATACCCTCGGCCTCTGCCTTGTCCTCGGCCATAGGGACTGTAGCTGCGGCCACGTCCTCCTTGCCATCTTCCACGTCCACGGCCTCGGCCTCTACCTCGGCCATTAAACTCTTTATGGACATGGTTTGTTTCTTTCTTTTCTTCAGCGGCCGTAAAGGCTTCAGGGAGTGGGGTTGATCCGGGAGGTCTCATTTCACTATTTCTCATCAATAACTCATTGTTTTGCTCAGCTAGCAATAAACAAGAGATCAAACTTGCATATGTCTCGAAACCCTTTCCACGATATTGTTGTTGTAACAATACGTTACTTGTGTGGAATGTAGAGTATGTCTTTTCAAGCATCTCTTCTTCAGTTATTTTCTCACCACACAACTTCAATTTAGAGACAATCTTAAATAGGGCCGAGTTATACTCATCCACGGATTTAAAATCCTGGAACCTTAGATTCCTCCATTCATACATTGCCTTTGGTAACATCACCGTTCTATGGTGATCATATCTTGTTTTCAACTCGTTCCAAAGGTCAAGAGGATTTTCAATTGTCAAGTATTGATCTTTGAGACTCTCAGCAAGATGATGGCGAATTATCATAATTGCCATGTATCGATTTCTTTCATTCTCATTATTATTCTCAACGATACATTCGCCAAGTCCTTTAGACTTTAGAGTGATCTTAATACCCAATGCCCATTGTAGATAGTTATCTCCTGAGAGAGTAAGGGCAGCAAATTCCAAGTTTTGGATATTCGACATCTGAAATTATGCATCATATTCTCTTAAGTATCACAAAATTTTAATATTCATGCATGGTGTAAAACAATTTACGTGATAATATTCTAGCAACCTAGCATGCTCAAAATACAAGTTCAAATTATCATGCAAGGTTCTCATGCAGCTTAAATATTTATATATTGATCAGATTTTAATTTGTGAAAATTATTATCATGCAACCGATTTAACAAAATAGCAAGGTTATGTAAAATAAATTCATGCGATAATAATCTAGCAAAATTATATAATCGAATTTTCATGCAAGATCTTAACATATCTATGTGCTTTGATCGGATTTTAATTTATGATAATTAATCATGCAATCAAATTTATCAATCAAACAAACAATCATATGTGGATCAATTAGAGTTTATACATATATGTGCAATATCCATATTAATTAGGGTTTCATAATTATTTAACCAAATTCATAACCTCATCGTGAATATCAACAAACAAATAATAATTAATCACACAAGAATATCCGTGTCTTGCGACACTCCAGCAATCATACAATTAATATTGAACATGAAAAACCGAACATGCTATATAATTAGGGTTTTTATCGGAACAGCCGGATCATACATCCGAACACATGACTTCCGGTTAGCCGGAACAACCGAGCATCGGAACATATATCCGAATATAGATCATCTTTTAGGGTTTTGGAGATTTCCTAATTTAATTAGGGTTTACCGATTTCATGGTTATATATGTTCTAGGGTTTTAGAACTTACCTTAGAGATTCGGTTTGAAGTGGAAATCACGAACCAGATATCTTCCTCAAGAAATACACTCAATCAATCTTTTCACAACCTTGTTACCATGTATTGGGGAACCGAGTCTCAGAGTGAAGTTAGAGCGACTGGTTTCAAGAGAACTGCTTTGCTATGCATTGATCCGGCTGCTTTGCGAACGGCGGCCAGATTAGGGTTTTAGATCGCGTGCTAGATAGGGTTTTAGAGACTATCGTGCTGATAACGTGTTGTAAACTAGAGAGAATTATGGGGGAATTTCGTGTGTTGTATTATCGATAATGAGGTTCCAATAGAACCTTTATATAGGAATCAATACAAGAGATAAAAGGTAAATCCTATTCGGAATAGGAAAAGTATAAACCGTCTTAAGTCTCATCGGATATGGGCCTGATGGGCCAGAACTAAAGTTTGACAATCCACAATGATTTATAAAAGAAACGTCTTTGAGTTGTCATAAATAGAAGATAGTCTCAATTATCTACAAAACAAAAGGCAAACTGCATTCATAAATAAATAAATACTTCAATAAGCATCATCATAGATCTATAACTATACGGCGTCGTTGTGTTGTTTGTATTCAAAATAAGAGATTTGTCTCTGCAACTTGATTTGCTCATAGAACTTAGCAATGAACTCCTCTGCTCTCACATCCACTCCTTTCTCTTCTTCTTCCCAACAAGATTCATAGTAACCGTACGATATTACATCATCGGGATAATCTTGAGCGTCCATTTCAAAGTCATAGTCAAAATCTACCGGATGATCAATGCATGGAAGGAGGAACCTCATAGATGTAGTAGTATGACGATGTATCTTCTTCTTGACGTTAAAGAACGGCGTTTCATCAAAGGAAAGCTGGTGTTCTCCGTAATAACGGGAGAGATAACGGTCACCGTTATTAAGATGAAGATGAGTTAGGGCTTTGAGATGCTTGGAGAACAAGCTACGTAGTTCGAACAATGGCCATCTTTTGAAAACTCCACCTTTTCTTCCCCATAGAAGAGCCATCCTTACGAGACTCCAAGCTTTATGTGTTATTGCGCTTCTTCTGATTTTCTTCTGAGATGAATCCGCCATTGTTGATTGATATTCGGCAAAATATTAATTATGGTGGTGATTTGATCTGAGATGTTTTTTTTTTCTTTCATGATGAAGATTTGTTTTTTTAGTGTGTTGCTTATGGTTATTGAAATGATTGTGTGTGTGTGTATACTATATATACACAAAAGTTTGCAGCTTTTGCTTGCTGTTTGCAATTTGCCCAACGCGGAGTAACTAATAAAATTATAAAAATAAATTATCACATTTATCCTACGTGACTGACGTATACTTATAGTGCATAAAGTAAGCTACATTTTTTATGAAATGTTTTTAAAAGCTAGTTTTTGTAGTTGATTTAAGAAAACAAAAATTTACATATGCAAGATTACCAGGAAATTTAAATACATACATGTATTTGTATATATCATCATTTAAACTATAATTCGAAAAATTTAGTATTATTTGTGAATATTTGATTTTTAGTAAAACTTTACAAATAAGTTCATGTGGGTCACGGCAGTACGCGGACCATATCTTAGCTGGGTTAGCCGTTTCGTTTCTCATCAATTACGCTTCTTTTGTTTTGTCTGTTATGCTTTTAAAAAAAATACATATATCCATATATTTGTTTTAAAATACATATATTTCTAACAAAATACTTTATGTTGTAAACTTTTAATATATATGATATGTATATATATATATATATATATGATATATATATGTGCATGGAAGAAGAGAAGTGAGAGATGTGAGAGAATGAGAGTGGAATTCCTATTATTATTACATTTAACTTCTACAAGTACAACATGTATTTATAATGGTAATAAGTTGATAAAAATATGTCGGTCAGAATGGATAATTATTAATTCATAACACTTTTTTTTAATTATCCATCACTATTGATATATTACATACTGTCTCGTTAAAAATCTTATCATGGAAAATTTTAATGGGATAAAAAATCATGGCAAGAGAAAAAGAGTACAGTAATGTAATTTCTCCCTAAAATGCTGGATGTAGTTTCTCCTTCATAAATCTTGTAAATGACGCATTTCGATACTATGAACATGTTTTCTGAACATTGTAGTGGGAAGCGCCTTCGTGAATAAATCCGCTGTATTGTCAGTAGAACAAACGTATTGGATGTCTACTTCTTGATTCTTCTTGAGTTCTCGTATGTAAGAAAAAAATCTTGGAGGAATATGTGTCGTCCTGTCGCTTTTGATATAACCTTCTTTGAGTTGGGCGACACAGGCAGCATTATCTTCGAACAGTTTTGTTGGCTCTTCATTAATGACTATCCCGCTTGATTCTTGTATATGTTGAGTCATCGATCTGAGCCACGCACATTCCGATACTGTGAACATGTTTTCTGAATGTTGTAGTGGAAAGCGCCTTTGTGAATAAATCCGCTGTATTGTCAATAGAACGAATGTATTGGATGTCTACTTCTTGATTCTTCTCGAGTTCTCGTATGTAAGAGACAAATCTTGGTGGAATATACGTCGTCCTGTCGCTTTTGATATAACCTTCTTTGAGTTGGGCGACACAGACAACATTGTTTTCGAACAGTTTCGTTGGCTCTTCATTAATGATTATCCCGCTTGATTCTTGTATATGTTGAGTCATCGATCTGAGCCACACACACTCTCTACATGCCTCGTGAAGTGCAATGGTCTTGGCATAATTTGATGAAGTACCAACCAAAGTCTGCTTTTGGGAATGCCAAGAGATTGCAGTATCTCCAACTGTGAAAACATATCCTGTTTGCGATCGGACTTTATATGGATCTGATATATAGCCTGCATCTGCAAAACCAGCTAAAACAAAAGTAGAGTTTCTAGGGTAAAACAATCCCAAGTCAATTGTTCCCTGAAGATAACGAAAAACATGTTTTATTCTATTCCAATGTCTGCGTGTGGGAGGTAAACTATATCTTGCAAGTAAATTTATAGCAAATATTATATCTGGTCGGATACAATTTGCAAGATACATAAGTCCACCAATAACGCTCATATAAGGTACTTCAGGACCTAATACTTCTTCATTATCCTCACAAGGTCGAAATAGATCTTTATCAACATTAAGTGACCTATTGACCATTGGAGTACTCAAAAGAGTCACTTTATCCATATAAAAGCGTTTTAAGATCCTTTTCGTATAATTTGATTAATGTATAAAAATTCCATCTCGATGATGCTCGATCTGGAGTCCAAGATAAAATTTTGTTTGCCCAAGATCGTTCATTTCAAACTCTTCTTTCATATGAGTTCTGGCATCATCAATCTCTTTTTGAGTTCCAATAATGTTCAGATCATCCACATATACAACGATGATTACAAATCCAAATAAAAATTTCTTAATAAATACACAAGGAAATATCGTATTGTTGGTATATCTTTTACTCAACAAATATTCACTTAAGCGATTATACCACATGCGTCCAGATTGCTTTAATCCGTAAAGTGATCGCTGTAATTTGACTAAACATATTTCTTTAGCTTTTGAGATTAATGCTTTAGGCATTTTTAATCCTTCTAGGATTTTCATATATATCTCATTATCAAGTGATCCATATAGATATGCAGTCACAACATCCATTAGATACATTTCTAGATTTTTGGATCCGTAAAGTGTCATATTGCTTAGCGACATCCAAAAATCTGAAAGTAATTGCATCCATAACCGGAGAATATGTTTTTTCATAATCAATTTCCGGTCTTTGAAAAAATCTTTGGGCAACAAGTCGGGCTTTATATCTTATTACCTCCTTTTTCTCATTTCTTTTTCAAACAAAAACCCATTTATATCTAATGAGTTTTACATATTCGGGCATTGTGACGATAGGTACAAAAACTTTTCTTTTATTGAGGGAGTTTAACTCAGTTTTCATGACCATTTTCTATTTCTACCATTCAGATCTTTTCTGCCATTCTAATATGGACCTTAGATCTGGATCATTACTTTCATAATCAAATTCCTTGGATACAGAGAATGAAAAAATTCCATCATCATCTTCTATCTCATTTCTAGCCCATACTTTTCCATTTTGGGCATAGTTGATGGAAATCTCATGTTTTTCTAAATCAGTTTCGTCTTCAGGACTTTTATTTTCATCTTCAGGACTTTTCATTTTTTTCAATTTTTTTTCTTTCTGAGATTTTTATCCTTTGATCCCACTGGTCTCCCTCTTTTCAATTGAATTTTGGGTTCATTTACTATTTTTTCATCAGTTTGTTCTTCTGGAACATTAATTCTTGATGAAACATTCGCAGCAGGTATATATGATTTCGTTATCCTTTTTGTATCAGTAAACGCATCTGGTAATTGATTTGTCATATTCTATAAATGTATAATTTTTTGAACTTCCAGTTTACATTGTTTCGTAGGAGGATCAAGGTACAACAATGACGATGTACACGATATAATATCTTTTAGAACTTCTTTAATTCCTCCCCCTAATGCTAGAAATTCATCTTTATTAAAATGGCAATCGGCAAAACGTGCTGTAAATATATCACCAGTTCGTCGTTCAAGATAACGAATTATACTTGGTGATGTATACCCGATATATATTCTCAATCTTCTCTGTCGTCCTACTTTTGTTCTTTGTGGCAGAGGTATAGAAACATAAACCGCACACCCAAAAATTCGGAGATGGGATATATCTGGCTCCTGGCCAGATGTTAATTATTTTGGAGAGTATTTATGATATGCACTTGGTCATATTTGAACTAATGCAGCAGCATGCAAAATTGCATGACCCCATAAATTGAGAGCTTTGTTCTCAATATTAATGGTTTAGCAATAAGTTGTAACCGTTTAATCAAAGACTTGGCCAACTCATTTTGTGTATGAACATGCGAGACCGGAAGTTCAACATCAATTTCTAATGACATACAATAATCATTGAAAGTTTATGAAGTGAATTCACCAGCGTTATCAAGTCTCACTTTCTTTATTATATAATCAGGGAATTGTGCTCTCAACCTAATTATCTGGACAATGAATCTTGCAAAAGCCGTATTTCGTGTAGTCAACAAATATATATGTGACCATCTGCTAGATGCGTCAATCAATACCATAAAATATCGAAATAGCCCGCATTATGGGTGAATAGGCCCACATATATCACCATGTATTCTGCCTAAGAATACTGGAGATCCATTTCCTATTTTATCTGGTGACGTCCGAGTTATTAATTTTCCTTGAGAATAAATATTACATGAAAATTCTCTCAATAGAAAAATCTTTTGGTTTTTCAACGGATGGCTATTTGAATTTTTCACAATTGTTCTCATCATGACTGAACCAAGATGCCCTAAACGTTCATGCCAGATTTTGAATGTACTTGTAAACTTCGAATTTATTGTAATATAGGATTCAGTCGTATTTATCTTTGTGAAATATATTCTGGAGGATAAAGCTGCTAGCTCTTCTAATATTCATTTTTGCTCCGAGATAATCGATATAATGTAAAGATATTCATTGTCATTCTTATTCATAGTTTCTATGTGATATCCATTTCTGCGGATATCTCTGAAATTTAACAAACTTCTGTAAGATTTGGAAAAAAATAATGCATAATTTATTTCAAATTTTGTTCCCCTTGACATTGAAAAACTTACTCTTCCAGAGCCCATAATGATTTTTGCATTACCAGATATAGTATTTATGCTTCCAGCATAATCTTTTATTTTAACAGACGAAAAATACTTTTTATCCTTAATTATTGTGTGCGTTGTAGCATTGTCTGCCAGACATATGTCTCCATCCCCGATGTCAAAAATTGACATTTTCTGAATTTAAGAATATTTATAAAAGATGCATTAATATAACAAAATAAAAAATTTATATTACAATAAAATTATCTTACAATAAGCAAAATAAAATTAAAAAACACAATTAAAATATTAGGAATTTTATTTTGTTTTCTTTTCAGGAAGATTAACAAACATCATGCCATAGTTTATTCTTCAGGAAGATCTTAGTCATTTGATTTTTCGTTGATGACTTTAGGATCAACTACGAAATCTGCAATATCGAGATATGTGTCATCATTTATACCATCGAAAGAAGGTCCGAATTCACCATGAATGAAGTTGGTTTCATTTGCTTTTTCTTTTGCCTTTTGTGATTCTTGATACATATCGGCCAAATGTTTAGGCATACGACAGGTACGGGACCAGTGTCCTTTCATGCCGCATCTGTAGCAAGCATTCTCATGCTGCTTATTTGTCATATGACCAATGTCTTTCCCTTTGAACCTTTTATTATTTCTTTCGGCGTTAAAATCGTTAGAACGAAACCTTTTTCTTTGTCCACGTCTACCTCCATATCCTCCTCGTCTACGACCACGATCATAACCTCGACCGCGCCCTCGTCCACAATTATAATTGGATGATGCAACATTCGCTTCTGGGAATGAAGCTGATCCAGTAGGACGAGTTTGATGGTTTAACATCACAAGTTCATTATTTGTTTCAGCTACCAATAGAACTTGCATCAACTCTGAATACTTTTGGTATTCATTCACCTGGTATTGTTGCTGTACGATTACATTTCTAGGATGAAAAGTTTGGAGAGTTTTCTCAATCATATCATAATCACTTATCTTCTCTCCACATAGAATTATACTGGAAGTAATTCCAAACAAAGCGGAATTATATTCACTAACACTTTTGTAATCCTGAAACTGGAGATTCAACCACTTATGTTTAGCTTTCGGTAAGACCACATATTTCTGGTGATCGAACCTATCTTTGAGTGATTGCCAAAGATCTGCAGGATCTTCTTTTGTCATATATTCATCTTTTAAACCATCATGGATATGGTGGGTTAAAAATATCTTCTGGAGTTGGCTTTAATTTATCGATGCTATCAAGGAGTCCTCTTGCTTTTTAATGCATCCTTGCTGCAACTGCCCACCTCATATAATTATTTCTAGATATATCAAGGACAGCAATCTCGAGTTTTGCTAAATTTGACATGATAACTATATAACAATTTATTAGTCATAATTTAATTAAAATCTAACTTAAAAATCAAATTTAAATGGCATGATAAAATTTTAAAATTTGTAAGCATAATAAAAATATAAAATACAAATAATATACGATAATAAATAAAAATTAATAATAATTTAAAGCGTATGATTTGTCTTCTGGACAAATTTATTATGTCTTCTGGACATAGAGTTATTCTGGAACTTTCATGTATGTCTTCTGGACATAGAGTTTTTCTGAAACTTTCATATATGTCTTCTGGATATAGAGTTTTTTCTGGAGGTTTTTCAATAAATGTCTTCTGGACATTTAACTATAGATAAGGGTTCGATCTTAGGTGACATAGTCTACTATATGATTATAAACCGTTTCAAGTGGCAGAGCCTACTATATAATCTGAAGTGATATAGTCTACTATATGATCATGATCGTAAAAAGGTATAGTCTCCAATAACGATTGGTTCGGGGAAGGCAACGCCTATTATTCCGAAATAACATATAAATGGAGAAGGCAAAATCTATTTTTCTGTTAACAGAAAATAAATTAAATATAAATTAAAACATAAATTAAATCTCACATTTTTTATATTAGAGCAAGTCGTACTGATAACATGTTATAAACTTTTAATATATATGATATGTATATATATATATGTGTGTATGAAAGAAAAAAACGTGAGAGACGTGAAAGAAAAAGAGTGGGATTCTTATTATTATTACATTTAACTTCTATATGTATAACATGTATTTATAGTGGTAATAAGTCGTAAAAATATGTCGATCAGAATAGATAATTATTAATTCATAATTTTGTTGTTTTCAACTTTAATTATTAGTTTCAAGTTTTCCGTCTCGAGATGTGTACTTTTAGATATATATTTTTTTTTGCAATTTAAAATTGAAATATAGGTGCTACGGTAAATATATGGTTCGCCGTTTATATCCAAATTTTCTAGGTGCTACATTAAAAAAAAAAAAAAGTTTAGACAACATTCTGATTGCCTAAACTATTTTTTATGAAGTGCAGTTATATTTTGAATAAATTGACTACCGAATAATTCCAAATCTATTATTAGCTATTAAGTTGATCATTACTGCTGAATTTGCGAAAGTTAGATAATTAGAGTATCTCCATCCTTTATTTTTTTTGGGAGTTTTTAGATATAAAGTTAATAAAAAAAAAAAAAAAAGGGAGAGACTGTCTTTAATGTAAGATTGGTGTCTTCCTAAAAATACTTAAAAACACTTAAACACCTCAAAAAAGACAGTGTTTTTAATTTTAACATTAATTAACATGGAAAACACCCATAAAAAGATAAGGGATGAGGATGGTCTTAGGGTTATTGTCTTATTGATTTATTAGAATAAAATTAATAATACACAAAAAATGGAACTTTCGTTATAATTAAGCAAGATAATAACTAAACGCAATCAGAGATCTAATTAAAATTTGGGACAGAAGGCTAGCTGGATTAGTTTAGTTGTGTGTGCCGTTGAACCATGTTGTTGAATGTTGCGGCTGTCTCCTTATCATAGTTTCTAGTTTCCACGAAACTGTGTTCCATTTCCAGATACTGTAACGTGCGTTCTTAGTCGGATCTCAGAAATATATAAATTCATATATTTTCATATCTGAAATATATCAAAAAAAAATCTTTTTTTTAAGAATTACAACGATACTGACAACAACAACAAAATAAGAAGAGAAACAATAATGTTTTAAAAAAAATCTTCATGTAAACTAATGCCGTCCAATATATTAAAAGTCTCTTTGTAAGAAATATATAGTGTTTATAATGCTTATATATAATTGGTTAAGTTTCCTAACACATGGTATTTGTTCGATTTTCTATTTTAAAATATAGTTAGTTAAATTTGAGGAAAGAATAAAGTAATTGGTAGCACATAAATTATTTTTGTTTCTTCTCATAACTAAGCTGGCTAAATACAAAAGGATCATGGTTGCTGATCTTTACAAGGAAATGCGTTCACAATATGTATAGAATTTAAGCGTATTCCAGCTTTAGTTTCTATATTTATATAATTATCTTGGCCCGGCTTTGTCTAAACCACATAATTAAAAGAGGCTCTAAAGTATAATTAAGGTCTAGAGACTCGAGGGACGAGGCGGAGTCATAACTCATACTCATTGGCTTTCTTCTAAAAATATTTTTAAAATTTTCCTAAGAGCATCCTTACACACAATCCCATCAAAAATGTTTTAAAATGTCTTAAAGTGTGGTTAGAAAAAGAAAAAAAACAGATATATGTTAATTTTAAAGTTTGTAGAATAAAGTTTGTATTATTTTATCAATAAAATATAGAGTATTTTCTTAATTTAACTTTATTACAAAATTTAGCCTATCGACATTTTACTAATTAGATGCTTATCATACTTTACTCTTCCATGCATCTTGGAAAGATGAGAACAACCACATAAGAATTGCTAGGTTTCGACTCGCAACATATAGTATTAAAGTTGAATTGCACTAGATTTTATAATTTGATATAACTTGCAGTAAAATTTTACATGGTAGAAACTGTGGAATTATATGGTATGTTTGTTGCAGAATTATGAGTTAATATTCTGTCAAAACAACTGATTGGTAACCTTTCTAATGTATAACTTGCAGTATATATTATTAAATATAAATTGAATTTAAAATATAAATTATTAGTAATAATAACATTTTGTTATAAGTTTACTAATAATAAAATAATATTATAGTTAATTAAAATAAATATATTCTTATAACATAGTAATAAAAAAAAACTAAATATGGACATTGTAAAGCATATTTACAATATACACTAATATCTTGACTTTTAATGGATTTTACAAAGAAAAAAATATTATTACAACCTTTTTTTTGTTAAAGTTATTACAACTTTTCTAACAACAAATTAGTTGAAATTATTAGATTATTTAAAATATAATTAACAAAAAAGTAGATTATTACAAACCTATTACCAAAAAGACAAGTTGGAATTATAAAATTATTTAAAATAGAATTAATAAAAGAATATCAAACCATCGTTAGAAAATCAACATCTACCACATACCATTTTTTATGATGTTGAGTTAACTTTTGAGTTTACAGTTTTACAAAGAACATAACTCAAATTTGTAACTCATCCGTACCACATCTTAACTCAAACTCAAACTCTAAAATTTTAGTTTAACTCCTGATTGGTAACATTTTTATGTAACTAAGAGTTATAACCATGACTCAAAGTAAACCAAAGATACCACATGCTACCAATCACACCCTTAATATGATCAACAACAAAGGCTTGTAGTTTGGAGTCGAAGTAGTCTTCCGATAGCAAAGAATAGAATATAGCTGAAGCTGAGCCCTTGTTACGTTGGGCTACATTTGAACTGAGTTTGGGCTATGCACTAATTTATTTGGGCTTCAAAAGCCTCTTAAATTAGAATATCGCCTGGAGAAAATAAAGGAAAAAAATTACCAATTAGTCGGTGTATTACCTAGAAAAGCAGAGAGACGTTAACAATTCAAATTCAAAAAGAATCATGAAGTGCGTGGTATTTTCGTAATTAATAAGAAGATTCAGGGCCATTTTTGGATTAAACAAAAGTCTCCTGGATCGTGGCCTCCTTGGTATACGCTCTTGTATAAAGATACTCGCATCAAACTCCTAAATCCTTCATTCACTCTAAAATCAAATTTCATCGATCGAACTCGTCTTCAATTGATTCTTCCGAATTTAAATCGATTTAGCGGCGGCGATGTCTCTCAGACCAAGCGCGAAGACGGAGGTGCGACGTAATCGGTACAAAGTGGCGGTTGATGCGGAAGAAGGACGGCGGAGGCGAGAGGATAACATGGTTGAGATCAGGAAGAACAAGAGAGAGGAGAATTTACAGAAGAAACGACGCGAGGGAGTCACAGCTTCTTCTATGGCTTTTGGCTCAGCCACGGTACAACCGGAAGATTCAGCGAAGAAAGTATGTGATTCTATCTTGTTTATATGAATATCTAATTGGAGATCGATTTGTATTAGATTGGAAGATTTCGCGGTGTATCTGTGTCTTTGTTGAGAGCATTTGTTACTATTGTATTTAGAGGATCTTGATTTTTTTGTTTGATATTATCATATTTTCAGTTTTTCTAATTAGGTTAACTTATAAATATTCGCTTCTTTGGTTTGTGAAATAAACAACTTCCGCAAACTGTTGACGTCTTGGTTCTATGATTGCTATATGGAATCTAGTTTGAGCTGTGTTGAATTTGACTTGTAGAGAGAATTAAGTTTGAAATCTCATTAAATTTGCTTTTAGGTAGAGCCAAAATTTTGGATGGTTATTTATCGTGTCTATTGGTATTACAGTTAAGAGAAAATCTACCAGCGATGTGTGCTGGAATCTGGTCAGAGGATAGTAATTCACAACTGGAGGCAACAAATCTCTTGAGGAAACTTCTTTCGATTGGTTTGTGATTTATGTTTATTGATCATTACTTTGTATATAACATCAATCACCGTTTTTGGTTAGAGTCTTTAGCTGTTGTTTTTTGCATTTTGTAGAGCAAAATCCTCCTATCAATGACGTTGTACGATCTGGTATTGTTCCACGTGTTGTGACGTTTCTTTCCAGGGATGACTTCCCACAACTTCAGGTGAGAAAAAAAACCTGGATTTGTGTTTTTTATGGGATAGATTGATTGTTTACTAGTTTGATGTATTTGTTATGCCATGTGTTTAGTTTGAGGCAGCTTGGGCGCTCACCAACATTGCTTCAGGGACATCAGAGAATACAAACGTCATCATTGAAAGTGGTGCTGTCCCGATATTCATCCAACTTCTCAGCTCTGCTAGTGAAGATGTCCGTGAACAGGTATATGTTTAAATCATCTCTTTCATCGGTTTGTTATCAAAGGAACTCTTAGACCTTAGGATCAAGTGTAAATTAAATGAGACTGTTACCATTCTGAGGTCTTTTTTTTTTTTCCTGAGTATAGGCTGTTTGGGCATTGGGAAATGTTGCTGGAGACTCACCAAATTGCCGTGATCTTGTCTTAAGTTACGGTGCCATGATGCCTCTTCTGGCTCTATTCAGTGACCATACAAAGCTTTCAATGATGAGGAATGCTACATGGACGTTATCAAACTTCTGCAGAGGGAAACCCCAGCCTTCATTTGAACAGGTTTGTTTAAAGATTATACACACTTTTATAGACCGAATTTGGACTCTCCATTATATGTTATAACATGCTTCTGATATGTTGTTTCTATACATTGTTTGAGCAGACACAAGCATCTTTACCAGTTCTTAAGCGCCTTGTGCAATCAGAAGATGAAGAAGTTCTCACAGATGCATGTTGGGCTCTGTCCTACCTCTCAGATAATTCAAACGACAAAATACAAGCGGTAATCCAAGCAGGAGTTGTCCCTCGCCTCATTGAGCTCTTAGCGTAAGAAATCTGGAAGTTTTTTTAATTTTTATGGCAATGCATGAATCATGATTATGTGCTTTCTCTTCCTCTGGTTAGTCATTCGTCACCATCAGTGCTGATTCCTGCTCTTCGTACTATTGGAAATATTGTAACCGGAGATGATCAACAGACTCAGGTGCGTATATAATACATTCACAACTCTACTTCGAGTTTTTAAGAAGCAAATGTCTCTAATATATTCTCCTAACACAGATGGTTCTCGATCATCAACCGCTTCCTTCTCTTTTGACCCTTCTGACAAACACTAATAAGAAAAGTATCAAGAAGGAAGCTTGCTGGACTATCTCAAACATTACAGCTGGGAATAAAAATCAGATACAAGTGAGTTTAATTTGTATATGGCATTTAACAACAAAGTCGAAAATGGATCTTTCCTGTATCTGATTTTTTTTTAAACCCGAATGTGCAGGCAGTGATTGACGCAGGTATAGTCCAGTCTCTTATTTTGGTGCTTCACAGTGCAGAATTTGATGTAAAGAAAGAAGCTGCTTGGGGAATCTCAAATGCTACTTCTGGTGGCACCCATGATCAAATCAAGTACGATAAAACAAAAAACACAATACCAAATGTTTCCTTGAGAAAGGTCATTTCTAAAACATGTCTTCTGTTATTGTTTCTTCTCAGGTTTTTGGTGAGCCAAGGCTGTATCAAACCATTATGCGATCTCCTTACCTGCCCGGATCCAAAAGTCATAACGGTTTGCTTAGAAGCATTAGAGAACATTCTCGTGGTTGGAGAAGCAGAGAAGAGCTTAGGTCACACAGGAGACGATAACCTTTACGTTCAAATGATTGATGAAGCAGAAGGACTTGAGAAGATTGAGAATCTTCAGAGTCATGACAACAATGATATATACCAGAAAGCCGTGAAAATCCTGGAAACCTTTTGGACTGAAGACGATGAAGAAGAAGGCAACGATGAGAATCATGCTCCACAATCTGGTTTCCAGTTCGGAAGCACTAATGTTCCTCCTGGTCAATTCAACTTTATCTGAAAGGTATAAAAGTTGAATTGATTTTATATAGTTGCTTGGATTTTAAGTCACATATCAAACAGTGGTTACGTAACGAAGAAGAAATCTCTATCTTCTCGTTCTCGTTCTCGTTCTCGTGGATATGAAAAAACATTGCTACGATTAGTTTTTTTTTCTTTTTCTTTTTGGCCAAGTTTGTTCAAATGTTGCTACTATTTGTTGGGAAAGAGGAACAATTATTTTGAAATTGGTCATTATTTCGTTTTTCAATTTTCAGTTATGAATCTCTTTATCAAGAGGGGAGATATTAACTCTTTGTTCGTATATTAGTTCCACTTCGCTCGTGGTTATGACTAAACTAAACCATAAACATTCAATAAGTGAAATCGTTTTTGAACCGAAATTTAAGAAAACAGAGGAGCTATAGAATAGGTCTTAGTGTTTTGAGGTCACGGTCAAACTTCAAGAGCAATACACTTGTGGAGTTTTGATTTGATCTATAAATAGGAGAGATTAGTGGTGGTTAAGAGGTTATTATTATCATGGCTATAGTTTCTTTCTGCGAGAAACTAGGGGTTTAGCTTTGTGACTAATTCGTGTATTTAAAACACGTTCATTGTTTCATCCAAGAGACAACAACATAGCTAGATATAATGCTGTCTTCACCAGCTATTTCTGCAGCGACACGTGCTTCGATTGGTCGTCGACTTTTTGTGAGAAGACTAGCTTCTTCTGGTCGAACCGCTGATCCAAAGATTCATGCTCGTAACGATGGAGACGAGCCTAGTCTTTTCCCGTCAGACCCCGAAGTATATATCATCATTTTTTTTATACTTTTTAACTAAAATTTATTTCAAGTTAAGCTGTCACAACTAAATTGTGGTACTTTGTTAATGTTGTTTTAGGGTTTAGATGATGTAGCAAATCCAAAGACTCCGGCCGATGAGGATGTACCGGAGATTCGACCAACCGGTTTTGTAAAGGAACCACTAACGCCGCCGAAAAATCCAAGAGATACTCCACACAAGCTTGAGTCAACTCCTGTTGGTCTACCCTCAGAGCTCAATTTCCAACAGAAACGAAATTAAGAGCACCAAACGCCTTTAAACTTTTTTGATTAGCTTTGAGAATAATTTTTCTTTTTTAAACTCTTTCTGCTTTCTTTGTATTTAAACTAATTTGCACTATTTTAAACTTTTTTAAACTAATTTGCACTATTTTTTTTTAAAATGTCTTGTGTCTTCGTATTTAGAGTTGATGTGATCTATGAAATTAGGTACACAAGATTTGATTCGAGCATAAATGATGATAAGAGACAGTTTTCACATGGTCCAAATAAAAAGGGTTTAAATTTTGTACTTCACCAAGATTCCTTCTGTGTTGTTATTATTCCCCACAAGCTGTAAATTTGAAGAGAATCACATTCGAAAGTTGCAATAAAGCTTTTTTGGGCCAACATTCAAAACTATTTTCTTAACAAAATCTTAAGACTTGTGTGTTCTCTCTTCTTCCACCTTTGGAAAACTACTAACTAAGCAACTATATAACTCAATTCAACTTTTATACTAGACCATTCAACTACTAAAAAGTGTCTTACAAAATTCGAACTTCAAAGTGAAGTGAGACACTTATAAGCGATAGACCATTACCCATTTTCATCATTTGGCCACAATTTTTTTTTCATGATATGTTGTCTAAAGCTTGGACTTCACTTGCCTGATACAATGGTCTAGGCCTGGCTCCACTGCTTAATCCACATTTCAACCCGCTCGGCAAACATATATGCTTTGGCAACACAACACATGTTTTGCTCCTTTTCTTTGTTTTTTTAATCTCTGATAATGCATGAGATAAAATACCACAACAACTTTATACTTTTGAGGTCATTTGATTTGGCGACAAGTAATTATATGCCAATATAGTTAATAGGGAATGAATCTATGCTGAGTGAGATCGAAAGAAAAAAAAAAGAATCTATATTGAGCCAAGAAAAGAAAAAGTTCAGTCTCAGTCTATTGCAATTATTTTTGTTCCAAGAAGTAAAGGAATCAACATAAATGAGTCGGGTCCGGGTCCGGTTTGGGACCCACGAGGCAGGGACTCATGAGTGAGAATCCGAGTCACGACCCGAGTGATGGTCGTGGAAGCCAGCCTGGTCTGAATTGTAATGGGCCTATGTGGTTCTGAACTGTAGACCGTACGGACTGTTACCATGTGCTTTTAGACCAACAACACATTTAACAACGTATTAGAAAATTCATAAAATAATTTTTTGGAACTTAGTTTTGATTTTCATTTAATTAAAATCATAGGTCGCGATTGCTTTCTTGTCTTTGATTTGAAATGGACACGTGGTGGATTATTAATGGTAGTTTGATCAACTTGTAAAGAGCGAAAAAAAAAATTAGAGCTTCTGATGTCAAAAAACAAAATAAATAAATGAAAGCTTCTCTACTTAAGAGTACGTTAACGTACGTGTTAGATTTTGCATAGCACAGGAAAATTTAAGATTCGCATTGGTCGTGTCGCTTGTGTCAGACTAAACGACGACGTATTAATGTAGATAACAAAACAAAGGGTCCACTACGAAAATGTTAGATGATTAAGTGAATTTTTTTAAAACTTAACTATTTGTAATTTAATGGTTGTAATAAATCAATTGTATAAATTAAAATTTGGTAAAATTATGTAATTGTTCCGACAATTATGGAATGTGTCTGTTTTTTTTTCACTCTTGTTTAGATTATACTAGGAGGATATCATACTTTAATATTTTCTTGGTAAAAATTACTTTCTATGATTCCATTTATAGTATGTTAAAACTTAAATTTAGCATTTAACATAATTCACTAAAGAATGCATTCATATAGAATCACTTAAAAATATTAAATACTCAATCTCAACTAAATTAGTAACATTAAATATTTTATTATGAAATAGTATTTTAAAGTTCACTTGACAGGTCTTGTTTACTGTTTTGTCTTGATATTAACATGCAAAAGCAAAACATAAACATGTGTTATCACTAAACCAAAAACCTAACTACCATTTGTACGTTGTAACAGAGATTCCATTTACATCTTTAAACGTTTTGTTCAATTCATTAAATTTTCTTACTGTACTTTATTTTAATATGGGAAGAAAACAATTATTGTTATTTTCCCAAACAAATCATATATTCAATATTTTTAAAAAGAACTAAATCCTAGCGTTTCTAAAATATTCAGATTGTGTTGTAATAATAGCAAAAATTAGAATAGAAGACAGACAATGACAGCTGGTCTTTCTTTCTCTGTTATCGTTACACTTACACAAATTTATTTGTTTTCTTCTTAAATACCTATTAAAAATATTCCAACTTGACCATAAATAATCAATAAACAACAATTTTAAAATACGAGTAATTACAAATACTGATGCATAATAATAAAAAACAAATAATATAGCATTCACTTCTCACTCTCGTTTATTTAAAAGAAATATTATACTAAAAAAAAAAAAGATTTAATTAAACCATTGATTCTCTCTCTTTTATCGTCGTCTTCTTCATCTTCTTCTTCTTCTTCTTCATCTTCTCCGAGCTCCGAGCAGAGAAGGAGAGAAGGCAAGGTTTAGAGTGCACTGTGTGGCACTCTGATTTCTTAACCTGCACTTCTCCGATATTCTTCTTCTCCGACTAGTTTCGGTGTCTAATGGACTCTTCTCCTCAATCTCTCCAACAAAATATATCTTCTTGTTGTTCATAATTTGTAGGGTTCCATTGATTTCGATTTCTTGATTTTGGAGATTTTTAGTCAGCGATTTTTCGAAATGCTTTGGATTACAAGATTTTCTGGAATTTTCTCCGCCGCGATGGCAGTGATCGTATTATCTCCGTCGCTTCAGTCATTTCCTCCGGCAGCAGCAATCCGGTCATCACCATCTCCGATCTTCAGAAAAGCTCCAGTAATATTCAACAATGGCGAAGAATGTGTCTCCTCAGGCGGCGTTTGTAATCCATCGTTAGTCCACGTGGCGATCACGTTAGACGTGGAATATCTACGTGGCTCAATCGCAGCCGTTAATTCAATCCTTCAGCACACGATGTGTCCAGGGAGCATCTTCTTCCACTTCATCGTCGTCGTCTCCGAAGAAACAAACCTATTAGAGTCGCTAGTGAAATCGACTTTCCCGGAATTAAAATTCAACATTTACTATTTTACCCCTGAGACGGTTCGTGGTTTGATTTCTTCTTCCGTGAGACAAGCTCTTGAACAACCATTGAATTACGCTAGAAATTACCTCGCCGATCTACTCGAGCCTTGCGTTAATCGTGTCATCTACTTAGATTCAGATCTCGTCGTCGTCGATGACATCTCTAAGCTTTGGAAAACTTCTCTAGGCTCGAGAATCATCGGAGCTCCGGAGTATTGTCACGCGAATTTCACGAAATACTTCACCGGTGGATTTTGGTCGGAGGAGAGATTCTCTGGTACGTTTAAAGGGAGGAAGCCTTGTTATTTCAACACAGGTGTGATGGTGATAGATCTAAAGAAATGGAGAAATGGTGGTTACACGAAACGTATTGAGAAATGGATGGAGATTCAAAAAACTGAGAGGATTTATGAACTTGGCTCGCTTCCACCGTTTCTTTTGGTTTTTTCCGGTGACGTGGCTCCGATTTCTCACCGGTGGAATCAACATGGGCTTGGTGGTGATAATGTTAGAGGAAGTTGTCGTGATTTGCATCCTGGTCCAGTGAGTTTGCTTCATTGGTCTGGTAGTGGTAAGCCATGGTTAAGACTTGATTCGAAACGGCCTTGTCCTTTAGATGCACTATGGACACCTTACGACTTGTATCGACACTCTCATTGACGACGACAACGCCGGTAAAAAAATCTCAAACTTTTTTGGGTTTTACAGTTTAATTTAATTTAATAGATGCTTATCTTATGTTTAGTTTGATGATCATTAGTTGAACCACTAGATTCTTTTTGAACAAAGACTCTTCACTTTGAGATTTATGTGGGTTTTTTTTTCTTTTTCTTTAATTTCTCTTTTGAGCACATGTGAAGCTTAACACTTTTGGTGGCTTGGGTTTTGTGTTGGTTTCCCTAGTCTTGGTGGAGAAACTGCAGATAAGCTCTAGATTGTTTGGTTGTTTTGTCTAGTTGACACAAACCATTGGTTGTTGTTCTGTCGGTGGTTATGTACAGTGTGCAACTAGAGTTATTGTCTTCATCAAAAGGCAAAATGAGTGGCTCCTACATTGAGCATTGTTGTTTAAACTATCCAATTTGTGTGTGTGTCTGTCATATCTTCGTTTAGGGAGATCTTGTGGTTATAAGTGTCATATCTTTGTTTAAGAGATGTTAATTAGATAAGCAGAAAGGGTCGGTGGAAGGGAAAAGAGTAAAAGAGAGAGACGTGCGAACAACCTTGTCTTCACCATCCCTATTAACACAGCTAATTAGAGTTGCAAGAATTGGTCTCTTAGTTCTTGTGTTTGGTATCTAAATTTTGTGTTGACCCCACGTTCTCTTTTGTTCTTTATAAAAATGTTGAAAGCAAAGGGGACCGATTCTTTTTCGGACCCCATTATATAGAGATGACATTGGCTCTTAGAATCCAATTATTAAATTGGCTTGACCCAGCTAGCTTGGTTATGTTCTAATCCATTAGATATTTTTAAAATTTATTTGACGTAATGTAAATTTACTTTTTGAATAGAAAAAAGCAGCTGATGGTGCTACAAGAGGAGAGTAGAAGAAGATTTCATTGGCCTGGTATGGAAGAAATCAAAGGTAGCTTTTGTTTGTTGTAGAAGATGAAAACCCTTGCCGATAAAATGGGTTTGGTTTAGTTAAACCGGAGACACAATTGAAATGTGGGAATTTAATTTTCTTGTGTGGTTTGCCGGCGGGTTGGATCATTTTTTTGTTGGGGGTGGGGGAAACCAAACAGAGTTAGGTTATTCATGTGGATCAGATTTTGTTGTTTTTATCAATTTTATTTGTTTTTTTTTAAAATAACCTTTTAGTATTTTGTGCAGATACTTCTACATTTGTGTCCCCTCATTAAAAAAATTTTACCCAAGTAGAGAGATTGATTTGGTTAATGGCTTATGAAATTGTCCCCTCTAATAGTGTCGGTCCAAAAATGTAAATAATTACCAAATGAGATGAATATTCTTATTATTCTTTCATACCCAAATAAAAATAGTTTTATAACAAAACTCGTATCTCACTTCTTTTATGACCCATCCACTGTCACTTGTGTCAGTCAGTGAACAAGTCTTGCCTTCAAATTAAGGCTTATTATAATGACAAAGTAACAAAATGTCGGCTTTTATTCTTATATATACAAAATGTATAATGAGGATGAAGAAGAAAGAGCTCGAGCATCTTCTCGACTCAATTGCTCAAATGAGACTGAAGAAACTTCCTCGCAGCCAATATGAACCCTGTAAAATTTTGCATTACAAATCTAATGAATGAGCTTTTTAAGAATATGAGAGACAAAGTGTTTACCAAAAGAATCAAGACTTGCCTGAAAACAGAGGAGAAGGTCTAGTTGGTCTTGACTTAAATTCTGGATGAAACTGAACTCCAACATAGAATGGATGATCATGAAACTCAATCACCTATTCAAACCAAAAAGGATATTTAGCAGAGAAAGACCAGACCAGAGATCAACAATAAGATGTTTTTTTGTTTGTTTTCTTTACCTCAACTCGTTTCCCTGTATCATCTTTACCAACAAGTCTTAAACCAGCTTCTTCAAGTACTTGAGCAACTTCTGGATTCACCTAAAATTATCAAATAAAAATACATTTTCACATCATTGTGATCAATTCTGTGAATATAATACGTTTAAAGAACCACCAGTAACGAAAAACCAACCTCGTAACGGTGCCTATGCCTTTCGTCTACATAACAAACGTCGCCGTATCTGGTAAATGCCAGGAGAAAAACAATTTGTTGTCTTTAAAACATGAACTGAAAACTACAAGGAATATCAAGGAAACGGCAAAGATAAATCGCAAACTTACAGTTTTGAAGTGAGGGAGTCTCGGTTCTGTAAATGCGTTCTTCGGGATCCTAGTCTCATTGTGCTTCCCATATGAGTTCTTGAGCCCTGTGGTAATAATGAACAACGAATGAGAGAATGAACGGACTCCATTGATAGGTTTTTTGAATACATGTTCGGTATACATACTTCTGGCATGAATATAATAACAGGGTCAGGTGTCTGAGCATCGAACTCAGTGCTATTTGCTCTTTCCAAACCCAAAACCTGAAACCAGTTGCAGAGAATAAGAAGAAGAAAGTTAATATAGTTTTAGGGAGGGAAAAGGAACACAGCAAGTTGAAGTTATTTCACAGTTTGAAAGAGGTTTCTTACAGATCTGGCAAACTCAATTACTGCGATTTGCATCCCTAAACAGATACCAAGATAAGGAATTTTGTTCTCTCTAGCGTATTTTGCTGCTAAAACCATTCCGCTCACGCCACGATCTCCAAAACCACCAGGAACCAGAATGCATTCTGCACTCTGCAAAAACAAAAAAACAGAGACTTTATTGTCGGCAAACAAATGTGGAGAGGTTATGAAATAAATCGAATCTTACACATTGCAGAGAAAGCTGAGACTGAAATTCTCACCTTCAAGATCTTCCAAGCAGCACCATGTGCTTCCGGAGTCTGCGAAGGAGAAAGTGATGCTTAACAGGAAAACAGTGATCAGAAAGATTAAAGAAGATGAAAGTTATTATTGGTATATACCGATTTCTCACTTTCGTCTTCAAGATCTGAAGCTGCAATCCATTCGATATCTGGCTTCAATGAACATGCAATGCAGGCATGAAGAAGGGCCTGCGATGAAGAAGGAAAATATGAAAAGCAAAGCAAACCAAATTCAATTGGTAGAAGAACAAAGTCTGAAATTCACTTTTCCAAGTTTACCTTAACAACTGACAGATAAGAATCCGTTAGACCAACGTACTTTCCAACCATAGCAATTTTGACCTGTGCAACAAAGGGATAGTCTCTTTATATAAGAACAGTCAAGGCTCTAAAACAAACTGTGCTGGCCAGTAAATACTCACATGATTTGTCAAGTTATCAAAAGTCTCAGCCATTTTAGTCCAGCTATCCAGATCAGGTTCTGTTGCAACGCTGAAAGAGATGAGTTTTGTGGAATTTTGTGTTATGCTTAAAGTGTTCAATTGTGATATCTAAGCAATAAACACCATAAGAATTGAGACTAACCTAGTTAGATTCAGTTGTTTGAGAATTGAGTGATGAGCGTTTTGGTTCTGCAGCAAGAGTACACATGGAAAAGTACTTCAATAACAAAATACAAAGTTTAGATTTCCATTTTTCTTCTCTGTGGAAGAACAAAAAAGTATCCAACTTACACGGAGTAGGAGAGGAACATGCCAAATGTTTGGAACATCATGGATATTGAGAATATTAGCGGCCTGTAAGAAATCATCAAGCCATATAAGATCCCAACTGCATAAGATATACATCAGATAAGTTAATACATAACGTAGACTTCACACAAAAGTCATACCGCCACATGACAAAACTGAGACAATTTTGCCTTTGTAGTTTCCAGTAGTGGCTGCATAAAAAAAAACAGACACGTCAAGACTCTGCAGCAACTGTGAAAGGTCGCATTTTTCCAAGGTATGCAAATGATAAGTAAGTTTTGAGGTGATACCTGAGCAGAGCGACATGCCAAAAAGTGAGGAGTCAATCCCAATGCTCTTAGTTCTCGGACACTATGTTGGGTTGGCTTCGTTTTCTGCATGAAGTAATAAATACAAAGGTTCAAACCGATTTTAATGTTTACCATCATTTAAATGGGATATAAAAGTATTCCACTGCTTGAGGACATGTCTAGGTAAGAAAATATTCTACCTGCTCCCCAACAACACCCAGAACGGGAATCAAGCTCACATGAATCAGGCAGAAATTTTCTTGTCCTAGCAAGAGAAATATAAACCCACATCATTAAGAATACAGTAGAGAACTACTGGAAGAAAGCATGCTTGTCCCAGAATAGAAGGATTCACAAGCTTACCAACCGAGAACGACAATTGTCTCAAGGCCTCGATAAAAGGCATTGATTCTATGTCACCTATTATAAGAAAAAGAAAAAAAGTTAATAAGGATCTTTCAAAACAGTAATTAAGTAAATGAGTGCCAGATGTGATTGGTATCGCCAAAAGCTCTTACCAACAGTCCCTCCCAACTCAATAACACAAACATCAGCTTGGCCTTCCTTTCCATCCACAGGAATCAGAGAGACTGACTCGATCCAATCCTTGATTGCATCAGTAATGTGTGGAACAACCTTAAAAAAAACGATTTAAATGGAAAAACATGAGCTAACAACAAAATCTAAACACAACCTACTAATTCACCCACAAACCTTTACCTGAACAGTCTTCCCTAGGTAGTCGCCTTTTCTTTCCTTCTCCAGAACAGACTAGTGAGAAAAAAAGAAGGTAAGAACTTTAATCATGTAGCAAAAAATCATCAGTTAAAAGTTAACAGCATACATATAAACATTAGAATGCCCCAAATCAGTACCTGATAAATCTTCCCAGTGGTTATGTTGTTGTCTTTGGTTAATGTGACATCAAGAAATCTTTCATAGTTGCCCAAATCAAGATCAACCTTAGACGGAACACAAACGGAGAAATGCAACCATTCTTTAGTAACTAGCATCAATCAATAAGATGCTTTATGACCAAAAATGTAAAGAAGAATTAAAACAAGAAAACCTCTCCACCATCATCGAGTACAAAGACCTCTCCATGCTCAAAAGGTGACATAGTACCAGCATCAGTGTTCAGATATGGATCTGTATGATTAAATGAGGACAGTGTAAGAACCTTAGCAAAGTTTAGGAGACTAAAAAGTTCCAATAAGATCAATACAACGTTAACAAAGTCAATATCAACACACACACAAAAAAAGACTCAAAAATTTTCGGGTTTCTAGTTTTGAATGAAATGAGAAATTCAAACTCGAGAGAGAAGAAGAGATCTTAACCAATTTTAATGGAGGTAACTCGAAGGCCACAAGCTTTAAGCACGACGCCGATACTACTGGCAGTAACGCCTTTGCCAAGCCCACTCACCACTCCTCCAGTCACCAAAACGTACTTCATCTTCTCCAATTACTCAATTCGCCGATCTTTACAAAACGCACGCCAAGTGTTTGTGTTAATGTCTGATCGGGAATTCAGAAACTACAAAGCGAAACCAAATCTGGTTTCTGCGGATACAGAAAAAGCTGACGGAACAATTGGAATCAACCACTAGTAATCTCCCACGTGTCAGAGATACTTTTTTTTTTTTTGTTGCTTAAATGATCTTCCCAGTTACGCCATGGTTGATCAATGAGTGTGTTTTGTATCCTCATTGACTATATTTGTAACTATGAAACGGTATTGATAAACAAATGTTCAAAAAAAAGTCGGTCATAGGCCTCTGTTTGAAATTTCTCAAAAATATAATTTTTACAAAAAAGTGGTGAAACGCATATACACATAGAACCACTGTTATGGTTATTAAAATTATAGTTAATTAATCACCAGTTATGGTTATAATTTTTTTTAATCTTAATCTTAATTATTTAAAATATGGTTAAATAGTTACGGTTATATACAGTTATCGTTACTACGGTTAAATATGATTCGATTATTTTATAATTAAAATAAATATTAATATTAGTAGCGCTTTCAATTTACATTAAAAATTACGGTTATAATTTAATTATATGTACATTTTGTTAAATTTTTAAAACGGTTACAGTTAGAATTTTTAAGGTTATATCGTGCAGATAACTAACGATTTTCATACGGTTATGGTTAATTAACGATTACGGTTAACCATAACTAATATATTTTTACGGTTAATGGTTATAATTTTTAACTATTTTATACGGTTACGACCTGGTTATGGTTAAAAGCGATATAGTTACGGTCTGAAATACGGTTACGATTAGATTTTGGCAATAGATACACATAGTTAAAAACACAATGTTTCTTAGGTAGAAGATTTTATATTTGGAATAAAAAGAACTCGTGGAAGTACATCATAAAATTAGACGATGTACTTTTTATTATCTTAAGAGGAAAATCATTATCAAAAGAGTAAATTAATAAACAAGTAATTAAAAATGGTTTAATCGATTAACATGATAGAGACGTTAAGATAACGGCTCGAATTCGTTTAATACAACGGCTCGAAAATGGAAGGCTATCAATATAATTCAAAATATCAATCCATCTTCATTCTTCTCCACCTTACCCAAATTCCTTAATAGAAATTTGATTTATCTTTATTTTTTTAATATCAATTTTGGGAGACTGCAGAGCGGTTCTTTGCAGATAATGAGCTAATAAACATGTCTCAAGACCATAGACCGATCAATCTACACAAGAGAAGAAGAGTAGAAGAATCTAGTTGCTTCATCGAATTTGTAACACGAGCTCTCGGCGACTCGGACTAAAAACTCCCACACGGCTCTTAAATGTAACAGAGAAGGTCACACTCACTACACAAGCTATTGATGAAACAAGCTCTAAGAGAAGAAGGTTTGGTTCTCCTCTTGCATGCTTTTTCATTTCAAAGTTAACCTCTTTCAAATTGATTCAAACTATATTAATATATTTTCTCTTAGTATATAATATGCATTGGGAATATATGCATCTGATTTATTCCCATTTGAATATTATGATTTCATTGCCAAGCCTCTAGTTCTGTCTGTGATCCATGTATAGAGTTTTTGTTTTATATATTCATAATTGTCCTTGTTTGATTCATCTGGTGCTCCAGTATACTTAACATGCTCGATATTGAATGATTGGCTGGGACTATATGTTGATTAAGTTCTTATAAATATCGCAGGGAACAATAAAAAAGATGACAACGATTGAGTAGATGCATTGTGCATCTTCAATCCGAAATTCTTCCGAGCATGAGGTTGATTTTGTTTCCCATTCTTTTTATATATTCTTCCTTATCAAAAAAAAAAAAAAAACTATCTTATATATCCATATAATTATATATATTTTTCAAAAATTACATTTATACATTTATATAAAATGTGTTTGGTGATAAAATGTTTTTGGGAATAATATATGTATATTATTTAAAGAAACTTGAGTGTTAAGTTGCAATAATGTAAAAACAAACCAAATGTGTGGTATCCCGTCTAGTTTTTTGGACCGTTAGAGGTATCATAAGTACAATATGTTGTCACATAGTGCAAATTTAACACTTAGTTTCTTCTTATTAATATTCATCTTATATTTATATATATATATATATATATATATAAAATGTTTCTTATTAGTTATCAGCTTATATTTCACATGAACAGTTTTTGACAATAAAATATTGATAAGTAAATCAATTTAAAATATAATTTTTAAGAAACTTGAGTGTTAAGTGCAAACATGTGAAAACAAAACCAACATATGGTATTCAATCCATTCGTTTGGATCGTTAGAGGTGTCGGTCTGTTTTCACATAATGTAAACTTAACACTTAATTTCTAATTAATTTGATAATAAAATGTTTTGTTTTTTATTTTCAGGTTTATAAATTAATTTTAATTATAGAACTAAAATTTTAGTTTGTATAAAATGTTTTTAGTAATTAAATATATTTTTAAAATATTTCATTTTTTAAATAAATAAATAAAACATTTCATTTGGTTTGCTTTTATTTACTTTGCGTTCAATCCGGTTATGATATGTTGGACAAATTGTTTTTCTTGATTTGGAATCAACTTAATGATACTAATGTTAAAGTGTTAATGATATAATACTGTTGTCATAATTTGATGTCCCGGCCAAAGATGATCCCTTGTAGAGGCTTTATGGGTTAAGAGCAATTTTTGTCATATCTCTAAGAGATTCCTTTCAAGTTCATCTGATTCACGAGTTTTTGCTCTGTAATGATTGTTCTCTCTGTAAATATAACATACTTGCAAGTTAAATGATATGGTTATCAATGTGACTGATTCTTTTTCAATTAATGATAAGCACTTCTTTTGTTGGTCGCATTTGCATAACTGGTTTATTCGAAAACCTAAGGAAATTTACTCATCTACTTTAAGTTAAAATGGTGCAGACGCATCTGCACTAAGCTGCATCTTGTTAAACGATCTTTCTGCCCATGAATTCGTGTTGTAGAGCACGTGCTTGTCAAGTGCGTATCCGGGTTTGCAAACATATTCCACCAGGTAATCGGAGAGAACACAAGGGATTTCATGTCGTATAAACTCTTGGATCCACACGTCGTCCCGAGGCATCCCAGGGCTTATCAACGCGAAATCAGTGTTTTGATTCAAGAAACGCGTGTAAGGAGGAGCGGTTGCTAGTAGCGTACCATCCCCAGCTTTCACAGCTCGCTTTAATGTATCCTGTTTAGGGAGAAATAAATAAATGAAATCATCAAGAACCAAGAAAAAATGACAAAAAGGATGTGAACGTTTTCTCTATATCAGCTCCTTTTGCTAAATATCATGATGTTTATTGTATTAAGAGATGAACTCACTTTGCCAAAGATATAACTTACCAAAGAAGGGATGGTGCAGTCACCATATACAACAATGCGCAGTCCATATAAAGCACCATGTCCTGTTTGCTCCCTGACAAGCCGCCATTTCCTTGGGGCCTCAAGGTTTATTGCACCATCGGCACTAAGACCCGTACTGTGCCATTCATAAGGCTCCTCTGGTAATAGTTTCCCAGCTTCCTTTGAATCAGCCACATAGTCAGTCTTCAAAATCCAACTGCATTAAGGAAACTGATGAGTACAAAATAAAACGATACATTTTTTTTTTTATCAAAGCAGAATTGTTTGCAAATCAAGGCTTAGTTTGGTGTTCTACTCAATATTAAATAAGTTTTGATTGAAATAAGTTGTACCTTCCAGATGCAGCAGCAGCGAAAAACTTTTCTGTCCTGCGGATTTCAGATGCAATAAAATGGGTTGCTTGATAATACCACTGATGAGAATCTCTGCAACACTTGCCTTTTAAACATCTAATGATCTTCTGGTATTCGTTTCTCTGGGGCCTAGGACCACTGAAAGTAAAAAACTTCGGCTCTTGTTCTTGGTCTTGTAAGGCTTTTCTACTAGCCGAGGGCTTAACACCGAGCTGCTTAGACTCTTTAACCGCCTTTGTACCTGTTTTTGCTGACTTTGCAACTTTCTTTCTTGCTAATGGTTTTCCTGAAACCGGGCTTTGGTCTCCCCCAGAACCGGCCTTCCCAGATGTATTATCCACTGCAATGTTCTCCTTCGCTTTTGCAGAGTTATCCCCTATCTCTTTCATCACAGTGTCACAGTGTCCCTTTTTAGATTTTTTAGTCTTCTTGACACAACTAGATTTTCCTACTTCAGCTGTTGAAGAACTTCCTTTCTTTCCACTTTGAAGACTTCTTTCTACAGTAGCCTCTTTTGAAGGATCCTTAGCTGCAGCCTTCTTTCTTGCTATTGATTTCACCACAACCGGGCTTTGGGTTCCATCAGAACTGACATCCCCAGATTCCTTATCTACTGCTTGATTCTCTTTCACTTCTGCAGAATTCATCCTTGTATCTTTCATCACAGTATTGTTTGCTTTGGCGTCATCTTTTTTCTTAGAAATTTTCGCTTTTTTGACACCAGGTTTTTGGAGCCTATTTTCTTCTACATCAGCCTCCTTTCTGCGTTTACCTTTATGTTTATCAACCACTGATTGCACTGAAGCATCACTATGATCTTTAGCTGCAGCTTCCTTTCTTGCTAATGTTTCTCCCGCAACTGGGCTTTGGTCTCCACCAGAACTGACATTCCCAGATGCCAAGTTCTCCTTCTCGTCCGCAGAGATATCTTTCATCAGAGTATCATTTGCTTCGGCATCATCTTCTTTTATAGATTTTTTGGTCTTCTTGACACTGGATTTCCCTACTTTGGCTGTAAAAGAACTTTCTTTCTTCCCACTTTGAAGGCTATATTTACCCACAGTAGCCTCCCTTTTGCGTTTACTTTTACTCTTATCAACCTCTAATTGTAATTCACCATCACTTGGATCTTTAGTTGGAACATCACTAAGCTCTGGTTCTAGCATTGTAGTTTCCACCTCTGCATCAGCTTCCTCCGGAGTCTTAGCCTGCAGCTTATCTTGGTTCAACATCAGATCCAACACAAGATGGTCTTTCTCTTCTGGGACATAAGATTTCTTGTCTACAGAGTCAATTCCCTTAAGGGCTTCAGTCTCTGAGTCAATATGTTTTGCCACTTCTGGTACAACCTCAGTATTTAGGACAGGGTTTGAAACCTCCTTCTGATTGCCATTATCTGTTGATGGCGCTGAAACTTCTCCTTTGTTTAGACAATCAGTGTGCTCGTCCTTTGGGATAAGTTCGCTCAAGTATATAGATCCCTTTTGGCTAATGGGGTTCTTTCTCCTGCCTCTGGTGCCAAGGCTCTTTCTTGAGGCTGTTTTCTTCTTGGTCAGCTCTGATTCTAGCTTGTCTTTCATTCCAATTAAACCCGACCCAGGAGAGGTGCTAGATCTTCTTATCTCAGGCTCAGTTATAGATCTTTCAGGTACTTCATCCAATGCACCCTTCAAAGTAATATTTTCTGGAGTCCAAATAGCAGCTTCCATGGGCACAACACTTGGATTGAAAAACTTAACTGCTGAATCACTCAGATCCAAGTTATGTGCAGCTTCCCTGCCTTCAATGTGGTCACCGATGTTTGGCACAACCCTAAGGTTTTGTTTAGGTGAGCCTGATCTTGGTTCCTGCAATAAGATATTCCCCACAATTGCTTCATTCGATGATCTTTTCGGTATTTCATCTTCTGCACATTTTGAAATGATATTCTCTGCAGATGAAACAGCATCTTCCATGGGTATCACATTTGAGCTTGACAGTTTAGTATTTAAAACACTCCCAGGTGATTTACAGCCAACTTCCCCACTTTCAGTTGGATCACTAATGCTCGGTACAGGCCTAAGGTTTTCTTTAGACGAACCTGGTCTTATTTCCTGAAATAACAAACTAGCTGGTAGTGTAATACTTGCCTCGCTGTTGTGGTGTATCTTTTGTAAACCTTTGCTACTGAAAAATCCATCTGTAAGTTTCACCTGAGGCAACATTGGAGGGGGCTGTTCGCCATGCAACTTATCAATCTTGTCAAGATCTTCAAAGAGTGTTGTTCTTTCCATGGAAGAACCAGATTTTAATGCAGAGATATTAAAGGCAGACGAAGCTTTTAGGTCCTTGTCATCCATTCTCAGCGAACCGTGTTGGCCACTCGACTCTTTTCCCAAAGTATTTGGTTCTGGCGATCTCTGAAGTGTTTTCCTTGAATAAGTGGCTAGAGAAGAATGCCTTCTGACAGATGTTGAGCCATCGGTCTCCATTCTGCTCATACCTTTCTCAGGAGTCATGTTTGCAACACTAATGTGGGATGCATAATTAGAAGTATCCTGAAATGTGCTTGCTCTCTGGTAATTATGCTGCTGATCAACACCCACATTAGTAGAGACCATGGCTTCAAAAGGTCTGTCCATCTTCTTAGGAGTTAACCAATTGTCTTTGGACGATGAACCTTCCTGTGCGCCTGAATTTGTTTGAACAACCTGAATATCTTTCCCTCCTGGCTTAGAAATTTCCACTGCAGCCACAGCGCCGACCCTAAGACCAAGAGGACTTTTGTTTGCACGCTTAACAGAAGCATTTTCTGCTTCGTCTTCAAAATCCTTAGCTGAAGCCTCCATCATCTCCAACTCATAGCCACTGAAAAAAGAGAAAAATGATCAGCTTGTAGTGGATGTATAAGCTTGGTCCAGCTGCTGAACAGTAATACTATTAATGAGCACGGAATCCAGAAGCCAATTTCTTCACCAATTTCAACAGTAATACTATTAATGAGCACGTTTCAGCAGTATAAAAACTATATATTGGAAAGATGAGAATCGTCAATTATGTATGAGCGTAAATAGATGAAAGAGTAGGATAGAAAGACAATTATATCATTCAAATCCTAATTTCTACAATGATTGCAGATAAAGAGTTATACAGAACTCGAGCAATGAACAAATTTAAATCGAAGAGAAAAAAGAAACAACAATAACATCATATACTCTGTGTTATTTTTTCACCATTAGATTTGGAACTATATAACGTTTATAACTCTTTCAGACATTACTAAAACCAGTAAGCATTGCACACTTGGACCCTTTTAACTCTTTCAGATATTACTAAATGTGTTTAGTGCCTAGTGGTTTCCTGCCATATATACTAAGTCGGATTTTATATATATCATGCACATGAATGAGGATGTAACTAAACCAGAGCCATATGTCACACACGAGATCCAAAGCATCTTGATCTCTCACTGCCACTGGTCTCAAGGTCAGATACTTTAAAAAATGTTGATGTTTCCTTAATATTGATCAAGATCCGAAGCATCTTGATCTCTCACTGCCACTACTAAATTCTCATAAGCCCAAAACAGCTCTATAGAATAGCAATTCCAGGCGTTCAATGAAATTACACAAGAGAAATTGAGATGGATAGGTGTGCGCTTTTACCTACTCTCGTAATCAACCTCAGGAAGGAGTTTCCAATTCTTTAAGCTGCAAAGAAGAAAAAATAAACTATGTGAGAATCTTCATAGCAACCGCAAAACCAAAAACCAAAGAAAAGAGTAAAAAAAAAAACTTTTGGATGGCTCTTACCAGTCCTCTAACCAGCGGTGGTTGACTAGCTTGATATTCTTCATCCGCTTGGCTAGCTCATACTTTTCACCCTCAAACTTGTAGCATACAAGATGGGTTACTCGGTTTGCAACCAATGGCTTAGAGAACTGTCCACCCATCAATTCAACCATTGTCTGCAAACAAATAAACAAGTCTCTCATAAGGTACAAAAACAAAACAGAACCAAAATCCCAAATAACAAGATGAAGAGAAAAAGGCAAAACAAACCATAACGTCCTCTCTATCTTGACGTATGTAGCCAGTCAAACATACAACTAAGCTTTTGGCTCCTGGAATCCCATTCAAATCTCTAAGAGGTCTGTATATAACCTGTTAAATCAATTCAATAAAAAAAAGTAAGATGAAACCATTCAAATAATGTTTTTGTTACTGAAATCTTTGATTTTGCAAGTAGCAATCATACAGAATTAGCATCAAGAAGTATTCCAATGTCGAAGCAGTGATGAACCCATGAACCTGTGACAACCACTTTCCCACTGCTTCGAGCAGCAACACAAATTGGATCATCCTATCATATATCAAATCAAAGTAAGAATATTTGAAAAGAGATAACATGATAAATAGAGAGTAAAAAGGAGATTAGAAGAGACTTACAAAAATAAGTTTATCAACGATGAGGTGAGTACAGGTTTGACTGTTTTGACCAACATCAACACCACCACCACTCACGAGCTTGCTCTGTAACTGTAATCCCAAAACATTCAATCAGAAACCAACTTAATTGGAAAAACAAAAACGATTTCACCGGAGAACAATTGACAATTGGGAAATAGAGAAATACTGTGTTTTCATCGATGGGATTGAATCCAACGAGACAGAAACGAATACTTGAAAACGTCTTTGAAGAAAACCCCGAATCCACCATTTTCCGATGAAGAAATTAGGGCTTCAGGGTGGAGAAATCCGAGGGGAATATCGAAATTTGGGTTCAATCGAAAACAGAAATTGGCTTCAATCAAAAACCAGATTTCCAAAATAAAATGGGTTTCACTAAGGATTTGGAGAGAGAGCTTCCTGTGGAAGATTTGAGAAGACCAACTGTAAGCGGGGGAAATTGAAATCTTTTTGTTTTTGTTTTTTTTCTTCATTTTTTATTTAATTTTTAATGCTGGCGGGAGAACCAAATCGTGACACCATCACAATGTTCCACGTGGCACCACCGTTTTGTATATAAATTTTCGTGTCTTTAAGATAAAATTCTGTGTTCCTCGGTCCATTTATTGTCTATTACTGATTAAAATTCTTTTAATACAGTTTTTCAAGTTCGTTTTCACTAAAATTGGTTTAAGTTTGGTTTGATTTTAATTCTGTTTACATGAGATTTAAATATTTGTAGAACGTATCCAGATTATAAAAAATATTGTATATTGTAGATGACATAAACAAAAGAAGTCGTATTACAACTTGAGAGCAGAAATTGATTCGGGTTTAAACTCGACCCGAAGACCCAAGACCCGTCTAACCTCAGCTGGTGTGAGTCTCCAAGTCATGGGTCCTGAGTTCTCTCCCCAAAAGTCTAAAATCTCTGACACCTTCTCCAAGTTCAGTATTGTCGCCATTTGAGTTAACCGAGCAAACTTATCCCTTACTGTTTTCTGAGTCATACCCGAGAAATGGCTAACCAAAGCCCTTGTGTCTCTGTCAAGCTGAAGCCCACCAAGCTGGCTAAACCTTTTCTGCATCATTATGACTTCCAGTCTCTTCACTATGAAATCGATTATCAGATGCAGAAACGAGTCGTAGTTGTTGGATGTCATTAGTGGTTGAAGCCACGCCGCGTTTGTTTCCACCGAGTGGAGAAGTCGTTGGACCCACGGGTCGTTCACCTCATTCTCTGCGTACTCGGTTTCTGTTAACTCGTAGCTTATGGTAGCTACTGTGTCTAGAACTGGACGGATTCTTGGTGTTACGGTTGCTACTAGCTGTTCCATGCCTGAGTTGAGTAATTGCTTGAACGTGTTGCTTAACTCTCCTAACTCTGATAGACATGACTTTATCCTCTCTCGATCAGCTGGTGCAGAAAACACCTGTGATTTTATCAAAAGAGATATAAAGAAAGTGAGACATATATGTCCAGTCTTCAAGAGTGCAAATCGACATTCATGAAATTGGTTTTCGCTGCTCAAATGCTAATATACATGGTCCTCATGAGATAAACAGAGCCTACATTACCTTCTAGCAAACAACTTATCTGTTCTTAAATCACTATCTATGTTATCATTTTAACAGAGAGAAGTAAAGTGATATATCCATGTAGCAAGGGTAAGCGAGATAATTCTAGTCTAATGAATCCCAGATTGTTGTTCCTTAAGTTTCCTAGTTGAGTAAATCATTTAAGTATCAGTAGAACAACAACTAACCTCAGTACATTGCTCCTCGATTCCATCTTTTAGTTTGTGAATATAATTACAGCTCACATCCATATTGTTCAAAGCAGTTGCAATCTCATTTCCAGTGTTTTCCACACCGATACCACCCAAGAACAACCTAGCACCAAGGTTTGGCTCTCTAATCTTCTGTTGTAAAGCTTCATGGTAATCATTGCCCAACAAGCTACCAGCATTGCTCAATACAGCAATCACAGAACTGATGTTTGAAGTTGAAATCGCTCTCCTAAGACAACTCTGCAACACGTAGAACACATCATCCACCATTGATGTGGTAAGGCTGTCTGGTACATGCTCATCGATCCGTATAGCTTTCCTCACATTCTCGACCATAAAGAATCCTTCTAGTATCACATAGAATCCTGTCACATCCTGAATCACTTTGCTAAAATTTCCATTTCTAAATGCCTTTGTAGCCCTTGGCAACAGTTCAGGATCTACCGAAGTCAAAGACTTGATTTTTGACACCATGAACTCGGTATACTCTTCACCCAACTGCATCAGCGATAGTATCTCTTCCACATACAGCTCAACTTCTCTCGGGTCTGGTCCTTCAGACGCACCGCCAGCAAGAAGATTCAGATTGGGAGAATTGTTTATATCAGACGCCAATCTAGCTAACTTTCTAAACTCCATGTACTTCTTCAAGATCAACGAACCTCTAGAATCACATTCCTCTTGCAATTCACAAATTGCATAAACAACACCATCTTCTCCGCAAAGACCTCTCAAGATCTCATCGTTTTCTTCAATCGCCATGACAATGTCCTTAAATAGATTAGTTAAGCACCCAACGAAATCAACCTGTCCGAGTCCTTGCTCCATGAGCTCAACCACATTTTCGTATTCCATCCTCCCTCTCATTGCAATGACCTTTTTCAGGTAACCAACGTAGAGTTGTAGACCTTCCTCCTCCATTCCAAGTGGAGAATACAGTCTCACGAATCTCAAAATTGTAGGATGATCCCTCTGGTCTATTGCAGCCAAGAGCTTCTTCTTCACAATACCTTCAAGCTGCTTCTTCGAAGCAAGAAGCTGCTCTCTCTGATCGGAACCAGAATCCTTGTACTGTGAATCGATCTGGAGAAATCTCTGTACGAATTTCGCGGCGGATTCGTAATCCTCCGAATCTAAAGCAGTCTTCACGCCTTCAATGCAATTCCCTCGCTCGACAATGGCGTCTATGCGTGAGAGAGTAGCATTCACACGAGATTGGGCGAGATCGAGCTCTCGTACCTTGCCACTGACCTGATCCGCGAGATCACAGGTCGATCGAACATTTCCAAGCATGTGATCAGCATCTGCCTTCACGATATCAAGAATCTCCGCGGATCTCTGAAGGTGAACGAGATTCCGATCAAGCTCCGTTCGCTGCGATAGAAGCGTATCGAGATCTGAGTCTAGACTACGCTGGTAAGCGATACACTCGTGAAGAAGACGCGTCATCGCGCCAACGTCAGTGAGCGATCGTACGTACTCCAATGCTTCCGGTGTACCGAATTTGACGGTGGAGGAATCCAACGACTCCGCCGCCGCATCGTCTTGTTTTATCTCCGGCATTTTATGATATTCTGAGTAATCGGCGAAACTCAGATCTAATTCAACAACACCACTCTCACTTTTACTAATTGATGAAACTCTGATATGAAAATGGGCTAAACTAATGATAAAGCCCAAATAAGGCCCAACAACGAAGATCACAGAGTCTTTCTTCTACAGTTGCTCAGGATCAGGAACTTATAAATATCTCCTCCTCTCTCGAATATTTTTACGTTTCATCTGTAGCTTACTAGAGAGGTAAGATCCTAAGCCGATACCAACGTCGACGATTCCAGTATCACCGCTTATCTCTACCTTTATAGCATCTTCAAGAAACTGTGTGATCTTCTCCGACTCGTCTTCTTTACAGATCATAGAAACTATCATCTCCCAAGTGTCTAAATGCAATGTTTCTCCGTTTTTCATCACAACCTCTACCACATCACATGCTTCTTCGACTTTCCCAAAGCTGCAAAACCCTTTAACCAAACTATTAGAAACCGAAAAATGAGGAGAAAACCCTTTCAATATCATCTCTTGTAGATACACCTTCGCTTCATCAAACATTCCTTGATCACACAATCCTCCAATCAATGTCCTATATGAGACCAAATTAGGCGAGCAACCATTAGATACAATATCATCAAGAACTTTCCTAGCATCCATAGCTCGACCTTCTCTACAAAACCCGAGAATTATCGTGTTGTAATGAACAATATCAGGAATACAACCTTTTAACTTCATCCTACATAGAAGCTTGTAAGCCTCTCGAAGCTGTGTCTTCCTACACAAACTGTTCAACAATGTTGTGTAACTCAATCTATCAGGCACGAAGCCTTTATTCAACATATCTTCTAATAATTCCATAGCACCATTCACTTGTCCTTTCCTGCAAAACCCTTGAATCAGAATCCTATAAGACTTTACATCAGGGACAACATCTCTCTCAAGCATTTTACCAAACAGCTGGTATGCAATACTCAAGTCATCATTCAAACAAAAAGCTTGCATCAATATGTTGTAAGTTCTCGTGTTAGGCATCACTCCGTGAAGCCGTGCACTCTTGAAAAGCTCAAAAGCTTTCTGAAGATAACCTCTATGGCTGACGAGAACCTCTAGAATCCGATTCAGGTGTTTTGGCTGTGGCGTGAAATTGAACTCCAGCATTTTGGAAAACGTACTTAACGCTTTCTCCGGCAATTTTGCTTCTGCGTAGATTTTGATTAGATATGTGAAAAGTTCTCCGGTTACTGGATTTCCACTCGATCTGTGCTTGACGAGAACATCGTCGATGAGATTGAAATATCTAGAACGGCCGAGTTTGAGAATGAGGATGAGATGAGAAGATTGAGAATGGCGGAAATTGGGCTGTTGAGAAGCGTAATCGAAGATCTCTTTGGCGAGGAGAGGATCCGATTGGGAAGCTATGAGCTTTTGAACCCGAGTCGGTGACCCGATTGGGGTTTTAGGGTTCCGATTCGATACCAGAGACGAGACCATCGGTTCTCGGGTTTCGTGTTCAGATGAACAGGGTGAGGAATAGAATAGAAAATGCGACCATGACGATAATGGAGATTGAAGGTGGTGCACAACGGCGGAGCAACCGTAGATCGGCCGGCGAATCATCGGTCGGAGTTCTGAAAAATCGGCCGTTGGAAGTGAGAGATGCAGAGATTAATGTCTACACAATAGTTACAAATTATGTAGGCCCAATTTGTTAATGGGCTTTATAATTAGGCCTCGTTAGTATCCACTCTGTCGTCGTCGGTGACTTAAGTGTCGGTGCGGTATCTCGGTGAGTGTGTTCAAATAACAGATTCTTATATGTGATTATTAATTCTTTTGGAAGTTTACTACTCATTTTTATATGTATTTTTAAATTATATATACAAGTGTTAACAAATATTGTTGGAGATGTGGACATAAAAGGCTGTTGTACTTTTATAAACCTAAGAATCTCATATAAAAAAACAAGTTTTACACATGTTGTGGTACCCAATTTATCTACTGTACCTTCGATGGATGTATACTTTATTATTTGAAATTCAGTTGATTAATAATTCGGAAATGATAGCTTGAGCTTCATTCCAATACATTTTAACTCACTTTAATATATACTGTATATATATTAACTTTAAAATACAAATACAAACAAATATACAACATTCTAACTTTCACAAGCCGTAAGCTAATCATTTCATTCTTTTATAAAGATTGTGGTTATCACCTCGCACGAAAACCGTAGAAGTCATCAAATAAGTCAACCATAGACAACAAATTATTTTATAGTGTATATACAGTACATTACATCTCTTTATATAAATACATCTAAGAAAACTGAAATAATTTATTCATTTAAAACCATCAGATCCGTCACGTGAATGCTTGGCACCGAGATTTGGACTCTTTCGAAAGTACTTCTGTATCAATAATATATTATTGTTAATTAACACTAAACCCAAATGCCATTAATCTAAAAACCAGATCAATTTTTACGGCTGCTTTACAAAAAAAGCTTAATTAGCTTCACAAAAGTAAAACGAACACATAATTACAATTCCAAGCTTTCTAGGTTAGTAAACAATTATTAAAATGTACTCTAAAGTCTAAACTAACTAGAAAAGAAAAACAAAAAAAAACAAAACAAGACAAAAACTTGCATCTACTTATCTTCTGCTCCTTGTTCTAAAGCCTCACTCTTACACCAAACCCAAAAATCCTCTGATTCTCGTGTATATACATACAACATATATATAGCCATGGGAGAAGGAGAAGCAAAAGCAGACGCCAAAGCAGATCACAAGAATGTTCCCTCCGCCTCTTCAACACCGGAATCTTACTCCAAAGAAGGCCATGGAGGCGGCAGAGGCCCTCTTCATGCCATATGTGCCGCTATATTCACCATCCTCGTTTTACTAGGCATCATCGCTTTAATCCTCTGGCTCGTTTACCGTCCACACAAGCCACGTCTCACCGTCGTCGGAGCCGCTATCTACGACCTCAATTTTACAGCACCACCGTTAATCACAACCTCCGTTCAATTCAGCGTTTTGGCCCGAAATCCTAACCGGAGAGTCTCTATTCACTACGACAAGCTCTCGATGTACGTGACCTATAGAGATCAGATCATAACGCCGCCGCTTCCGCTTCCACCGTTACGTTTGGGACATAAATCTACAGTGGTGATAGCTCCGGTGTTGGGAGCCGCCGGGATCCCTGTTTCGCCGGACGTAGCTAATGGTTTGAAGAATGATGAAGCTTACGGCGTCGTTTTGATGAGAGTTGTGGTTGTAGGGAGGCTCCGTTGGAAAGCCGGTGCGATTAAGACTGGACGGTACGGATTTTATGCCAGGTGTGATGTGTGGTTGAGATTTAATCGATCTTCCAATGGACAAGTTCCACTTCTTGCTCCTTCAACTTGTAAAGTTGATGTCTAGTTAATCTTGTTTTGTAATGTGTTTTTTTATATAATCTTATGTTTTAACAAACAAAATGTTTAAAAAATTAAGAGAAACTAGAGTTTGTAATCTTTTATTTTTTACATGTTATCTTTCTTTTTTTTATCCTGTTGGGTCTCGTCGTTTTAGTGTAATAATAAATCCAGAGGCATAAGCCAGATATTATGTATGATACAGTTTTTCTATTTTACATTTCTTAATTTTTCAGTCGTTGGATCTGTCGATATTAATTAGTGGTATTTGGATATAAAACATTTGGTCGGCAATAGCGTATCCTCCGTGGCATATGGCGAATATATAAACATTACAGCTCATCGAATTGGTTAGACATATGGCATCTTCATGCATATCCCATTTTGGGTTTTATCATATCTTTCCATGATTATGGAACTATTTTCGTACGAATTTAAATAGTCTTAGAATTAGTATTACGTTTTGACAATATTTTTCTTGTAAATCTAATGCGATCGTTTTGAGTCTTCTGAAAATAAGTTAAAATTATTGATAGTTGTGCTTCACAAATTTATGCTTTACAAGAATGAACAGTACATAATTTTGTTAGTTCGAATCCTTTAAAATGAGTCTTAGCCATCACTTTATATGTAAGACCATTTCCAATGGCAAAACCATTAGTTTAAATATAAATTTTGAAAAATTTAAAGTTAAGAACAGTTCTTAAATTTGTCATTTTTTAATAGTAGAACCTCAAATAGGGTTCTTAAAAATAAATAAAAATTATTTTAAATTTATAATATCTTAAGTAAAATTAAATTTACAAACATTTTATAACTTAAAAATGATTGTATTTCATAAAATTTTGAATATAAATGACATAAAAGCATATAAAAATAGATATGCAAATCATAAACCGGAAAAACGATTAGTTGTAATCTTGACTTGTGCCAAATTTGTGTCATATATGCTCAACCAAATCAGTTTTCAATTGTTGATTCATTGTTCGATCACAAACTCGATTTAGAATGCCCATCATATTTACGAGATTAGAAGGCATATCTGTAGAATACATGAAATCCACTTCTGAAGTTATGTTTGCTTCTGCTTGTGTGAATTCGGATACATCAAACTGAGAGTATCCATCTCATTCGTCTTCTACTATCATATTGTGAAGTATTACACATGCTTGCATAATCTTTCCTATTTTTACCTTATCCCAAATAAGAGCTAGATTTTTTACAATGGTAAATCGAGCTTGCAAGACTCCAAAAGCACACTCGACATCTTTACGAACAGCTTTTTGATATGTAGCAAATAAAGATGCTTTTGGACCTTGTGGAATTGGAATAGATTGGATAAATGTTGCCCATTTAGGATAAATTTCATATGTGAGATAGTAAGACAAATTGATACTTGTGTCTGTTGACAAAGTAATTCACTTTTGGAGCTCGACCTTGTAATATATCATCAAAAACTAGTGAGCAATCAAGAATATTGATATCGTTTAAGGTACCTGGAAGTCCAAAAAATGTGTGTCATATCCAAAGATCTTGTGAAGCTATAGCCTCTAAAACGATTGTCAGTTTTCCAAATCCACGTGTATATTGCCCTTTTCAAGCGATAGGACAATTCTTCCACTCCCAATGCATACAATCGATGCTTCCTATCATCCCAAAAAATCTGTGTATCTCTCCAATATCGAGTAGTAGTTGAAGATCTTCTGGTGTGGGTCTTCTTAGGTACTCATCTCCGAACAAATTTATGATTCCTTCAACAAAATGTTCCAAGCATGAAATCGCAGTGCTTTCACCAAGCCGGAGGTATTCGTCAACCTTATCAGCCGCACAACCATATGCCATCATACGAATTGTTGCTGTAGACTTTTGTAATCTAGAGAGACCAAACCTTCCGGTAGCATCTCGTTGGAGAGTCGATCCACATGGTCTCTTTCAATATAGACTCGTTTTTTCTTGGTTGCTTCTTGACGATCACTATGATCAATAAAAAGATTTTTGAATCCTTGATCGAAAACTTGGTCAAAATTTTCATCCATCGTTTCGTCGAAATTATTACGAGAAGAAGATGCCATTTTGTGTGATATATTGTTGTAAGAATGTTGTGTTTTTTTTGAAGAAAATAGTGTAGTAATAAATGGTGAAAAGAAAGAACGTTTTCGAGAAAAGAAAGAGTGTTTTGGTGAAAAGAAAGAATATTTTAGAGAAAAAGAAAAGTGTTTTGGAGAAAATAAAGAGTGTTTTTATGAGATGGAGAGAAGTATTGGGTTTTTTTATAGTGACAAAAGTGTTGTATATATTGAAAAACTAAAGAGTGTTGGTTGAAGAAGACAAATAAGCAAAAGCATACAAAACTGAAGAGTGTCATATGAGAATATTGTTTTGTGGTATATAATCATTTAAAGCAAATTACAAGTGGTGTTGGCACAAGAACACAAAACAAGTGGTGTCTTGCATAATTGATAAATTTGCACAAGTGGTATCTTCCACAAGTGGTGTCTGGTACTTATTTTCTCTGATCTCATACACTCATGCCTTGTCATCTCTGTGCTCGTCAGCTTTTTCATTTTAACTTTAGTCTGCAAAATTGTTTAGGATCAAAATAATTAGAATCAAAATTTAATCACAAGTAGTACAAGTATAAACCGATTCTAGCATTGATCAACGAACAAAATGTCATAGAAGCATAGAACAATAATCATAATTATATCATTTCATTAAACAGAATCTCATATGATGGCAAGTGGATTAAAACTGAATGAAGCATAAAACAAACATTTTAGGAAAGACAAATATTCAAGCATCTGAAACATGAACTGAATCACATATGATGGCAAGTGGATTAAAAACTCATTCATTAAACACAAACTCAGTTCATACAAAGGAAAGACAAACATCTGAAACATGAACTGAATCATACAAAGGAAAGACAAACATTCAAGCATTTGACAACATGTCAGTAATTAACTTGTTCTTTAAAGTCATTTCTATATCACTAAGTGGCTCTGTTTTTTCAAGTAGACTATCCAACAACTTATGTTTACTAAGCTTAAGCAAAGTCATTCTGCTTTATCTCCCACATGCTCTGAAACTCCAACAGAGACTTCCCATCTCCTTCCACAGTGGCTGCATTGGTCACATTCCTTTTAGCTTTAGCCTTTGATGCCTTAACACTAGGAGGACGAGCCATATCTTCATCCTCTCCATGGCTAAGTAGGTGTGAGCTTGAAGACTGTGTAAAACCCTCCTCATACTTTTTTCTTTTTGATATTCCACTTCGTTCTTTTTGACACCATTTCTGATTATGTCGAAACTCTCTCCAAGCATGCTCTAGGGTGAACTTCTTCTTGTGATCATTGAAGTATATCTTGTTTCCCAGCTTCATAACATCATTATCATTTTGGCCACTCAATTTCTGAGATGATGCAGCCTCATAGCTTCTGACAAACTTGCAAACTATATCATTTATCTTTTCCCACCTTTGCTTACAGTGACCTGCCTCTCTCTTTTGCAGATCGGCAAGCTTTGGACTTGAGGCAAAGTAAGCTGTAATCAGTTTTCAAAATGCCTCAGTTTTTTGCTCATTCCCAACTATTGGATCCTTGCTTGTGTTTAGCCACACGCTGATGAGCACAACATCTTCTGTGGGAGTCTATTTCCTTCTTGATTTACGGTCTTCGGCTATGCATTCACTTTGACTTAGAGCATCAGAACATTGGGTACTAAACACATGAACTTCTGATTCACCAAGTTCAATACTTGGTGAAACACTCTCATAAGGATTGGATTCAAGGCTGTGGATTTCTTGTTGACTATTTAAGAGGTCCATGAAGCCCAAAGAGCGGTTATATGAATTCGTAGAATCCATATCCTACTTATGTTGGTGTTTAAAAGAGAAGGAAAGAGAAGACTGAAGGGTTATGGGTTGTGTTAAGCTACAGATTTAGGCTTTAATATATAAGGTTAGGTTTAAGTTAGACCAGCAAGCTTCTGGTTTGTGTTGTTAGCATTCAATGTCAAACTAAAGTTTTTACCTAACCTAAAACTACCAAGCATTGATCACATAGTGCATAAACATCAAGCAGTCAATAAGTGTGATGTAGACAGTCCTAATCAACATCTAACATGCATTTATTACTAAAACGTACAATAAGCAATCAATACAAGACTCAAGTCTTACCTAATCTATATCAAAATAAATTTACCAATCAATGAGATAAGAAAGATTAAGGACGTTTAATTACCTTGCAACATTAGGAGAAGTCTTCATAGCTCGTCTATACGCATGTTCTATCTTCATTCTCATTCTCACTTTTTCTCCTTCTTGAAAGTAACAACCTCTGCAGTAACAAATCCAACACCAATCAGGGAACCAAACCAATCTAATTAGTTCTGAGAATGTTTAACAAGAAGAAAGAAGCTAACCCCTCCAAACCAATCAGGGAAGTTATGAATCCCTCATCAATCTTCACTAAAAATACATGAATTCGTACCATGAGAATTAGATTCGTACCATGAGAAAGATATTGGTGAAAAAACCCCTCCGATTTGGTGAAGAAACCCTTCCGATTTGGCATTTGAAACTCTCTGATTTGGTGAAAGAGACGCTTCGATTTTCTGAACCAAAGGCGCCGATGCTGACCCCGTCCGTGGAGATAATGATATTGGTGAAGAAACCCCTCTGATTTGTCTCCGATTGCTTCCGATTTGAGAGATTTCGCCTCCGATTTCGCAATCGCAGAGAAAGAAAATGAGAGAAAGAGTCAACTAATAGAGAAAGAAACACGAAAACATTTTTTCCGTGTCATACAAAACTCTTCGACCAACCACACCACAATACATCAGAGGCTTTTATGGGTTCTTAAACCTCTCTATTTAGAACCTGTTCTACTCATAATTATCCATTTTTTATTTAATTTTGATCAAATTAATGTTAAGAACCCCTTAAAAAAACTCTCTTTGGAGATGCTCTAAGAGTTTCATGCAACCATGTCTTATTAGTTCGGTTATTTAGAGATAAAAGTAAATTTTCTAATTTAGTATATTGACAATTATCATCAATTTTTAATTTATTTTTTAATCTTAATTCCTAATTTTGGTCGATCTCGCACAATCAAACAATTTTACAGTTCAAATGCCTTTTTCAGACGACATATGTTTTTTTTGTTTTGTTAAACCCTATATACTAAACCAACAGTTTAGTGGCTTTTTTCTCCGAAAAATCATGTAGAAATCAATATATTTAGATGGAAAAACATAATTCACGTGTTTTTGCATATTTCATAAGATGATCTGGACGTATAGTCTTACTATGTAAAATATATTTAATCCTCAAAAACATAAAATATTCCCTAAACAAAAAAGGTCAATCACCAGATAACATATGGTTTTATACTGTTAAGTTGGATTAGTATGACATATAATCATGAATACACTGATCTTAACTCACTGCTATTCAAACCCCTTTATAATTATCGTGAATTTGATTAGTTAACCTGAAATAGAAATTTGACTGAGTAAACGATCGAGTTTTGTTGGATCATGTTCAATTTTCTTTTGTTTACATTTTCCTCGAGAATCCACATTTTTTTCCTTTTTTGCTTTTCCTTTTTTGAAACCCCTTTTGTCTCGTCCACGAGCCGATTTCAGCTTTAAACTTTACATATATATCATATCTTTAGCTTTGTGGTTAAAAACAAGTGCTTTCTATCCTCGTTAAACCTTAGAGATATTAGGTAAGAGGACCTCTTTTGTTATTGTTAATTTGATTGATGTTTATAGTCTTTGATAATGTAATATGTTTATATATACCATCTCTTTGAAAAAAATGCCTATTTGAGATTGTGGACAAAACCATTCTTAATCATTTATTTTTTCTTTCAAATAACGTATAATTTCTTTTGAATCTTCTACAACGAACAAAAATAATAATTAAAAAAAAAATCTTGCGTATGGCATAGACATACATTAATCCAACTTTATTGGAGAAAAATTGGAAAAATCCTCGGTATGTCCCTGATTAATAAACTAAAATATTTTAGTTTTCAATGAAAACGTTTTGATAAACAAATAAAAATTCAAAGAACAAAATACTGAAAATATATAGATGTATATACATTCTCACACATATAGAAGCCTGGTGCTTGAATGATGTATTCTAAAAATGGATTCATCAGCGAAAATTAGTTCATCTTTTTCTAAACTGTTTTTTTTTTTTGCATATATTAGAAAAATATATAGTTAGATTAAAAAACCAAGCAAACGAATTACTTTAAGAAAGGGATGGTCATGTTCTTGAGCGTCAAAGGATTGGTTGCCACAAAATTCTCCCATTCTTCCAAATCTATTTTCGCATCCTTTTTCCAATCGGCCTCTTCAAATGTCTACCAAAATATAAATCAAGAAAAATAATAAGTAACCAAAATGTTAAACCGGTACATAAACTTTTTTTTTTTTAAAAGAGCCGGTACTTAATTAGAAACTTAACCATTACATACTTTGGATACGATAGAGTCGATGACACTCTCGGTTATAGCATGAGTTCTGATTCTTCTAGAACGTCTATTATCATCTCTTTCACCTTGATTTCCAAGTCGAAAACACGGTCAAAATATATATAACTAATTAAGATTACATGATTTACGGTATACATTTTTTTTTTTTTTTTGGTGAAACGAGGACGACGTACCTCTTCCGGTTCTATGAATCCAGTCTGATGAGTGTCGTATAATCGAAATGCAACTGTTCATAAACAAGCGATCAGATTAAAGTTCCATAAGGACCATAACATGGATCTTTAGCAAAAAAAAAAAAAAAATTAAGAATAACATGGAATTAATAAATAGATTCGAGTGAATAAGAATAAATACATAGGGATGAGTTTGGGTGAAAAATGTTGAGAGAGTGTACAAACTCTCCAAAATCTATAGCCCCATCGTTTCTCATCTCGAACAATCCAAAAATCTGCATATTTTAGACATAATCAAAGTTTTAAAATAAATTTAAGAGGAGTTATGTATGAACAAGGTTAATCTTTATATATTTTACCACTTAATATATAAAATGTATCAATTTTATTTTATTTTATTTGTTTTGATAAGGGGTATTCAGGGCAAAAACCCGTAAATTTTCTGGATTAGAGAGACCAAAGTATAGTTTGCAAACTATCATTGAACCTATCATTAGGCCCATTACCTACCACTAGACTGATGATGTCCACTTGGTAAATTTATTAGAAATTTTACTTGTTCTGCCGAAAGACTACGTCTCTTGGTGTCCTTGGTTAAGACGAATTGGAATTCTTCCTGAAACCAACGAAAATCGACATAACACAAGCACACTTTTATAATTAGTTATTAGTTATAACAATAACCATAGGTTATTAAAATTTTACTATAACAATTGAGATGTATTTTAGTTTGGAGTCTAACTTTGGTCATGAGATTTTTGTTGCTGAGACAAGAAGTGAGTTTGATGAACAATTCATGCAGAACTTCGACCTCAGCCTCGCTAACTGCAAACCCAAAACACTTAACTAAAATTAATAATTTTTCCATGCAATATACATAAACGCATGAATATAGTGACTAAACGTGCGTCAATATGGATAGATAAGGGAGTGGTAGATAATTGAGTGGACATGACTTACAAAAGGTTTGAGAAGCAAGACGCGAAATGTCTTCATGCCTTGTTCCTCTTAATTGCTTACTGCAAACACATCCCATTTTACTATATCAATACAAATTTCCAACAAATGGCTCTATACGTTAAGTTGTGTGTGTCTATATATGGGCATCAACGAAGCTGCGAGATTGTGGAATATTAATCTATTTTTGACGGAACAAATTCGTAAGTGGAAGGACTTTCATACATTCCCGGTTAAGGAAGCTTGAGACAAATGGTATCATTTATATCGGAATTTGATACAAATTCTTTTTCTATGGTTTCTGATTTCTTGTTGTTTCAAACTTTTTTTTTTTTTTTTTTTTGCTATTGGGTATTGTTGTTTTAAAAATATTGACCAATCATATAGAACCAGAACCAAAAAAGTTGATTATATTCTTTAACAAACAAAAATTGTGATAATTCATATTATTTCATCATAAAACCCTCCAAATTTCAACTTATATCTCAGTCTACAAGTTTTTATTTTAGTAACCAAAAGTGCAAAATCTTACTTCGTTTTGAAAGTGAAATTCTTCAAGGAAAAAAGTCTAGGAAGAACACACCAATTTACCTCACACCAATTATACATCTCGACTTCTTTAACAAAAACAAAAAAAAACTATGTATTACGACTGGGCATTCAAGATCTTGATTGAATTTTCATTTTTCTTGGCCTTTTAACATTTTTTAAGGTATTGTTTGATAGAGTGATGAGAGTTTAGGGATTGAAAGAATATCATAATTAATTACTCTAATCAATAGCTCTAGGCATAATATAATAGAAGAGTTTCCTAAATTATGATGACTACAAATCTATAAATATCTATATATAATAAATAGATATACAATATATATTTATATTATTTTAGTGAACTTTTAGATTTTCTACACGTTCCCTCAAACTCAAGGCATTGATAGAGAAATGTGGAATTAGAATCTTGAGATTGACGGTAGAAATAAAATGGTAGGCTCAATATATATATGCACGTAGGCCTTTGGAGCGTGATGAGGCCATTGTCTTTATAGTGTTGGGAGCGCTATCATGGTGAGTAGGAGGCAGTGACGATTGATGACAAACAATGACGGCATGGCGATAAGTGGAAGTGAAGAATCCATTCACAGAGGCTAGCTCGAATAAGAAGAAAAAACCGAGGCTTTTCTCCTTAAAGAGAAAAAGAGATTAAACAAGAAATAAATAAAATTATTCTATGTAAATATATGGTTTTATTGATATTATAAATTAATAATTATATATTTTTATATAAGAGATTATACTAATATATAGTTTTAGTGTTTTAAAAGCATATATCTCTAATCTTTATTATATAAAAAAATATTGTGTTGTATTGTCAAATTATCGTATTTTAGTATCATCTATAATTTCGTCATCAAAACAATCAATTTTTTTGTAAGTTTTCTAATTATATGTATTATTTGTATTTCAATATAGTTTTAAGTTATCAAAAAAAATATATATTAAATGTTCAAGTTGAAACTACAAAATTTATACCATCTAAAATATTAATTTTATTTATATCAAATTGTTTCGACACTCATTTTTCTATAATTTTAAGATAACAACTTAAATGAAAAACAATTAAAATCAATGTCTCTATAAACTAATACTTATTAATATAATAGTATAGTCCCAATGTTATATATTTATAGATATATTACAGTATGTACTTAATTATTAACTGTTGTTTAAAATCTAATATACGAAAACTAATTGATTTTGTCTTATATATTCATAGAACATATTCTATGAATAAAATATAGTATAGTATGATCCATACATTTTCATGAAAGATAATATATTAATATGTGTTATCTGTTTTAAATTTTTCTTAGAATGCGTTTTTATAGAAAATATTTGTTCCATATTACTTATATGAATTAAATAGAAATATTTTTATGACAGATTTCCCATATTTGTTTTTTACAGTAAACATATAAGATTGACAAGGTAAATAGTGAAATGTTATTTTGTTTTATACCATTTTATTTAATGTGGTATAATAGTTCGAGGTTATTTAAAATAAATTTGAGTAGCTTTTGTTATTAAAAATTTTCAAAATAAAATTAAATCATTTCTTTAATAAATAACAAAACAATTGACATGGAAAAAAAGATCTAAAAAAAAAGAGAAAAAGATTATTCATGATCATTTCGTTGGTTTTCTGTTCATCCAGCACCTTTTGAAGGGATGATTGAAATTTGCTAATATCTAGGGGTATATTAGCCCTCAGACTTATTATCCGGGATTTGGTCCAAAAAACAGAATATTCAGATGGGCCGAATCCAGATAATTGAATAACGGATACGGTCGGATCCAGATGCATATCCAGATAATAGAAAAAACAAAACCGTATATGCGCATCTGGGATATTTATATTATCATAATATTTTATTATTTTTATATTATATATAAAAAATTCCAGATTTTGTATTATTATAATAATGTTTTAATTATTTATATTATATTATATTTTTATTTTTATTTTTATTTTTGCTTTAAATTTTGCATAATAATATTATTAAAAAAATAGATCCGAATATCCAAAAAATTTCACGGATATTCGAAACACGAAAATCTAGGATAACCGAATCCGGATCTGGATATCAAAACTACGGATCTGGCCGGATCCGTATCCGGATGCGGATATCTTTAGAAACCCTGGATATCCGAATCCGGTCCACTCCTAGAGTATATAGCAATAAATACATAAAGAAATTTTTAATAAATAAATTGGTATGCATTTATTTTTAATTAGTTCTCTCGCATGCTCTGTTGTTGGAAGTGACGATTATACCCTTACCACAAACTACATTGTTAATATGTCCAATAATTATTTTTTTAACATGTACTAAACACTTGATTAAACGTTACTTCAAAGATTAACATAATATTAATATATCAATATCCTCAAACTTTTGCTCGATTTTCTTATGACACCATCCGATAAAAGTAAAGTTTGCGGATGTTTGTTTAAACATTAACATCTTCATTTTCAGATGTTTAAACAAAACAATGTTTAGCGTTTGATGTTACATTACTTCAAAATTAACATATGGGAGAAAATGTTAATATTAACATATCAATGTCCTTCATACGGGTAACAAGCACTTCTTCACCAGCAGCAACCAATATATCAGGGAGAACAACAACCTCCATCTAAAAAAACAAAAAACATAATTATAGTTGATGTCGATACTGCAGATATTAGCATAGCAACTTTAACAATTACTTAGTTAACGAGAAAATAAGAAACAAACATCGAATATAGATCGTGCTAACGTAAGTGGGACAAGCTAACAAATAGAAAATATTAACAGTAATGAGAAAATAGCAAATATATTAACATTTTGACTTTGACAGCTACTTAATTATCCCAAAAATTAGAAACAAAACATCAAACACAGATCCGTGCTAATGTGAATGGTGAGAGTTAATGAATTGAAAATGTTAACTTCAATGGATAAGGCTAACATAGATGTTAACAATATGACTTTAACCGCTACTTAAATATCGTGGTAATCATAATGATAGTATTTGGTAACGTTAATGGTATCAGTTGGCAACTCAAAATGGGAGGATGCAAACCTACTCGATAGAAATTACATCTGATACTCAACACAACGATCGAACGATAACCGATAAGACGATAATAAAAAAAATTATACATACATCAATCATCTCTGCTTACAATTGTTATCGTGATAAACAGAAATCAACAGACATACCAAGCGTGATAACGTGCATGATATGTAGGGGCAGTTTCGTCCAACAAATGTATAGTACACAGGTACGAAAAGCACTTTTGTGTCAGTTAATTTCAGAGAAATGTTTTGGTATCCATTGCAAATTTTCTAATATCTATAGTGTTATTCTCCTAATTATTGCAAGTAAATGTTATATTAATTTTTAATCAGATAAACCAAATCTAATAAGTTCACTTGTTTTTTTCCAGAGCTGAGGTTCATACATAATTTTATAAATCTTAACTTTTGTTAAGTTATACTAGTTTGGTCTAGTTGTAGTCACGTCGGTATCAGTGAACTCATTAAGAAAAAAGCGAAACTGAAAAGGAAAAAAACTTGTCGTAGTAGAATTTTCAACCTTTATGTAAATCTTTCGATCGCACTTTTAATCTCTTTCCATGTAAAATAAAGCTTGATATCAACAAAACACAACGAAGGTTGACACGCAATATATACATGATATGTTAAGATATTTTAGACTGAATTCTGATTTAATAACATAATTACAAATGGAACGTGGATATTATACTGATAAATAACTGAAACGTTATGTTTTTTAAATCAATCTCTGGCCTTAATGAAAATAACGAAACGTTATGTTTCCTAAAAAAATAACTAATAGTCAAATTCTTTTGTTGTATATAAAGTTGACGCTATTTACTATCAAATAAATTTTTTGATCTATTATCATGATAAGCTAATGAATAAGGAGAAGTTTTGGTTTACTGTAATATCCATTGACAAGAATTTTTTTTTTTTTGTTTACTGTAACATTAGAATACTTATTATATTTTCTAATACTAAAAGCCTAAATTTATGTGTTGATTTTTTTTGTCAATTTTGTGTTCACTAAGTGGTGAAAAACAACTTAAACAATAGGTTAAAAGAAAACAAAAAAAGGGGGCTTAAGGTTAGCAACAGATGTAAAGTAAATGACACGAACAAAAATATGAGAAATAAAGTGCGTGTCATCGTGTTTTACGTAAAATGCGGAAATTTGTTTTTTTTTCACAAACAATCGTTTATTTATCCTACGGAATTTACTTCCATCTTGAGAACATTAATTGTCTACCAGATTAATGCATATATTTACTGTTTAGTGAGTTTACGTCTTTTCATTTTTTTTTCTAAAAGTATATTGTATAGACTTAATTATTAATAGATTAAATAAATTGACCATGTGAAATTTTATGATTATGATAAAGATATAATATCTACTTTTTTATTATTAAATTACTAAAACATTAATCCACACAATGTACATATAATTAAAATTTTGAAAGATAATGATTTTTCAAATGGCATGGGAAATCAATATAACCAGACTCAATGTTTCTTTAAAAGTTCTCGCTTTTTAATACATAGTAAATGATGAAAATAGTAGTAAATCACTGTTATGAACAATATATATATATATATATTTTTTTTTAATATATGAATAGTAGATATAAAAAAATACAAGGGTCGATAAAATAAATAACCATGGATAATTGTTTGGTACTTTAAGTATTAATTTTCTCAACATCTTATATTCTATGATTTACATTTTAATTTTCTCTCTATGTCTTCTCCTTTAACATATTGGGGATTGTAATAAATAAATTATTTATTTGTCAACTTTAAGCTATTAAATTTAATGGCTATGTACATAAAATTATAAATTTAATACAGAACATTTGATAAACCGAATTTAACAAAATTTATCACATGAAATTTTTGGTATATATATATATAACTTTTCTTATGAAAGATTATTATTTTTGAAATCAATTTTGCGATGTTCGGCTCAGACTTAAATATATGTTTTAACTTTGTGTGTTTTTGATAAAAGTAGAACTTAGTCGCTTTTTCTGTTTCTTATTTAAATTGCATCTATGTAAAACTGCGTTTGCATCCAGATTTGATTCAAATATTTCTTCGGGAACGATCTTCGACATCATTTAACTATCAAATTTATACCTTTTCACTAGAGAAAAAAGCTATATATTAATATTAAACTAATGTTAACAAGAAAAAGATATCCAAAATGTTAGCAACCACCCACAAACTTTATTATAAATAAGTAGATGGGAAGGCGTGCGGTTACCAAACGCAAAGAAAAACATTCGACATTAACAGAAAACAAAAACTATTAAAATTTTCATAAACTAAAAAATCAAGAGAGAGAGAGAGAGAGAGAGAGAGAGAGAGAGAGAGGGATGGTGAAGGAAGAAAAATGGGCACCAGTAGTAGTAATGTTAATATCAAGTGTTGCAATGGGATCAGTGAATGCTCTCGCTAAGAAAGCACTTGATTTTGGTGTTAACCATATGATCTTTGGCGCTTATAGAATGGTTATTTCTGCTTTAATCTTGGTTCCATTTTCTTATATTTGGGAGAGGTATGATTATTTTGATACTTATCCGTCGAAACTTGATTTTGAAACTATCTTAAATTACATTTCTTTGGTCATGTCCTCGTATTTTGTAGGCTTTAATTTTCAGATGTCGAAACTTAAACTATGAATTTAAAATGCTGTTACTATTACAATGATAAAGTAGTTGTTTTTATTCAGGTACGATTTCATCATTTAAGTGTTAAAATTCGGACTAATCGTATATTATTTGAGTTTTGTACAACAACTGTTTTCTCATTTGTGATTTGATCTGTTAAAATCCAGAGTAATCCTATAGATTTAGAAAACCTCATTTTTGATTGCAAATTAAATTGTGAAACTAAGTTTGTAATGTTGATATATGCCCACCTTTTTAATTTTGTAATGATGAAGTTTGCTTTTTATATGAGTTTGTTATAGGAAAACAAGACCAAGGCTCACGTTCATGCTTTTGTGCGAACATTTCATCAGCGGATTACTTGGGTTTGTCCTTTTCACTTGTTCTTGTTATATAATACGCAATTTCCTATGTTTTAATGATTTTATATACTTTTAGAAAGAAAAAACAAAAATTAAAAGAGTTGTCTAACACGTTATATCTCTTAGTAATTACAAGCTTTACTCTGTTTCTTTTATTTTATATGTTCAATTTTTTAAAATATATATAACGCAGGGCAAGTTTGATGCAATTTTTCTTTTTGCTTGGACTATCGTACACGTCAGCAACTGTTTCGATGGCTCTAGTTAGCATGTTACCCGCTATTACCTTTGCATTGGCCCTTATTTTAAGGTAATGTTAATTTAATTTTTAATTATTGATTATGTATTAAAACTTTAAATATCACAAAACGTTATCATAATTGTCTCTTATTTATTTATTTTTTAATGTTTTTTAATGCAGGGTAGAGAATACACAAAACTTGAAGAGCAAAGCAGGTATCCTTAAGTTATTAGGAACCCTAATTTGCATAATCGGAGCAATGTTCTTGACATTTTACAAAGGCCCGCAAATATTAAATCCTCATTCTCATCCCGAAGCTTTTCACAACAACAACAATAACACATTACATAAAAATGGCCACGACCAAACAAAGAAATGGCTTCTAGGATGTCTTTATTTGATCACCGGGACAGTGTTGTTGTCACTATGGATGTTGTTTCAAGGGAAATTGAGCGTTAAGTATCCTTGCAATAAGTATTCAAGCACATGTCTCATGTCAGTCTTCGCAGCATTTCAATGTGCCATTTTGAGTCTTTATAAGAGTAGAGAAGTCGAAGCTTGGATCATCGAAGACAAATTCGTCATCTTTGTCATCCTTTACGCTGTAAGTTTTTCTTCTTATTCTGATTACTTATATATTCTAAAATGGCATTACGAAAATATAAAAGAAAACTATAGTGTATATAAGCTTGTAAAATATTGATAAAATGAGGGGTATTCTGTCAAAACAAAAGACGAGGATTTAACTTAACATGTAATCGTAAATCGGATCCTAAAACAATAGTTTTTACCGATACTAATTTCCGACTACTTCCTTTAAATCATTATTTTTAATTTAAATGAATTTCTCCGAAAATTTATATCATTTTATAACATGATTAATTATAACAGAATTTATATGGTTTTTATATAAGATGATCAATATGAAAAATAAATCAGGGAATAGTTGGACAAGCAATGTCGACAGTGGTAACGTCATGGTCAATAAAAATGACAGGAGCAGTATTCGTGTCAACATTCACCCCTGTCAGTCTAGTCTCTGCTACTTTATTCGATTTCCTCATCTTACACTCTCCTTTATACCTCGGCAGGTTTTATTCTCAAACCATATCATATATAGTATATTAACCTAGCTGATATATTTATATTTATTTATGGTTTTAAAAAAATGCAGCATACTTGGATCAGTAGTGACTATAACTGGTCTCTACGTGTTTCTCTGGGGAAAGAAGAGTGAAACAGATCAGTCAGTTTTGAAGACTTTGACACCTTCCAAGTTTTGTCAGAATATTGAAAACGAAGACCATATTACTATAAATGACAACAATACTAAATTGCCCATTTGATTATATATAATCGTGTGTGTGTGATGGAGAAAGATATTTGCTAGCTATCATAATCGTCATAAGTAATTGATCAACTCTTTATTATAAGACTTTTTTACTGTATTTTCAACTTTTTCAGAGTGAGATAGGTTGATTCACTCAATAATATAGACCCATTGTAATCAGTTGGATTGGTGAGATCGGAATAAAAGAGGTTCAGTTCGGATGAGTTTATGTCATTATGTTATTTTTTTGGGGGCATGTCTAATTATCGAAGAGTTTACTTTGAATATTATTTGATTCCTGTGTTACAACCTTTTATTTCAGTTGTTGTTGCATGTGATTGATTTTAGGGTTTATCATCGATTGTTAAAAGATGGCTCTGGATCGAAATTGATTATGGTTTGTTCTTTGATTTACTGCATAAAATTTGGAACAAATAAGCCTCTCTTTCCTCTAGATCTGAGTTGCAAATAGTCTTCGGGTATTTGTTTCTCCAATTTGTCTCATTCGTCTTGACATTCTCAACAAATTTCTTGCGGATCTTACAAGAACACATCGTAGAGGTTCTCATACAGCCTGCATCAATCACAGTTTTTCCTATATCATTGGTGAATCAAATTTCAATCACAGTTTTCTCTGAACTAATATTTAATCAAGGTTGGAATATCTTTTTCATCACATATATTCAGTTTCATTACTCTCATGGAGAGCAATCTGCAAAACTGACGGGTAGTCACAATCTCCTGATCTCGAGGTCGACTTGCATCACGATTCTAGCTTCGTTTAGTCTGGCTTCAAGGTCAGTGAATGCTTCAATTTACATATATCTTTTTTAAGAAAGTTTCCATATAAACTGATACATTGTACTTACTTCTGATTTTGACCTATATTGAGATATGAGGTTTCTTTATGGAGTAGTTTTATCCGATGACTTTTTTTTTTAACTTGGGTTGTGGCATGTTTGGAATTGATTGTCCTTTGAAATTTGATAATCCCTTTTTACTTAAGCCACAATTAGAAGATTTTATTTGATCTTCTTACATTGATTAATTATTAATATGTTTTCATCTTTTATATGGATGGTTTAATTGCTAGATTATTTGATCCACTTTTTCAAACGAACCGAGCCGTTGCAAGATCTTGAGAGGATAGTTTCTAAGGTTGAGACAGATTTCGAAGAGCAATATGCATATGGAAAAACACATGGTAATGATAATGTCATAGATCTTGATTACTACACCAAAGTAGAGGAACGTAACTGATAGATTTGGGACCTGATGAAAAGCTAAAGAAGTGTTGGGGTCATTAGGAATGATGTGAAGCAGCGCGCCGAGAGACTTTTCTTGACAAAGCATACGGCTTTGGAAAAGCTCGATAAGAAACATTTTGCGAAACAGGAAAGAGGTAAAGATATTGCACTAATTAATAGAGGCCAACGTGAAGAAACTCTGTATTTTACAAAAGACTTTGATAAGACTTTGATGAGAGATAATCGAAAGGACAAAAGAATTATTCGTATAACAACGTTATGCCATTATATATATATATATATATATATATATTGGCATAAGAGCCTAAATCTAGATTCTCTTTCGGAAAATAAGATCCCGGTTATTTAGAAAAATAAATATAGACCCACATTTGAAATGACAAAAGCAACATTCCTTCTGAAATCAATGTTATTTTTAAAAATGATACGAACAAAACAAAAAAAAATAAGGCATCTGAGAAAATAGTTAAGAATTTGAAAAAATCTATTGGACTTTTTGAAAATAACATGTTTTTAAAAAAATAGCATAACATATTTTAAAATCATGTTAGGATGATAGAAAAAATAAGAAAACAAAAATTACAAGGTTTTTTTTTAAATAACATGAAATGAAGATGTGTGACGTGTGATTAGAGGAAGAATTCCAACATATATCTGAAAATAAGGAACATAAATAACAAAGCTTTTGAAAAATAGCATGAAATGAATGACATGTGATAAAACGAAAGACTAATGTCAAAAGACTCCAATGTCATTTTCATAACTTTTCTTACATATCATGTTGTTTTATAAATTAATTATCAATCTTAGATTATTTTTGCTATTACCCTATATATTTTCTCTTTTTCATATTTTTATTTGGGCATTAAGTCTGAGTTGTTGATAAAAATTGTAGAATTATTCGTATAAGATTGTTATGCCATTATATATATATATATATATATATATATTGTCAATTGTTATGCAACTATATATATGCCATGTTTTTGTGTTCTATAACCCTTAAAAACTAAGGGGTTTCTGCTAAAAAACTATTGAACTTATTCAAAATTGCAAGTTTGACTTCTATCTCAAAACTGTGCAGGTCAATCTATTGACCCCGAAAGTTATCCGCAATATAGTCATCACGTGTATCGTCGACTGTGACACTGTCTATTGGTGTTACGAAACTAACAGTGGAGTCAAAACGACGTAGTTTTGGTCGTTAAAAACAACACTATGTTTATTATGTCTTGTTTGTATTTGTTGCAAATGTTGTTGTTTCTTAGGAGGCAAAAAAACATGATTTTTAAGGTACTATAAATCATCATTTACAAAAAAAATTACAGTCTCTGCTACAGTGCTTCGTCTTCTCCATCATACCAATTCCAAGAAATTAATTTGGATTTCGAGCAGCTTCAGAGCCAATTCCACCGACATTAAGCAATTTTATGAGCTTGTTTAGCTTCACCTTAGCATCAATTAACGCTCAGGCACTATCTCGTGGATCTTAAGCTTCGAGATCCGGGTTTTAATGTCAATTTTTGAAAATGGAATCAAGATTCGTTGATTAAGCACATGTCATAGGTTCTCAAGTAGACTACTGGATCATCCTCTAAAATATCCCAATCAGGTGATTCCTCAATTTTGTATTGTCTCTTTTTTTCAAAATTTGATTGTTTGTTATACAATAAACATGGTTTTGACGATGTATATCTTGTCTATCTGCAGATACAAATGTTTTTGAGTTTGAGAATGGTTACTTGGTCAAAACTATTGTGGAAGGAAACGAAATCGGTGTTGTTCCTTACAAGATTCCTCGAATTTACTAACTTCATAATTAGTTTTGATTGATTTGAGAGTGGGTTCGCTAGTTTCAAGCTGATCTTGAACTTGTTTCTTAGATGAAGAGCTGTTCGCCATTTCTCCTAGAAAATTTCATAATTTCTTCTGGGAAATTATGAATTTCATTCGGACAAAATTAAGGCAAGATTGATATGGTCTTCTTCCTCGGCTTATCTCCATAGATTTCTCTTTAGGTTTTCCGTTTATCTCCATAGACATAACACGATTGGGGAACTCACACGAGAGGAGAAAGATTATAGATGTATCAAAATGATGATGAATGATGAACCCTAATTTTAGTTTTCCTCTAATTTGTTTTTTTTTCCAAATTTAAATCTAATTTATGATGTTTAAAAAATTATATTGTTTTTGATGAAAATGACGAACCATTAACAAAACATCATGCAGTTTTTTTTTTGTCTTAAAACTACATCGTTTTAAGCTAACTGTTAGTTTTGTAACAGCAGTGATCGATGCTATGTCGATGATACACGTGATGGTTATATTGCGGGTGATTTTTGGGATCAATAGATTGATTTGCACAATTTTAAGGTGGAAATCAAACTTGTAATTTTTAATAAATTTGATAGTTTTTTAGCAGAAAACCAAAAAAACAACTAATGTAACTTTGTAGAACCTCTGCTGGTTGAGTCAGAGTACAACGAAACATTGCCACGTACACTGTCTTAGAAAAAACAAATAGAATTAATTAAAGTAATACGTACGAGGATTAAGAAGTTTTTTTTTTTGGTTTTAAATTTAAGAAGTTAATCAAATATGCCATAAAGATTTTAAACAACTATATTGGTTCAGTAGATTTTATTTTGTAAGGGAATGTAATTGTATGAAACACTCAAATAATCCCGGTGCATAATACTAGTATGTAATAAAAATGTAATGGTTAGAGATGCATGCAACGAACATAACAGCTAACATAGTTACAAATTTCAATATTTTTTGGCAATTTAAATTGAAAATCTCTTTTATGTACTATATTTTAAGAATCATAGCTAAAATAAATCATTGCGTATTAAGCCATATATAGTTATTAGAAACATAATTTAATTTACTTTTTGAAAATTAAAAATCATTAATATTAACTTCGCTAATTTGTCACCACTTATGTTTTTGGGATTTAGGGCAAAAAAATATTTGAACCCTTAAAATTTGTTCTTTTATGAGTTTTACTAAAAATTCATTAAAATTTTATGAGTAATATCTTATAGATTTTTCAATAAAAATAAAAATATATACATATGAAATACTTTTGGGCCCTACAACCTAATTTTTAAACATTTTAATTTATTTTGATTATATATATATATATATATATATATATATATAATCATGACTCTTAACTATTAGGACACAAAAATAAGATATAATTGGGCTCTGAGCAGCCACGCCGCTGGTCCCCTCTATGAGCCGGTCTTGGTTTTGATTCGTACTTCTAGTAGTGAAGGCACCATATAAATAGTGGAGTCAGCTGATCCCTACTAATTTCTAATTGCTTATAATATGTATTTAACATTAATACTAATGAGCCCAGTTAAAATTTATTTTTTGTCCCATTGATCCAATCGAAACTAATTTAAATACATGAAAAGTCCAATACCTTTAAAATTAAATCCTTAGTAAGATCAAATCCAAAAGTTTAATGCAACTTTCAGTGATTTACATGGGTTAATAAAAATATTCCTAAATTATATTTAGAATAATAAAAAACAACAAAAAAAAGTTATTTATCTCTTTTTCTTCCTATCCGCCAAGTAAAATAAAACTTAAACTATGACTTCTCCGAGAAACATATTTTAGATCATTTGGTTTATACGCTTTTAGAATTAGTTTTGATTTTACATATTGGTACTGTAACTATTGAAAATGTTTTTCCGAGATAAATATTGTGAAAACTGCACTACAAAATCATATTAATGATCAAATTTAGATGACTGTTTAGTTTGTTTTATTGAAAATAACGCATCGATCAAGATAAAAATAAAGATGGGAATCCATTGACAAAAACCGATGTGAAGTATATAAACTATGGGTGGACAAAATATCCGTACCCAAAACCCAAACCCAAACCCGAACTCGACCTAAAAACCCCGGACAAAATATACTAAAATGGCATTATGAAAATTTTAAAGAAAACTATAGGGTATATAAGCTTGTAAGATATTGATAAAATGAGGGCTATTTTGTCAAAACAATTGACGAGGAGTTAGAAGTTTTATTTTCTTTGATATCTATAAATGTCATCTCTTTATCTATTGTAACATTTTCATAAAAGAGAGTCGTAATTTATAATCTCTGTTTTCTTTTCTTTTTCTTTTCTGTTTTTTTTTTGTTAAAAGGGTCTTCAATCTCTGTTTTCTTTTAAATCTACCTTTTAGATATTTCGTTGATTCTATTCATACTATATCATTTCAAAGTAAGATCCATAATTTTTTTTCTAGTTAAAAATTAGGTTTATTAAGATGAATTTGTATATATTTTCATTAAAAAATGCACTCTGTGTTTTATTTTGTAATATACTTATTATAAAAAGGTGAATTATTATTTTTTCGGGTTTAACTTAACATGTAATAGTAAATCGGATCCTAAAACAATAATTTTTACAGATACTAATTTTCAACCACTTCCTTTAAATCATTTTTTTAATTTAATGAATTTCTCCAACAATTTCGACAGTGGTAACGTCATGGTCGATAAAAATGACAGGAGCAGTATTCGTGTCAACATCCACCCCTGTCACTCTAGTCTCTGCTACTTTATTCGATTTCCTCATCTTACACTATCCTTTATACCTCGGCAGGTTTTATTCTCAAACCATATCATATAGTATATTAACCTAACTAATATATTTATATTTATTTATGATTTTTTAAAAAAATGTAGCATACTTGGATCAGTAGTGACTATAACTGGTCTCTACGTGTTTCTCTGGGGAAAGAAGAGTGAAACAGATCAGTCAGTTTTGAAGACTTTGACACCTTCCAAGTTTTGTCAGAATATTGAAAACGAAGACCATATTACTATAAATGACAACAATACTAAATTGCCCATTTGATTATATATAATCGTGTGTGTGTGTGTGTGATGGAGAAAGATATTTGCTAGCTATCATAATCGTCATAAGTAATTGATCAACTCTTTATTATAAGACTTTTTTACTGTATTTTCAACTTTTTCAGAGTGAGATAGGTTGATTCACTCAATGGAGACTCCAATAATATAGACCCATAGTAATCAGTTGGATTGGTGTGATCGGAATAAAAGAGGTTCAGTTGGGATTAGTTTATGTCATTATGTTATTTTTTGGGGGGCATGTCTTTTTCTTTCTTTTTTCGATAATAAGGGATACACACTAACACACGTATTCATCAATATGTTAGATTTTCACATAACTAAGTAGTGATGGTCTAATTATCGAAGAGTTTACTTTGAATATTATTTGTAGCAGAGTCCAAGTCTCTCCTTTAAGATTTTAATTATCTTTGGCCACCTATAATTAAATGCTTCTTTAGTGGCAAGAAAAACAAAATTTCTATAGACTCCAAGGGATGACATTGAATTTCATTAAGGGATTCTTTCAGTTAATAAAAAAAAAAAGTTTGTCATGTTTTACGTAAATATGTAATAAAAAGTAATAATTAGAGATGCAACGAACATAACAGCTAACATAGTTACAAATTTTAATATTTTTTGGCAATTTAAATTGGAAATCTCTTTTAAATACTATATTTTAAGAATCATAGCTAAAATAAATCAATGCGTATTAAGAAATATATAATTATTAGAAACATAATTTGATTTACTTTTTGAAAAATTAAAATCACTAATATTAACTTCGCTAATTTGTCGCTACATATTTAATTAAGATAAGTTGGTGCACACATACTCAGATTCTAATAGCTTCTTATATCCACAAATGGCATTAAAAATTTGAAAAGATATACGAAGAAGTTAGAAGGAAACACACAAAAAAATATAGCAGCAGAACTTTTGTTTTATTTTGGTGTCACTAGTAAAAGTTTGATTTAGGGATCAATTCCAACAATTAACCCTAAACCCCTTTTGACTACAAAGAAAAAAAACAAAAAAAAAAACTAAACCGGTAAACCCAAAACATTTTACTAATAAAATTTCGGCAAAAAAGTGTTACGGGAGGGAACTTCATAGGAGAGGGAACAAGCAATATCTTACCGTAAAATTATATATTAGATTGATGATACAAATTTGTATTGATGAATCTTATGCACATACTTTTTAAAAATAAAGCCCTTAATTGGATTTAACGGTCCAAAAAAGTTGGGTCAAGCTTGGACCGTTTATTTAGACTAATATAGAATAAGATGGTACAAACATGACCTTCAATACTCTCCCTAGGTTCCAAAAAATTGATGTTTAAAAGTTTTTTATACAAATTAAGAAACAATGATTATTATTTTAAATATATTATTTTTTCTTTCCAAACTATTACTTTTTTATATTAAACAGTTTTCAATATTAATGAACCAATAGTAATCCAGTAAATGTAATTATATCCAATCATTGTATATTAAAGTTTACAATTTATTAATATTAGTCAATAAAAATAAAGAAAAAGGTAGAAAATTAATTTTTTTGGAAAAATAAAAAAAGTTAAAATATTAATCTTTTAGAAATAGAACGAGTATTAAATGTTACGTTTGAAACTCAAGTTATCTTTAAATTAACTATTTTCATGTTTAGATCACGCCGGCTCAACATGTTTTTGAGATTTAGGGTAAAACAAAAATTTGATCCTTTAAAATTTATTTTTTTGTGAGTTTTACCAAAAAAATTCATTAAACTTTTATGATTAATATTTTTATAGATTTTGTAATGAAAAAATATACATATAAAATATTTTTTTTTGGCCCCCTTCATTCTAATTTTTAAACATTTTGATTTATTTTGATATATATATATATATATAAATCATGCCTCTTAATTATTAGGCCACTTAGAAGACATGGAATTGAGCTCCGAACCGCCGCACCGCTTGTCCCCCTATTTGTACTTCCCTACTTAAGAGTGCAGAGCTAGAGAATTTTGTTAACAAGATAAAACCGTAAAAGTAGTAGCGCATGGGAAGAGTTTTAAAATAGTAATTAGGTTTCCAACCGTTGTTACGGATGGGGTAGATTAAATTATTAGCAAACTAAACTATCCATTTTTTAGGGCGGTCTATAGTCTGTTGCGGTTTTGTTTTATTTCTTTGGATTCGAATGGATGCGGCGAACATAGTGGACAAAACCATTTGCGGATTAAACCACTTTTTTACCATTTATAAATTATAGTCTATAGTAGTGCGGACAGAAAAAAAATAAAAATAAAAGAAATCCGAAGCATACCAACTGTGATCTGCTTTTACAAAGAAATAAAACAAGATTGCAGCAAATTGTGGACTGTCCCAAAAAATAGATGGTTTAATCTGCCGATAGTTTAGTCTACTCCATCCACAACAATCATTCAAAATCTTTGTAAAAACAGACCCCATGTGATCTACAACAATTTTTTTTTCTATCTGCACTATTATGAATTATAATTTATGAATGGTAAAAAAACAGTTTAATCTATAAATTAGTTTGTCTACTTTACATGCCGTATCCATTCGAAACCTTAGACTATTTTCATAACAAATGCCGCATCGATCAACATAAAATTAAAGAATAGAACCCAATGACAAAAACCGACGTGAAGTATATGAACAATGACGGCCGAAAGCATTAAAAAAAATGACGGCCGAGAACAGTATCCTGCTTACGCCCAAAGTCATGCCTCTTCGTTTATGGGGGTGATTGGTTGCAAACTTTAAGGACTTCAGAAAATTTTAAAGTCTCTACAGTTATTTTTTAACCAATCAGACTTTAAAACTTTTTTTTTTTTTTAAAGTTTTAAAAGTCCAACTGCTCTTTTTAAAGTCTTTTTTAAAATTTGTAATGTAAATTTTAAAAGTCTCAAAAATGAGATTTTTAAGGCTATAAAAAAAAGTAAAGTTACGTAACAAGTTTCAAATAATTTTTTTTTGTTTGTTAATTAAACAAAAATAATTCAAATTCAAAATTAATAAATGAATAACATATCATTAATTAATAATAATACATCCAATTCTTTTAAGTTACATTTGGAAATTAACATAACAATCTTTAGTAATAAATAATATAACTAATTCTTTCAATTCTTTTAATAAAATTACAAACAATATAAAATAAATAATAAATTTTATAATTAACTACAGCATGTAATTGTTATGTAACAATTGTTCAAATAAGGTTTTTCTGTTTTGTTAATTAATTAAATTTATGATGAACATCTAATAAAAAAATCACACATACAAAAAATAAACAAAAATCATATGTTAATAAAATAAACACTGTATTTTTCAAGTTTATTTATATATAGAGCAAATGTTATTTTTATTTGTTAGTTAAAGTTAATAAAATAAAAACTGTATTTTTAAGAAAACAAAGTTATATGAAAAATTTAGTAACAGTCAGAAATAAAAAATCACAGTCTCAACAGTAACAGTTTCTACAGCAAAAGTTCTTACAATCAAAAACTTAAAGTAATAGTCTATTGTAAAAGTCCTTACCAATCGGCTCCTATATCATAAGCATTCCCAATCTCTTCGTAATTCGAAAATAGTTATTTTGTAGATTCTAATAATTCCGTCATATAATGTGCAAATTGTGGTCTCGTTTAGTGGTGTACATGCACATAAGCCCATAATGATCTGATAAAAATGTCCATTAGTTTTTCGAAGAAATCAAATTGGCCGACTAGCTATATTATACCTGAAAGAAATAAAAGCTTTATCTCACTTTTTCTTTCCTTTGCTTTTCCAAAAGAAGATTAAAGCCAACAGATATCAATGGGAAAGAAAACATTAAGAAAAGGAAAAATGAAAATGAAAAGCAAGAAAAGATTTAACAAAGAAAAAAGCAAGAAAAGACACAATTAGGTTATGTAATGACAATTAATAAACTAAAACTAACAGTGATAAATAGGATCGAAAACTTGCGTTTCTTTAACCAATTGTGTTTAAACTAGTTGAATAATTTTTGGTTAATGACATATATAAAACCAAAATCAATTATGAAACATCAAAATTAAATTCTGCATGGCTCAGCAATGTTTAGGTCGGACTAGTGATACAAATGATTTTGTATCACTACCAACAGACAAATCCATAGCTCCAACAAATCCTTTCTCTAATGTATGCTCAAATTGGTATAGTTGTAACAGTTTCAAAAGGAAGGAAACAAAGATGTATTTTAAGGGGGAAAAAATCATTTGTAATCAATACACATCATAAATATCACGTGTATGTAATTTTGCAGAAAAAAAAAAGTAGAGAACGGCAAAACATTAATGACCATATAAATGAACGCATAATCATTTAGCTTGTGCTACACCCACCATCCGAAAATATTTTAAGTTTTTTTCATTTAAAATCATTAAAGTTAGTTGCTAATGAAAAGTAGAGCAAAATCAATTACCTAATTAAAACCTACAGTTTGAGTTAATAAACTTATGTTATAATGTCTGCGCATCTGCCTCCCCCAGTTTTTGTTGTTGGGAACATGTGAGTGCATGTCACTGTTCTAGTGAAAATTACCAAAAAAGAGTAAAAGCCTAGCTTTTTAATGGTTCCAAATACATTTCCCAAAATAGACCTCGATCACTGGAGGGAATTCTACACCATGCACATTACCACTCTTATGATTAAATTGTATGAAATCCAAACCCTTTAACAAACAACAGAAAATTTGTTTTTATCAAAAAAAAACAACAGAAAAATTGTATGAAATCCTAGTCAAATTAATTCGTCTATATTTTTTGTATAGCTAGAAAAATAAAATTTACTAATTTAATTTTATATTTTAATTATACAAAGTATATATAACAGAATAATTAACTTAACTAAGTTGTGATAGGTTGGTGGCTCCCCTTTGAAGTGTGAAATCTCTTTGTGGATATATGTGAGGGATTAATTCCATTCAGGTGTTTACAAATTTTTTACATAAATATGTTTTCAATGACAAGAAAATCCGTATAGCTATAGGTCCGAAGATTAAACTAAGTATTGATATGAGACTCCTATGGTTAAATTTTTTAATAATAATTAAACTTAAAAAGGGACAACAAAGTTAGAAAAATACCATAATAGTTTGTCAAATAGAATGGATAATAGTTTAATTTTAGTAAAGAAGGAACGTCCCGCATGAAGCATATGAACTAGCGGTGGCGGTGGCGGTAGGAGAGAAATATTCTTAAATAATTAAAATGGCCATCGCTTACGTCAATCTCATCTGTCTAATTGAACGAGAAATGTGTGGCAATCTTAAAGAGAAACAGAATAAGCATTAATTTTACAAAATCTTACTTTATACTTTAAGAAAAAAGAATAAAAAAAGACAAGTAAGTGATATAAATAGTGAACAATATCTCCATATATAGCAGTTTCTTCATTAAATCATTCATATACACAAACGAAACCAAAAAAAAAAGCAGAGAGAGATTAGTTCTTAGTTATAAGTAATTACATTTTTTGTTAGTAAATAATGACTTACTGCGATGGTAAATGGACGCCGGTAATAATTATGGTTGTGATTAATTCGGCGCTCGGTTTAGGAAATGCTTTGGTTAAAGAAGTACTCGACGGTGGTGTTAACCATATGGTCATTGCAACATACCGTCTCGCTATTTCCACCGTATCTTTAGCACCAATTGCATATTTTTGGGAACGGTAAGGATATAATATTCATTAATTTTGGTGTTTATATATATATATATATATATATATATATTTTGTAATGATTAACGATAAAACGTTATTCATTGTTTATTTTGTTAGGAGTACAAGGCCGAAACTTACGCTCAACATCTTGGTTCAGCTTTTCTTCAGTGGTCTTGTTGGGTTCGGTTTTCTTTTAAATAAACCATATTTTTGATTTTTAAATTTAAGATTTAGAGATCAAGATTTATGGTTTCGGATTTATAATATACTCTTTTTACGGTATTTAGGTTTTTAAATATATAATATTTTCATAATTTGATATAAAAATTTACGCAATTTTCACTTGTAGTTGGATCATTCTAACCCTTTTTTAGTCCAATTAAGATATATTTTTATATTGAATTAAATGTTATATTTTTAAAAAATATTTTAGGGCAAGTTTGACTCAATATTTCTTCCTACTGGGGCTATCATACACATCGGCTACGCTAGCATGTGCTTTTATTAGCATGACACCTGCGGTTACATTCGTTATGGCTCTAATATTCAGGTAAACTAAAAGTCTAATATTTCAAATATAGATAGCATAACAAATTAAATTTAATATTTAAACCCCATTTCTGTGGGTGAAGGATAGAGAAGCTAAACATGAAAAGCAAAGCAGGCATGGGGATGGTGATGGGCACTTTGATATGCATAGGAGGAGCTTTATTACTCACAATGTACAAAGGCATTCCCTTGACAAAACTTCACAAACTAGAAATTCATCAGTCGATGGACAATAAAACCGCAATGAAACCCGAGAATTGGGTCATCGGATGCGTGCTTCTCTTCGCGGGTAGTAGCTGTTTCGGGTCATGGCTGCTAATACAATCCAAAGTGAATGAGAAATACCCTTGTCAATATTCGAGTACTGTCATATTATCCTTCTTTGGAACCATCCAATGTGCCCTTTTAAGCCTCATCAAATCTAGAGATATTGCGGCTTGGGTCCTCACAGATAAACTTGATATCTTGACCATTGTTTACGCAGTAAGTTCTTAAAAATTATTATTGTTAAATAGTTGGAAGTAAAAATTTGTTAAAATTGGGGTTTAGATAAATTTCTAGTAAAATAATGTTATGTATGTAACACAATTTGTTATAGGGAGCAGTAGCACAAGGAATATGTACTGTGGGGACGTCTTGGTGCATCAGAAAGAGAGGACCTATCTTTACTTCTGTTTTTACTCCGGTGGGACTTATATTCGCAACACTATTTGATTTCTCGATCCTTCATCGTCAAGTTTGCATTGGAAGGTACGTCGAATTATATATTTATACACATAAATATTATACATGAATTTGAAAAGTGAATGTTCTTTTACACGTGTAGTGTTATCGGATCTGTGGTTGTAATCTTTGGATTATACATATTCTTGTCGGGAAAAGTCAGGCAAATGAAGGAAGCAGAATGCGCACAGAAGTTACCTTCTCATTGTGGTGAAGGAGAAGATGATGAACAATACAAAAAGGGTCATCTTATGGTTGTTCCAATGACTCCTTGATCAATTTGATTAGACATTCTCTCTCATTTTCTCCTCTTCGTACACTATTTTGAAGTACTATCGACCAGTGAATTAACATGGACTAGTCTACCAAATTTTATCCCAAAAAAAAAAACATGGACTAGTCCACAAGTTACTTCTTCTTTGTTTTGTTTTTTTTGGCGCACAAGTTAGTTTAACTTTGTATTTTAATATTACACATTGATGAATGTTTTGGTTTCGTTTAATTTTTTTTTTATCATAGTTTCTGATGTTTTATTATATATTGACATGTGTCATATTTACATTTCATTTTTGTGCTACAATATTTTTAGTTATTTAATTAATTAACTTTAATTTATTTATTTTGAATTGATAATTTCTGCCGTTAAGTCTAGCTAGAGGTCTTATACGTTAGGCTATTCATACCTTTGACTGTTGAATGCCGGAATGATATAATTCGGATTTAGTGAACAAGATTGATCGGGTGGGCGATTTGTTCTGAAATGCTTTGAACTCAAAACAAAAGAGTGGATTGGCTAATCTTCGTTTTATACATTATTCTGCGTTTTATTTTAATTAATTACTGTATTATGTGAGATACTTAACATGCCATTTCGAGATAATGGATTTTTTGGTTTATCAGATCTATAACCGAATTTTACTCTATAATTGGGACAACATATATATCCTACTAAGGTCATCTCTATTTGAATTATACGAGGTCTGTTATAATGTTAAATTTCATGAAATTATAATTTTAAATTAATTGGCATTAAACGATTTCAATCTATATTAACCTAAGTTTCATCTGATTTATGATGTGAGATTTTGCTCACGTTGTTAATTAATAGTATAATCCAATATTATCATTCAAAAAATTAAAGTTGGATAAAGCAAGATCATTATCACCGAACATAAGAAAAGTTTATCTTAAATAAACAAAATTAAATTAAAACATACTTTAGTTACTTCTGAACTTAGAAGTTAGGAAACCTTCTCAATTCCTAGTACTTCAATTTCTTTTTTTTTTTTTTTTGTCTCTTATTATAATTTAAAATTATCAATAATAAGTTAGATTTAATTCCTAATTTGAAAATAATACCTTCTATAACCTAATTGAGCAAAAAAAAAAAGGATTAAGCTAAATTTTAGATTCATAAAGTCCCAATAGTAGAAAGATCGAGCGACTCTCTTCCACCAAAAAAGTATCATATTATATATACACAACATTCAAACTAAAAAATTGTTTATGTAATAAAAAATATATATTCATAGTTTAGTCGTTCTTTAGATAGTACATGTTCTTTTTTTTTTTAATTTGCTTGGACTCTCCTACACTTCTGCCACGTTGGATGTGAAAACCAAAGGAGATGAAGTAACTCGATCATGGCTGGATAAGCTTAGGCGGAGTATTATAAGTTTAATGGTTTCCAACCAAAACCAATTTGTCATTTTGTCTATATTAGTAAAAAGTACTCTCTTTGTTTTTTAAAAATGTCATTATAACATTCTTCACACAAATTAAAAAATATAAAATTATACAATTTTACCCTTATTTAATATGCCACTATTTAATTGATATTGACTAAAATTCAAATAATTTTAGTTTTGGATAGAGTGTAAAATTATAACTATTGTTTTCAAGTTCATATTAGAAATGTAAAGTGACATTCTTTTTGAAACAAATATTCAATTGTAGAATGACATTCTTTCAAAAACGAATGGAGTATTAAATATGGCCTCAATTAATTAATTAACTAAACGAATAATTCATTTTGAACTACTTAAGCAAACTATTTAAAACCTTAATTCAAATTAACAAATCTGTACTAAATATAAATAGATCAGATTTTGTATTTACCAGTTTATATTATATCATTGGTGATCGATATAAATGCAAGGTTCTCACGCCTTTCCAATTATTTGAGCATTTTCTCTAAAATAGTGATGATAATATTGTATCATTATTAGAAAACATTTTTAACATATGTTCTTTCTAGTTAATTACAAATACTAGGTTTATCATTCACGACAAGTAAATTTAACATTTTTCAGCACTTGAAAACATAATAAATGGTTTCATGAACCTCCACAATGGGTAACTTTACATACACTAACGATCCACGATAACCATTTTATCTGCACCATGATCCTGATGAGCCCTCTTTACCAACCCGGAAGAAGTTCTCCTGTAATCTGTTGATTCGAGTTTAGCCGATTTTCAATTTTCCAGTCATTTGTAGCGGTTTCGACGATGTAACCTAACTTTTCCAATCACCTTCTTTGAAGGTAGTTTATTAATATAATATTATAATTTAAAAATATTATATATATATATATATATAGAACTACAACCAACAGTTTTACCTGCACTGCATAAAGATATCGGTAAACAGTAAATTACATCTATTATATATATATATATATATATAATTCACATACTCTCGAAATTGATTTCAAAATTTGGTCTCGAAATATTAAATAAACTACAGAAGTATAGGTCAATCACTTTGACTTAAAGACTTTCATCGATGATAGTTTTATATACATTTGGAAAAACAATTGCAAGAGTCTTGTGAACTACCGATTTACCTATACTTTTTTCGTCAAAATTAAATAACTAAATTTCAGCATATACATATATGCTGAATTGATTCGTTTTTCGACTTCTCGTTGATTGTGTGACCTTATCTTTGATAATCATAAAAGACAGCGGTCGGATATTCACAATTTATTATGTCCTTTTTAAGAAAACTATCTTTAAAATGTTAACAATCATCTGCATGCTTTCCTGATTTCTTTAAAAGCTAAAATCAAACAATATTTTTTTGTTAAAGAAAAATCAAACATTATTTGTTTTGTTTAAAGGCATGGATGAATTATGCACATAGGCTGCTAGCCCCATTCACAATGCGCTATTCTTCTTTTATTTTATTTTTTTCTATATATTTATACTTTTAATTAAATATTAATTTATTTATAAATTATTACAGCGAAAAACAGAAGCTGGTATTGCTGTGCTTTTTCTTTATAATACTGCTGAGTGCTGAGGGATGGCTCACGAAAAGACACTTCAAAAATATTTTTGAGGGATCTAAAACAGGTTAAAAATCCATATAGAAAACATAAATAGTACCCATAGATATGACTCTCACTCACCGGTCACAAGTCAGAAAAAGACATTTTAGTGTATATTATATAAATATTGTCGTATCGTTACACTGCAAATGTCTATACGATTATACCAAGTGACAAAGATGGCTCTCTATAAAGCATGGTCTTTTCTTCTATGCATTAATGTTTATTAATACTATTTCAGAAATATTTTGTCAATTTCTTTTGGCGAAAATGATGTCATGATTAATTATGGTTATTGAGGAAATTCTAAAACTACTACTATTATTAATGTGTAATCACGAAAAGCTTGTTTTCCACGTCATTAGGATTAAACAAATAACATATTATCCATATTTGATTACAGTTAAATATTTAATCTTGGGTCATTTAGCAAAATGACCATATTAAGGACCATAATTTGCAACCAAAAAAAAAGAAAAAAAAACTCAGTGGCAAAGTAAAATTATACCAAATAAAATAGTGTATCATCGTATAAGTTAAGTATCTTATTTTATAAGAAAATATGTATCCATATGTCAACATTTCAAGTCAAACAACTCAAATTAGTTGTGGTTAAAACGCTTTGTTTTTAATAAAATTAAAGCGTGATTGTAACGAATAATCAACCAATGCCTACTTCATATAGTGAAACCTATATAAATTAATATTCAATAAATTAATACATCAATAAGTTAATAATTTTCTTTAGTTTCAAACTGATATTTTGGCCCAAATATCATTTATAATAAATTAATAATAATTATAAAATACATTGATTTTAATGTTAATAATTAATAAAGCTTTTACTGTACGTACGTTTAAATTTTTTGCTATATTTTTGTATTGCCTTTTTGCATGGCTCACCTCAGGAGAGATTTTTTTTTCTTTTTTTTTTGCTAATAACCCCACGATAGTTTCTTATATCTTTAATAATAAAGGCATACCACATGTCAAAATCACCTAGAATCCGGTTTCGACCGCTTGATTCATGCATGTTAATAATAAATAAATAAAAGTTATTCAAGTCGACAAAGGAATTACGTATACTATTTTCAATATATAAAGAAACACGTAAAAAGGGGTTGTAGTTATACATTGACTCTTTATTGACCAGTGACTCTTTATTACGTGACCGATCAACGAGATCAAAATAATTGAGTTTTCTATTCTAGCCACATCAAATATTAAACTCATTTGATTTCTTCTTTTAGTGAATGGTCTTCTTCAATTATTAAAACAGAGAACGTTTACAAGGAACCACATATAAACCAACACAACCATAAGAAATTGGCTGAGAGGGACCAGCACTAGAAACATGGGTAAAAGATAGGAAAGACAGAGCTTTAGACATAGCATCAACATCGACACCAACCCAAGTGAGGTAGAGAGAGAAGAGAAGAGAAGAGACGAGAGAAATAAGTGTTTAATTTCGAGACCAACACTCAGGAGTAGACCCATATGCTGCATTTATATTCAGTAATTTCGTTACATATATTGAAGGGTTATTTATTTAATTTTTCTTTTAAGTCAACAAGAACCGAAACAGCTTTTTTGGTAAACTACAAAACAGAAACTTACTCCTCGGGTTTAGCTTTTCTTAAGTGCTATTGTTAGATTCGTCCATTTTTAATTTGTCCAAAACTCTTAACCATTACATTTTAACCCATTTCTTTAGTCTAATTTGTTAATTTGGGCAGATATAATAGAATTTTTTTAAAAAGAGGAAATGGATGCTCTTCGAGGCGAATACCCGATGAATAATTTTTACAAACTTTTAGATTCCTTAAATATAAAAGCCTAACAAATCAAATACTAGTTGAAAAAACAAAATCTTAAAAATCTTCTAAATTTTATCGAACCCTACCATTCACTTTTATATTGATTTTAAGTCAATTTGAATGAACATAAATAAAATTATATTTTAAATTTAAATATGTTGTATTTCCCCATTTTAGAACAAGTTTGACTCAGTATTTCCTCCTACTGGGGCTATCGCACACATCTGCTAGCAAATTCTATCTCACCACTAAAACTTTCACAAACTAGAAACTCATCAATTGATAACCAATAAACCCAAATTGAAATCCTAGCTTCTATTCGCGAGTAGTAACTTTTTTGGGTTGTGGGCAGCTACAGTAGGCTTGTAGCTGCTAATTCGCACAATTAATCAATGCACCCTAGCTTTTAAGCCTCGTCAATTCTAAAGATATCGCAGCTCGGTTCCTTTCTAACGACATCGTGACCTTTGTTTATGCAGTAAGTTTCTTCGTTAAAGTAAAAGATGGTTTTATATATTTGACAATATTTTTTTTGTTCCAAATCAATCTCTAGTAAAATTTATGATATCCAAAACCTACATATCATAACGTGATATATAGAGAGAGCAATGAAGATGTACGGCGGGAACATCTTGTTACGTTGAATATTCTTTCAATCAGACTACATATTCTTGTTGTGAAAAAATTAGGCAAATGAAAGAAAAAATAAAGTTCAGTTACCTTCTCATTGTAGTGGTAGATGATGAACAATGTTTATAAAAAAATTGATTTGATAAAACTCCTCTTTTGTTTACTTAACTTTGTAGATTATTCGCGAACATAAAATATTAAGAAAAACTCCACAAAACTTGTGAATGTGGCTTTGATCTTCAAAATAATATCTAAGCTGCTTCTAATGATTAAAATTAAATACAAACTTTGCCATAGTGAAATGTTTTGATCACTTTAAACAATAAAATTGTGATTCATATATTATTATGATAAAAAAAATTGTGAAGACTGCTAAGACGCTCAAACATATATCCATGAAAAAGGTTTTTGTGCATAGTTTAGGATTACTTTTGATTTGAGTTTTTCATTTCTAAAATCCTCCAAAATTCAAAACTTAGCGAACCATATTATACAAGTTGAATATATTGATTTATCTAAATGAAAAACTGATTTTTTTATGTGTGAGTGTGAGATTCTTTTACGTTATTTAATTTTTAATTTTAGAAATTGTAACAGTGAAAATATTATAATAATAAGAAAGTAATTAAAAAATCACAAACCAATAATTTAGTAGAGCATATGAATAGGAATATGTTGTTCAAGAAGTGGTAGAATATAGTTGAAGGAGGCTTGTATGAAGAAGAAAAGGAAGAAGATATAATTTCTCTTGAATTATGAAATTATCTAACCATTTTCATTTGACTAGTCGAAATGATTCATATTTTACATCTATTATAACATCCAGTGAGTGAATTACTCGATAATTATAATTTATAACTAACTGTAATTAAACTGAAAGATTAGTGGTAAATATAAAATAAATAAAAGTAGAAGAATCGATGTTCTGATTTTGGGCTTGGGCCTATTTGCTTGAATTTTGTAGTTGGACTCTTATGGTTCTGCAACAGCCTGAAGAATAAATAAATGTAGTCAGAGTAAAAAGAAGTAAAACATGAATAAATAAGGTGAAAACAAATATTGAATCTTTGGGAAAAAAACAGTTTGGTAATGTGTGGAAGAACAAAAAATATATAAAAATCCAAAAAAATGTGAGTATATAGTTGTTAAAGGTAAATTTGACATTATCATATATATTTTTGTTAGAATTGAAAGAAAATACCGTCGGCAATGTTTGGGAATAAGTATCTGCTTTTAAATTCTTACAAAAAAATGGACACCTTTAGAAGATGCTCACTTTTTGTCAAGAGACCTCTCCGACTCGAAATCCCTTGTGAGATAGCTCTTCCCGGAGGTCATGTCAAACGACCGAGTTGCTCGAGTCAAATGGAATCGGAATCTCTATCTACCACGCTAAATATGTGGGCCAAGGTTGATTCATTCAGACAGTTTCCACCTAGGCAGCACGGACACGGAGGTAGCCAAAACAAACAGTTATTTGTCTGTAACAAGAGGTCCCATTAATTGAGCATAATACAGTTGTCTTGGGTCTGTAATTCGATATACAAGCCAGACTCGTGTAAATCCTATGCATACATACCCTACTATTTCACAAAATTAAAGGAGTCTTAAGTGTTAACTAAGTTATTTTAACAAAAAAAAAAAAAAAAGTGTTTACTAAGTTAAGAGATCATTGATTTGCTTCTACAAGTTTCGAATAATCACCAATATTGTTGCATTCGTCATGTTTTCGTACTTTCCTTCATCATGTTTTCGTACTTTCCTTCATAACCCGGATAAAATTTTAAAATTAAATGTAAAATTCATAATAATTTCAAAAGTTATGCCCCCACCACCCCACCCCCAGTAAATTTAATTATAAATAGTAAAATCAATTTGTCATGGTTTTGGCAAAAATAGAAATAGGTGAAACATAATATCTGAACATATGTGAAATTTTTTGAAAAAATATATTTGACACTTGTTAAATTCTTTTTGACCAATTGATATATATATATATTGTGATCTTATTAATTATAATATATATCTAATCTTGTGCAAATGAACATTCACAATGATTTGTACGTTGTGTTTTTAACTTCTACCTAGATTTATTTTTTTATTTTTCTAATTATTTGTATAGTGCCATGTTTTCATATAATCATACTAATAGTTCGGGAAATGATGATAATGATAATTATAATATTTCTTAATTTATAAAAAGTATAGAACATAGTGTATACGAAGTCGTAGAATCAAAGATTTTTTAGGTAGAACATATTAAATAAAGTTATCATCATTGAATATGTAAACTAATAGCAGCATACATTAAAACATTAGTCATCATATGATATAAACTGAAAAAAATGATAGGAAAACATCTTGTTTCCTTCGAAGATTTTATTTTAAACCAAATAAATAATACTTCTGTATAATATCATAGTAAAGTATTGTTTACCCCAAAAAAACATAGTAAATTATCTTATAGGTAACCAACAAATATTATATGATAGAATTGGCTAATTTTGTAATGAAAATGATGTAATAAACCAGCAGAAAATGAAAATGAAATTCCCATTTAAGATAGACTAGATTTTCATTACTAATTTGTAATGAAAATGATGTAATAAACCAGCAAAAATCTAAAAGTTTTTTCTTTAATTCCCATTTAAGATAGAGTAGATTTTTGTGGAAGAGAGTAGTTCTTTCTTTTATCAGGACTTTATGAAAATGAAAATTTAGCTTAGTGTTTTGTTTATTTGGCTCAAAATTTTAGCTTTTTAAAAGCTTTTACTTTCGAATTAGACATCATATATCCAATTTATTATCAATAAGCTTATAAATAATAATCAGGAAAAAAAAGAATGTGGCGTACTATAAATTTGTAAGGTGTCTTAACATCTAAGTTTAGAGATAATTACAATTTAATTTTGTTTAGTCAATACTATAAACTTTGCTTTATTAGATGAAAATGATTGAGCTTTATCCACCTTTAACTTTTTGGGATGATTACATTTGATTCTTAATTAATAACGTGAGCAAATACAAAACAATTGTTTAGTGCTACATAGTTTGATAAATATAATAAGATTTGTAGACAACAAACTCAAGTTTAGACTGGCTTGTGTATTAGTTGTTTGTATTAATGTTATCGCTGTACTATTTGTTCAGAGTCATAGAGTTAATTTTAAACAATTAAATTTTTGATCTTCAGATACAATAATTTGAGTCATTAATTGCATAAATTAATACCACCAAACTTTACTGTTTAGCATTATTAGTTTTACATATTCGTATATAATTTACTTAATTAATATCTTAAAAATAGTTCATGCCCTCGCATAGTATATGATAAATCTATAGTTAATACATGTATATGCAATAAATACATCACCATAAAATAGCATATTATATACACAATTTTAAAAGAAAAACTATTTCATAGTAATAAAAGAATCAAAAGAAAACAACTTGTTCTATGGATATTTTCTACTCTTGTTTTTTTTTTAAATAATTAGCTCCAACTCAGTATATATGATATATATTTCCTAACTCAGCATACATGATATATATAAATATAGATCCACCCCCAGTCTCTACGCTTCACTACTCAAACAAGTTATTGAAGAAGAAAGAGAGAGAGTAGAAGCTACGAGAGCAGGCGAGAGAGAGATAGAGGATCTTGTTTTTTTTTTTTCTGATTATAAGATAGAGCATCTTGGTTTTTTTTTTGTTAAAAAGCTTTAGAGCATCTTGGTTATTAAGTACTAATTAACAGATAGTTAATTAACTTATTAATCATGGGTTGTATCGATGGGAAATGGGCACCGGTGATCGTCATAATTGTGACTAATATGATTACGGGAATGGTTAACGCTTTGATTAAGAAAGTTCTTGATGGAGGCATTAGTCATATGATTATTGCGACCTATCGTTTGGGTATTTCCAGCCTTTTTCTTCTTCCAGTCGCTTATTTCTGGGAACGGTGGGTTTAATTCTTTTTTTCATTTTTCCACTTCGCATGCTGCTTGAGAAACTAGTTAAAAGTTCAAGGAACTATTTTCAAAAATTGAATTTTGGTTACTATTTTTGTGAAAACTAAAAGAAGACAACAATACAACGTTTGATGCTTCATTTCTAAGTCGATTTTTCTCTATATTATTTTTATTTTAGGTTTTTTTTTAAAAATAATTCTCCTTGTCTAGTTTAATATTTTTATTTTCGTAGTTATAGATTTAATTAACCCTTTTTGTCGAAGGAGTATGAGAATTTTATGACTATATATATTACGGATATGGAATCAGAATTTGATTCCTCAGCAAATAAATATTCGATTTCATGATTTTGTCAGGAAAACAAGACCGAAGCTAACCATAAGCCTGTCGTGTCAGCTTTTTGTCAGTGCCCTTTTTGGGTAAGTTCCCTAACTCCTTATTTCTTACAATTATCTCCCTCTTTGTTTTTGGTGTTTAATATGTGTATAATCTTAAAAAGATATGTATAATCTTTTTTGACCAAAAGAAAAAGAAGAAATGTATAATCTTTCTTTTTTCAGAGCGAGCTTGATGCAATATTTCTACTTGCTTGGACTTTCCTACACTTCTGCCACCTTGGGATCTGCTTTCTTGGCCATACTGCCTGCCCTCACTTTCATTATGGCTTTAATATTTGGGTAAATTTACTAATAAAAATCATTAAAATTTAAAGTGCCCTATAATCATATTTTATCATTTAAAGTTAAACCTTAAACCTTTTTGTTTTGATAAAAATATTTTCAGGTTCGAAAAGCTAAATTTAAAAACAAAAATAGGATACGGCATCGTTCTTGGAACTTTGATAAGCTTAGCAGGAGCTTTACTTTTTACGTTGTATCAAGGCATTCCATTAACAAACTCTCAAGAACATGGAACGATTTCAAACAACCACACAGGACGTGAGAATTGGATCAAAGGTTGTTTGCTTTTATTCACAGGAGTTACACTTTTCAGTTCTTGGATGCTTATACAAGCCAAGATCAACCTAAATTACCCTTGTCCATACTCGAGTACCGTTATTTTGTCGATCTTTGGTACGCTTCAATGCGCTCTTCTTAGCTTGATCAAGACTAGACATGTGAAAGATTGGATCATCAGAGACGAGCTCACCATCGTAACCATCATTGTAGCGGTACATCACGTTTATATAAATTCGTCCTCAACATGTGAATAATTAGGATTCATGATAATCAGACAGTATTGATCATTTGTGTGTATGTATGTTTGTAGGGTGTGATTCAACAAGGAATGTGTACGGTTGGAATATCGTGGTGTATCAAACAACGAGGACCTGTCTTAACCTCAGTATTTAGTCCTGTCGTGCTTATGTCTGCCACCGTGTTCGATTTCTTGATTCTTAATCGTACCATTTATTTGGGAAGGTATATATGCATTTGTAAAATAAAATTAGTCATATTCAATATTGTTAGAAATTTTTTATTGAAAAGAGTAGACTTAGTCTAATATATATGAAACATTGATCGTTCCACTAATTTTTGGTTGATTTTTTAATTTGAAACTCCATAGACCCCTTATAAAATATATATCCATATGCATGTTATACGGACTAAAATTCTATTTTTGTTGCAGCGTTATCGGATCTGTGGTGGTTGTGATCGGGTTATATGTATTTTTATGGAGTAAGAGTAAGCAAATAGAAGACTGTAAAATCATGAAGATACCTACCAATACAGTGGAAGAAGAGAAGGAAGAGGAAAGCCGAACAAATATTAACAAAGGCCATCTTTTGGTTATGCCGATGACTCCTTAATCTAAATTCCTCAAACTCTTCTTTTCATCGAAAAGAACCGATATATCTTTTTCTTTCTTTTTTAAAAAAATTTTAAGGACAGATATATCCTAACGAATTCAATACGAAGAAGAGAAAAATGCTCGTCTGATTGTTTATTGGACTATTTCATCATTTGTATCGCAATGTTTAGCTTTTTTTTTCGATTTTAGTTTTCACGGAGTTCATTTGGATATTGTAATTTGTTTATATAAATAAACACTATCGAATATGATCTTCATTGAGTGAAAGAAATATGGTTCAATCTCCATCTTTTTTATTTGAGTGATTTAGTGATATTGATATCACAAAAATAACTCAGTTTTGTATTTCATTTGGTATCTCTAAAAACGAAACTAATATAAAATTGGGTGGTATCTCAAATTGTTGAAAAGTTTTCACCAAAGTTTCTCAAGAATTGGTGGGTTTATCAACAATTTGAGATACACATATCCAATTTTATTTTAATTTCCTTTTGGAAGATACCCTCAATTACCGTATCATAAGACGATTTAGTATGAGTTTTGTGGGAAGTTTCAACGCTTTTCCAATTATTTGAGAAAAAACAATATTCTAATAGATTGGTGACGAGTTTAGTCTTAATTTTAATAAATGACTGAAAAAAATTAACAACTGAAAAGAAAAATTGCAAGAGATTCTTGTGAACTATCTATTACCTTTATTTTTTCTTCTAAATAAATCAATCAATTTCAACATATATAGGCTGAGTTCTTTAACAAAAACATATATGTGCTGAATTAATGAGAATATAACAGAGACTGTCGAATATTCGCAATTTATGAAAATAATTTCTAAATGTAAACAATAATCTGCATTTTTTTTTTTGTTAAGGGGTTTTTCAATAATCTGCATGCTTTCCTGTTTTTTATACCCAAAAAAAAAGATGTAACAAATATTAGTTTTTCTTTCCCCATAAAGGAGAGAAAGATAAGTTGGGCTACTATGCCTTCGTCTTTACTTTATTATTCATAATATTTATTAATTTGTATACTTATTAAGTATTTCTTTATTTATAAATCATTACAACCATAAAAAAAGAAATTGATATTGCTTTGCTTTTTCTTTTTAATACTGCTGAGAAATGGCACACGAAAGGAGTGAAAGCTCAAGCACTTCAAAAAGATTATTTAGGAGAAAAATTCATATCGAAAACATAAATGATACGATATATGACTCTCTGTCAGCAGTCACGAGTCAGGAATATAATAAGTATATATATAAATGTCGCATCGTTACAGTACAAAGGGTTTCTATTAAGTGCTCTCTATGAAACTTGAATTCTCTTCTATGCTTAAATGTTTTATATTGTTCCAGCAATAATTTGTAAAAACGAAAATGTAGAGACAAATACAATTCTAACAATAGTTGGATTATCCAAGCCTCTAAATGTTTTGCTAAAAATTGTTTTAATTAATTTTCACAGACTCACCTAATATTGACTCAACGTTATTTCAGATTGACACTGATTAATTCCTAGTATCTATCGAAATGCGTAGACAACTCAAATTGCTCTCTTTCTTATCTCTCATCGAATAACTTAAAAGCGATCCTTAAACCTTGTAACTATATTGTGCAATATTTTGAGAATATAATATGAAGGAATTGCACTGTAATTGAGAAATTTAAAAAAAAAAAAATTTCTGGGATATTCTTAATAGATCTTCACCACGTCGGTTTTAACTTTGGAGACGTTTCCCTTGTTTTCATCATTAATTCCGTTTTCCACCGTACGCATTTATGTGCTTAGTTTTTTGTTACTTTCAGTTTTGTTTTGTCATGTTGTTTTGACTAAAATGATGTCATGATTAATAATGACTATTGAGATATTGTAAAACTAACAACACCCACAACTACACTTTGGAATGTGTAATCATGACGAGCTTCGTTTCTACGTCATTCGTATTAAATCAATCGCAAATTATCGATATTTTGATACAATTTTTTTCCAATCTTTAATTTTTGTACCAGTGATATATATTTCCAATCAAGATATGCATAAATTTTCAAATTCTACATACATGATATTTACGGTGAGAGTCCGTGACTATGAAAATCGCAAATTATCGATATTTTGTTACAATTTTTTTCCAATCTTTAATTTTTGTACCACGTGATGAAATTTACGGTGAGAGTCCGTGACTAGGAAAACTGTCTGGTGATAATATTGCTAAGTTATATGGATTTTAAACTAAAAAATTAGTAATGAGTGGATTGGTTCATATTTTTTATATGCTAATGCTAGTTTTTTTATATAATTGATGTGGAATTTTAACATATATTTTCGAAATTATAGTTTTTATCAGTTTATCTCGAACCAAATCTCATTTTAGATCTGATAATAAGCTTTTTTTAGAGCACTTTACTTAGGTCAATAAACGAAACTCTAAAACTCTGTTAAATTTTATGAATTTCCAACTCAAAACTAATTAATAATAAATGAATTGATCCATATTTTTTATATATTAGGATTAGTTCTTTTAAATAACCGATGTGAGATTCTAATATATATATCTTCGTAGAAGTGTGTTTGGTCATTAATTTAAGAATACAATAATATTGTAAGATGCAAAATGTATGAGACCCAAGAAATGTAATACTGCATGCTTGGCTCATGATGATATGGTTAAAATGAGGGATTGATTATCTTATGTACATGTTTGACTGTTTGACCGTGGAATATTTATATAGCAGTTATAAATAAGGAACTAGTGTTTATTCAAAAACAACCCGGTAAAAAACACTAAAAATATAATGAAAAAGACGATATTTATTGAGTAATAAAATATGTGGCGAAAAAAAAATGGAGTAATAAAATATGTTTGAAATCGTCTTCGTGGGTGCGTTTGCCAAATTTATATCAATGGCTTTGCTTTTTATGCATGGCGAACCCCACGAGAGTTTCTTATCTTTTAGCAAGAAAGCAAGTACACATGTCAGAATAACCTATAATCCTATGCCTATTAACAAAAAAAACCTATAATCCTATTTCGATCGCTTAATAATAATAATAATAATAATAATAATAATAATGATAACAATAATAAAGTAATTAAAGTCGAAAAATGCATAATATCTGTATACTCTTTTTTAATAAACAAAGGAACACGTAAAAGAGGGGTGAGTCATACACTGAAATTCTTTATTGACCAGCGACTCTTAATTACGTGAATAATCAAATGACATCAAACGAATTGAGTTTTTTTTTTTTTCAGCCACATCAAAGCTATTGAGTTTACGACATAGAATATCTAGTTGCAAGACTTTTTAAAGATTTTGTTCCTTTTTAGTAATATGATAATTTTAAGTCTGGACTCATATATATAAGTCGAATTTACCTTTTACAAGTCCAACCTTATATTTAACTTTTATTTTAACAAAAGAATATATTTAACTTTTATATGGTATTTCCTTTCAAAATATATATTTTTGATAAAAGATTTTCAAATTAAAATGCAAAGGAGTTACAAGGTTATGACCTTTTTGGATCATGCAGTTTAGAGTTAGTTTTGAAAGAAGGGAGATTAAGAATACACTTGATCGAAATTAGCTAGAGCAACAAAAGGAAAAGTAAACTAGTTAACTAGAAAACACTAACATAGATTACCATGGTCTCCACGACCTTCTCGGCCACGTTTACTTCGACCACCTCCACTATTGAATATTTCATTCTATTTCTTAGATCTTTTGGACTGATTCCAAAAAACATAGGAAAAAGATATCTGATTTTTGTTTTCTTTCAAGTTTCAAATAAGTATCAAGATGGATAGATGGAGCCAATGTATTGTCGCAACAATTTAACTATTACTTAATTTTCTAAAACTCTATATACAGTAAAATCTCTATAAATTAATAATGTTAGGATCGGAAAATTTTATTAATTTAGAAAAATTATTAATTTATCGATAAATTATTAATTTATAGAAAGATTTACATAATTTTAAAATATAATTCATATTTAAAATAAAAAATTAAAAATAACACTTTAACATTTTTAGCGGCAGTTATATGTTAGAAAATAATTATCGTATATAAAAATTTTAATAATTTTTTGATGTAATTTGAAAAGATAATACCATATGTTTGTGATGTAGTATGACAAAATTATAGATGAGTTACACAAACATAAAAATTTATGAATAAACAAATAACACTATAGTCATATTTCACTAAATTATCTTAGTTATATTTTATAGTTTTATATAATTATTAATTTATGATATTGATGAGACCATATAATTATATAAGATTTTTTTAAAAATTATTATTTTATTATTTTATCGAATTATGTTAAATATTACATTGGTCCAACTCGGAACCAAAAAAATTTATTAATTTAGAGAGATTATTAATTTATAGAATATTAATTTATAGAGGTTCTACTGTATATTTAATTTCACAAGGCCTAGGGTCAAATCATTTTTATGTCAAAATTTTTGAATATGCTTTTACAGGTATATGTTGTTGAGTTTTTTTTTTCATCATAGCAGAAAATTATACATTTCTTACGTTCTACATTTAAATTTTGTTATGAATACAAAATACTAAATAGTGTAGTTTGGAAATAATTTATTTCAGGCTTGAATTATATAGCGGTTTTCTAAACCCAAATCAACTGTTTTGAATAGAATGGAGCATTGACCAGAAAAAAGAAGAAGGAATAATTAAACAAAATAAACTTTAATAATAGTACAGATAAATTTTGAGTTTTATTTATTTTTATAAAGGCAAATAAAATTAATGAATTTATTATGTTATACTCTGTCCGTTTCAAATTACATGATGGCTTAGATTTTTTTTGTTGATGTTTTAGAATTTTAATGCAACTTTTTATTCTATTAATTATAAAAGCACATAATAAAAAAATCTTTTCGTTAATTCAATTAAAGTTGTTTTGAGTTTCTTAATAATCATTTTTTCATTTATTGATTACTATTCTATTAATAAATAATGTTTTGACTAAAAATTAATATTTCTTAAATATTGTGTTTTTAGCCAAAACATCATATATTTTGAAATGGAAGAAGTAATTTTTTGGGAAAAAAAAACTGATGAGTTCAAAATACTGTAGTTTTGACTTAATTTATTTCAGGTTTCAAATAATTTTTTCATAACTATTGAAAGCATGAAAAATAAAATAAAAAATCTTATTTGAATCATTATTTTTAGTTTTTTTTAATAACGGTTTTTACTATGTTTTTAAGAGGAAATCAACACAAATGTTTTGGATTCAACTTTTTTTTATAGTGTTTTGGATTCAACTTCTTAGAACAATAACAAAAACGTAATAAAATGCTAAACAAAACAAACTTTAGTAATGATCATTTAGATAAAATGATATATTAAAACTCCTAATAAAATTCAACCAACTTGTCTAGTTTTTGTATTAGTGTTGCCACTATGTCAATATTTGGATTAAATCTGCATAATGTATATTGTAGACAAAAAAAAAGAAAAGAATATAACACAATAACGAAATAATCTAATAAAAAGGACAAATACATTTAAACTTAAATCAACTATATGACATTATTAAGCCATATTGAGCGTGTTTCATTTTTACTGATTTCCTATGCATTTTATATGTCCCATAATGTTTTGAGAGTAGTTTCAAGACATCCCTAAAGATCGATTTACCAATTATGTAATTCTATTGTAAAATATTTATTTGATTTAAAAATGGAAGGAACAGGCAAGTTGATAAATTAATATAATTCTAACTCAAGTTAGTGGATTTAGAAAGTACTTGCAAATGGACGAGATCGAAAATATATATTTCATGAAAAGAGAAATGAATCATTAGTCTATAGATGAAATGCGTCAAAAAGCTTTGTCATATTGGAGCTTTTAGTTGTACATGTTGAAAGAGACAAGTCTCGGAATTTGGTACAAATTATTATAGAATTTAGGCGCAATCAAAGAAAGCAATACATATTTGTAACAGAAAACAAAAACGCATAACGTAAATATAAATATAGTATCAATTATTTATTTTCTTAAAGAAAGAAAGGATTTAAATTTCATTAATTAAAGCTTTAAATTTAAATCATTTCTTTTAAAATAATAATAATTGATACTATATAGATAAAGCTTTTAAACCAGTTTTTTTAAAAAATTAAAGCTATAGATAAAGTATGTTGCATGATTGAGCCAATGCTTTGACTCGAAATAAGATAAACATAAGTCGTTAACGGGGCACAAGTGTTAATGGATGAGGCACCAAGTGTTAATTGCATATACATATATACTATGATAATATTTTAGATTTTATAACTTTCATTAATTTTTATGTTAAAGTGTTTCTCTTTTCTATATTTACTAGATTCTTTTATAGAATTGTTTTTATAAATTTTAAAAGTATTTAATATTTTGTTATGTTAGAGAACTGCATAATATATAATAGTATAGATATTATAAAGTTAGAGTAATTATTAAAATACAACTATCTACGTGTGAGGTAATAACTGTAAGACAAATTATTTTGATTTTTAATCTTAAGATATAGACTTGCAAATTTAGGATCGGATCTGCACATTCGTGCAGAATTATGTTTGTAAAAAATATGGTACATCATTCACACTGGGTCAAAAGGTAACACGAATGAGATCCGCATGTGTACCCATTTTATTTAAAATTTTTGGACATTTTTATCCATAATGAGATTTTTATTTTGTTTTTAAAATTTAACTTTTCCAATAGCATAACATGTAATTTTATTACCATTTAAAGATTAGTTTTAAATTGTGCTTCCCTTTTAATAGTATAGATTTATATAACCTAACTTAGATGCATATGGAAAGTTTATGTGCTTATAAATTTATTATAAGAGAAACTGATTTGATAAATTTAACAAACTTTTAACACTACAAGAAATCATCGATTTAGTGACTGTAGATTTAGTAGCATTTTAGTCGCATATTGAGAAAAAGCGACTAAATTGCGACTGTTAAATGATAGTGACAAATCGCTAGTCCCTAATTGAAGCGCGACTGAAATGCGACTACTAGGCGCAGTAGCCAGATATTTTGCAACTACTTTAAATCGTAACCATTTAATCGCAATAAGTAAACCACGAAATTGCGACGACAGAACTTGTAGTCGCTATATTTGCGACTAAATTGCGACTGTTACTGTAATAGTCGCAAATTTAGAATCAGTCGCAGATTCGTAGCTAATTTTGGCGACTAATAGGCGACTGAAATAAATATGAAAATAGTCACCAAAAAGCGACTGTTTTGCGACTGATGAATATAACCAATTAATTTGGTAAAACCGAATTAAACAAATTAATATTATTCCTAATACTGAATTTAATTAATTAATAAAATCCAAAATTTAAAATTTACTAAATTAAAATAAAATATATTTAAAATCTTGTTTCAAATTCCTAAAATTAAAATTAAACTAATTATTCTAAAAAGTCATTTACATTAAACTCGGGTCTTCGGGGGGCGGCTGGGTCGACGTGCTCGGATTCTGTGAACGGGCTTCAACAAACCGTGCGTAGCCCGGATCATCTCGCAAATACGCCATAAGCATGTCCGTCCTTTCCTGTGACTGCTGAGCTACTTGCTTTGCTTCCTCGGCGACCTTCAATGCTTCATCGAGTCTACTGCGATGATACTCCTTTTCAGCATAGACCTCCTCGATCTTCCGGTGAGCAGCATCAAGTTTGTCTTGAAGTTGTGACATGGATGTATAGGAGGTAGATCCACCAGGCCCCTTAGCTTTAATGAAGCGGCTCTCCATGCTACCGAGCCCGTACATGTTGCCTCGTGAATCCGGTATGGTTGACTACAAAAACAAAAAAAAATTTCGGTTGTAAGCTTGGGACAAGTTATAATTTAAGCACTAAACTAAATATGAAAAAAAATTTACCTCTAAGAAGATCGCATCGAGCTCTTTGGTTGTAAGCTCGGGACGCACGGCGTTTCCGTCAGTCATGTTGAAGTCCACATCTTGAAACTCCGCTCAAATGTACAGAGGATCTTCATTGCGGCGGCACAAATGCAACGGATCCTCTTGATGTCGGTGACTGATTGTTTGTCCCATGAGAAGATCCCGACCGCGCACCGCCACCACGTCCTCGGAAGCTCCTAGCACCAGACGACATGCTTTGACAACAAAGAGAAATTAAATTTTATCAATGTTTAAAGGCAATGATAATTGTTAAATATAAAATTTACAAAGTTCAAAGGCAATGCTTAACAATAAACCGAAATCATCAATGGCAATGTAAATTTGAATATGGCATGAATTGGAAAATTAATATTCACAAGCCACAGAAACAAACATATCAATGGCGATTATGAAACAAATGTCCCCACAGATAAGATTGAAACATTTAATTATGAATATGCAATGAGACATATACGAACCCATGAATACAATCAATCAAACATTAACCAAATAATCCCTCAAAACAACCAAGATTTCAAAATTTTACCATGTCCTAAATGTTTAAGCGAATCACAATTGCCAACAAAAAAATCATTCCTCAATTGCAATAACAATACAGAAATTACTAAACTTCAACATAGTGACTATAACCAAATTCATTTCCATTAGTAACCTAACCAAAATTATTACTCACGCATAGGGAAAAATCATACCTCATATATTCTACGGTTGCGGATTTAAGAAATTGGTGCCGGATTTGTGTTCAAAACCTGTAAATATGAGATTTAAAAAAATGTTAGTCACTTTCGTCGCCGGAAAATGTGGCCGGAAAACTGATTTTTTTTTTGATTTCAGCTCACAATCAACCAAATCCATGAACTAATCTATGTTTCTATACCTTTTCACAGAAGCTTTTCGTCGGAAACAATGGCGACAACGGCGAGGTGGGTAGGCGAGATAATGATTTTGCCGAATGGAAACAATCCAAAAGTTTGAAAATTTAGCAAAATGTAGGGATTCAGAATAGAGGTGGCGTGAAATAGAAGGGGTTTTGGTCAGAAAAAACAGAGGGAAGGGAGCTATGGATCGGGAGGTGGTCGGTGTTAGAGGTGGGGATGTTAGGGTTCGTGGGTAAGTGAGAGAGGAATAGACAAGGGAGGATCGGGAGGAGGCGATTAGAAATTTGGCTGTGTTAAAAATTTGCGACTACATCACAGTAATCGCTCATTAGTGTCTTAATTTGCTACATTTAAACGACCACGAGCAATATTAGTTTAAATGTAATACATGTAGTCGCCAATCAGTCGCCAAATATTTGCGACTGAAATGCGACTATCCAATCTCGCATACAAATAAGGTAATGCTTAAATATGAAATAAACAAGGGAGTCGCTTTTTTGTCGCTTTGGATTTTATTGTATAAAAAGAAATTATTAATAATAATTGTCAATGTTATGTAATACTTACAAAACTTCATTCAAAAAAAAATAATATGTTATATAACTAAAATTTGTTTAATGTATACTGAATTTATTTTTTATAAAATTATAATATAAAACCCTTACAATATTAAAATTTCATAAATGGTAACTATAGCAGTCGCAATATAGTCGCTATTTTTGGCGACTGTAATGCGACTACCCTATGTAATTAAATCGTGAATACGATTTAATTAAGTATTAAAAATGAAATAAACCTAGGAGTCGCCTTTTAGTCGCTTTAATTTGCGACTGCAATGCGACTTCGTGTTATATAGGATTAAAAATAATTATTAATAATATAAGCATTGTTATTTAATACTTACAAAACTTGATTATAAAGAAAAAATAATTGTATTATAACTAAGATTTATTTACTGAATATTCAATTTTATTTTTATAAAATTGTAATAAAAATAACCCTTAGAATATAAAAATTTCATAATTGCATAATATATCAGTCGCGAAATAGTCGCTGTTTTTGGCGACCGAAATGCGACTACGTTGTTAAAGATAATCTCGAATATATTTAATTTACATCTACTTACAAATATTCACACATGTTTAAATATATGCGATTCTTTTGCGACTACAACAATTATTTGTAAATTACAAATAAGTTAAAAAATGCGACTACATTCGCGACTACGTCAATAAATAAACAACTTTCGTTAAGGTAGTCGCCATTTAGTCGCATTATTTCTTGCTACTATTTTGTGACTACGTGAATCTGCGACGATATTGCGACTACGTAAATAAATCAACTAATTTCGTCAAGGTAGTCACAATATAGTCACCGATTTTGGCAACTATTTTTGCGACTTCATCATTAAAAGTAACAAAATATAACTATTTACTTATAAAGTCGCAAAGTAGTCGCTTTTTGGTTGTAACTATTTTGCGACTAGGATGAATTCAGTCGCTAATTCATTTTATTTGCAAAATAGTCGTCAATCAGTCACATATATATGCGCCTATTAGCAATTTTAACAATTTTGCGACTAAAATGCGATAATAATAAAACAGTCGCAAATTCGTTGCTTTTTTGTCGCATGTTGGTCACTTTGTTTGCGACTGTTTAATGTAGTCGCAAAATGCAGTCGCAATTTAATTGTTTTCTTGTAGTGTAAATCGATAGATTTACGAATTCTGTGTTGGAAAAAATATTGTTGACAACGAAACATTTACATTCTAACCAAACAACAAAACAAGAAAATATATAACAAATGACTATGAAACCAAAAAAAGAATTAAGAGAATGACTCTATCACTACCATCTATGATCATAGAAGATACTTTATCTGATTAGAAGTTAATCTTTCCTTCTATCTTCTTCAGTTTGTCTTTCTTTTTAAACAACTTCTCTTTGTCTTTCCTGTTAAACAACACCTCTCTCTTCCTCACTTGCAATCACTCTATTTCTCCCTAAACAACATTTTGTCTCTTTTCTTCTCTTTTTCTTTATCTCCACCGTTATCAACAACACCCCCACCACATACATATTAATATCCACTCACCACAATAGATCTTGCTGTCGTATCCTCTTCAATATGTTTTTGCTTTACATATTTTGAAAATCGAGTTCATGGCAACACCGCAACAGTTTGGTTAATCGGCAAGCTAGTTCACATAGTTGACATGAGAGACTCGAAGGGTGCCATATTAAACATGTTCTCATACAAAATGATAATCCAACACAGTATGTTTTATTCTAAATTAAAAAGTCCGAAACTAAAGATGTGTAGCGCTAATATTGTTGGTGTGTCAGAAACTGATCCAAAACTAAAATTTTATTTTGATCGTTGCATTGATTTTTAGTAAACCGGAGCCGTTTCTGATGTGACAGAGGAACCAGAGATCATGATTCGAGAAAAAAAAAATTAAAGAGAAGAAAAAGGAGGCAATAATCAAAATGAAATTTTAGTTTTCGAACGGTTTCTCTGATACATGTAAGTGTTTTAAAAAGTTAAATTCCATTAACGTAAATAAGGGTATAAATACAAACTACATATATGATCTCAACAAGGGTTTTTATTTTTGTTTCTGTTAAAATCATGATTAGATTTTTGTTAATTATGGATTAGTTTGTTTAGGGTAAATGATTTCCAGTCTACTTGATGATTTGAAAGTTCTTTTTCTTAAGCCTGGGCATGGGGCGGGTACCCGCATTTTTTGGGATACTTGATACTTGACCCGCCCCATTCAAGTATTTAAAATTTTGATTTGTACTTGATACTTGCGGAAGCGGGTACCCGCTAATTCAAGTACCCGTCCAGATTTTCAATACTTGCGGGTACCTTGACCCGTACTTGTACTTGCAAGTCAAGTACCTGCATAACAAGTAATGATGTTACTTGCCTTATTTTTTTAAAATTACCTGTCTTGTCTTGTTTTTTAAAAATTACCTGCCTTACCTTGTTTTTTAAAAATTACCTGCCTTGCCTTGTAGCCAAAACAAATAAAAATCTTAAAGACTTAAACAAACATGAATCATAATTACATACTTACTATTTTACTAAGACTGAGTGACATCACATATCAAACACAAAAAGTTTCGTAAACACAAAACTATTAACAAAACAAATAAGCACATGACATGAAAAAACATAAAAGTCTTCAAAGTTTGAACACCATCAGTCCATCACTACATCCGAAGTCAATAACCTGCAAAGTTAAAACATAATACTAAATGAATAATTCATAAGTTAAAACCAACAACACTAATCAATGATTAAAACTTAAAAGTTCAAACCTTACCAAATTCTTCCAAAGTTAAGAGTTCAAAAAAGATCTGTAAACACTAAACACACATCATAACCTGCAAACATGCAAAAAAAAAAACAACTTGATAATTAGCACAGAATAATTGAAACTTAAGACCAGCAAACACAATCAACGAATAATAGTTAAAAACTTACCAGTCAATCTTCTTCCTCCAAAGTTAAGCTTACTCCTTTCACCAATTTCTCATATTCATTTGAATTTTCAAACTCTGTCAAAAGAAAACAATTAATAGTCAATAGTGATGGATTAGAAAATAAGTATTGATAAAAGAAAACATACTTTCTTCTATCATTTCAAGTTGTTGAAACTGATCTTCCAAAGCCGGTGGTTCATAATCACTTCGGATCCAATCTTGAGTACAAAGTAAAGCTTCAACTGTTCTTGGAGTGAGAGAGCTACGCTGAGGATCAATAACATGGCCATTTGTGGAAAAGGCTGATTCAAAAGCAACAGATGAGACTAGTATAGCTAATAGATCTCTTGCCATTTGAGAAAGAATCCTATACCTTGATCCAACCTTCTTCCACCAAAGCAAAATATTAAAGTGTGGATCTGACCTAGGGACACAACCCTCACCTAAGTAGCTTTCTAACTCATATTGATAACCTGTGTTTTCTTCGCTTACTTCATGTTGCTCAATCAATGAATCCAAGTCATAAGTCTCAGCTGACTCTACAAGCCCTTGAGAAGAAGTGGCTGTTCCTTCAGCCTCACTTGTTGTTTGATTTGAAGAACTATCAAACTTGTCCTCATAGTACTTAAATATTTGCTCTACAACATTTTCAACTTTCCTAATCAAAGCTTCAGCTATGCTATCAGAATCAGAACTATAGCTTTCTCGGATTAACCAGCTCACATACTTCAGTTTATACCGAGGATCAATAACACAAGCAACAAAAATCACTAAGTTCATGCTATTCAAATCTCCCCAATATTTATCAAACTTATCTTTCATCTTAACAGCTATTGCTTTTTGATTCACATCAGTCTTATTCAAACTCATCTTCCTAATCATTAAACCAACTCCAAAAACCTCCTTTAAATAAGAATTTCCAGTAACATACCTGCTTGATGAAACTTTCAAGGTAGCATCATAGAAGAACTTCAAAAAAGGCTTATACATACTCCCAGTCAGACTCAAGAGGTGAACCATCTGATTTACCAAGCTCTAATAAGTACCTATCATCCTCTAACACAAGCATATCAAAAGCTCTCTTCTGTTTGCAAACTGCTTCTAACATCGGGTATGTAGAATTCCATCTAGTTTCAACATCAAGACATAGACCAACTGTAACACCAAGCTTTAGGTGACTAAGACACTCTTTAAACTTGTTTAACCTAGCAGGAGAGGACCTAACATACCTAACAGCACATCGAATTCGGCTAATAGAAGATTTGTTTTCTTCCAAACCATCTTTGACAACTAAATTCAAGATATGAGCACCACATCTCATGTGAAGGAATTGACCATCAAGTACATTAGTTCCCCAAGACTGAAGTCTTCTTTTTAAGAACCTTATACCAATATCATTTGCACTTGCATTATCCAATGTAACTGTAAAAACCTTGCTAATACCCCAAGCTACCAAACACCTCTCTAGCATTTTCCCTATAACTTCCCTTTTGTGACTTAGAATTTGACAAAAGTTGATAATCTTTTTATGTAGATTCCAATTTTTATCAATGTAATGTGCTGTTAGGCACATATAATTGATATTCTGAATAGATGTCCAAGTATCAGTTGTAAGAGAAACACTCTCTTTGTGTTTCTCAAATAAGAGTTTCAACTTTTTCTTTTCTTCAAGAAACAAACTAATGCAATCTCTAGTGACAGTCCTACGGGAAGGGATAGAAAACCTAGGCTGAAGAGTATATACAAATTCTCTAAAACCTTCATTTTCCACAATCCTAAAAGGCAATTCATCCTTTATAATAAACCTAACTAGAGATTTTCGACAATCAGCATTGTCAAATTCTAAGTAGGATGGAATAATTTCAGTATTCTTGTTTTTTTTATTCTGATGCAGTGTAGATTGTTTATATCTTTTACCATTAACAGAATCTTCTGTAATTTCAGGATGAAGTTTTTTACTAGTAGTGTTGACACCGCATGCTGATTTATACTTAATTAAATCACCACAATGATTACACTTTGCCTCATCTGCAATCTCTGATTTTTTAAAATTATCCCAGGCTTGAGATCTTTGTCTAGGAGTTACCTTAGATTCAACAGATTCCGTGGTTGGAGCTTCAGTATTTGTTTCACCGGCACGTGCTGCAGGTGCTGAAGGGTCATCATTGTCTGCATTTGATTCCATGTTCTGTGAACCCATCTACGAAATAAAACAACTTGTTAATAAGATACAAGAGTGACACCAATCAGAGAGTGAAGGTGAAGCCTAATTAGATATTCATTTATGTTTTAATAAGATATTCATTTGGGGTTTCTCATTGTTTTTGTATTGATCTTAATACTGTTGTAACACAGTTATATTTAAATGAACTTCATATTCTCTTGTTAATTTCATTACAAGCTTGATTATGGTATGGGACCTAAATAATTTACGCTTTGATAACTGTAATGAAAATATAAAAGAAAAAAAAGTAAATAATAAAAGGATCTTACAATCTTTGTAGGCTTCTTATGTTCCCTAGAATTGAAGGAACTGGTCCTGTGAATAAATTAGTTTCCAAATTCCTGCAAATTGTTTTTCCACATATATTAGAATCTCTTCAATTCTGGTTTGCAGAAAACAAGATTAGATATGTAACATTACAATAGAGTAAGTGTAGTAATCTGTCCGAGTTGAGAAGGAAATGTTCCAGAGAGACGGTTTGTGCTTACAGAACTGTTTGTTGCAGAAAACAAAAAAGCAAGAATCAGTACAACTTCATTTACCATCACAAGAAATAGAAAAATAAAATGGCAGAGAATGGTTACAAGATTTCAAGCGGAATTTGAGACAATGTCGAAGGTATTGATCCATTGAGAAAGTTCCACGTAAGATCTCTGTAAGAAAAAGGAAAGAGAAAATGCACAAAACAAAGATTGCTTGAATTCCCATACCATAATCATAAGAAGACAGGAGATCAAAGAAACAAGTAATCAAATCAAATATCAGATTTCAGATTATAATTATGAATACTGCAACAAGAATCGTTGTTTAAAAATAAAATTAAAAAATAGTTTTTTAAGCACACAAAATGTTCATGTTCATGTACAAAGCAAAAGGATTTGGTAATTAAAATCTCATCGAACAGGGTATGTAATCTCACAAAACCAAACCCACATGTAAAGTCCTAGAAGATTCATGGGATCAGGCCCGTGCCTATGTTACTACTTTAGAAACTTTGGCTTAGCGCCCTTAATTTTTACATAATTTTAGGACCCTTAAATTTTGTAAAATATTAGTAGTATTAGGCTTTTTATCATTATTCTTTATTTTTCTAAACTAATCGTTAATGAGATTAAAAAAAATTAAGGCATCTAACTCTTCTTCTTCTCATGTTTCTATCATAACCACTTTTTTCAAACTCTAAAATCTCTAGATTCTAATCACCTCTTTTCTTCCTTTTCTTCAGTGTTTACTATCACTAATCACAAGTAAGTTTAGTTTATACTATGTTTTGTTAGTATACAATTTTAGAGAAATTGATTAACTAAACTAACAAGTTTTTTTTATAAATTATGTAACCTGCAATTATTTTTTAAAATTTCAGAATAATGCCTCCAAAAAGCATGAAGAAGGGACCGTGTGGAAACGATAAACGAAAAAAGAAAGACCGAATAGATGCACTCATTAAATCTCAAGAGAATGGCTTGTTCAGGTATTTCAAAAAATCTGAAACTCTTGATGATTCTGTAGAAAATAATGATGAACAACATGATACTGTTGAAGATGATGGAATGGATGAGAATTTGGAGAGAGAAGAAACAAATTTTCAGGAAAGGAATATGAATGCAGTGGATGAAGAGAATTTCAATGATGTGGATGAAGAAAACTTCAATGAGGAAAAGGATGAAGATAAGACTGAATGTGAAAAGGGTGATGATCCCACAGAGAATTGTGGATTTTTGGATATGTATGATCCTGGAAACTGGACAAACATAAAAAAAGGATGGAATGAATGGAGAGATTTTATGGTTGTACAAGGTCCAATAAAAAGATTGCATGATGGTTATTGCTTTGAAAAAGATGGTCTTAAGAGGCATTTCTCGCATCGTTATTATACAATAGAAACGACTGATGGAAGAAAACAAGATCGGCGTTGGCTAGTTTACTCAAAAGCAGTAAACAAAATTTTTTGCTTTTGCTGTAAATTGTTCAACCAGAATGACAAAACTCAATTGGGATCTGTGGGATTCAATGATTGGAGAAACATTTTGAAAAGGCTTAAAGAGCATGAATCTAGTCGAGAACATATTGTTTGTATGAACCAGTGGGTGGAACTAGAACTCATATTGCAGAAAAATCAGACTATTGATAAATATGCTCAAGATGAAATGAATAAAGAGAGAGCTCACTGGAGGCAGGTGTTGATTAGGATAATTTCTGTTGTAAAAACTCTTGCTAAACAAAATCTAGCATTTCGTGGAAGCAACGGAAAGATCAGAGAAGACGGTAATGGAAATTTTCTAAGTTTTATTGAGATGCTTGCTGATTTTGATCCAGTGATGATAGAACATCTTAGGAGGTATAAAGAAGGTGAATCTCAATATCACTATCTCAGCAACAAAATTCAAAATGAGCTGATAGCTTTGTTAGCTAATGAGATAAAAGGAAGGATTATCAAGAAAATTCAAGATGCAAAGTACTTTTTTGTCATTCTCGACTGCACTCCAGATATTAGCCACCACGAGCAAATGAGTGTAGTCATTCGTTGTGTAGATGTTTCAGCCACTTCAACAAAGATCGAAGAATTTTTCTTAACATTTTTAAAAGTTGATGATACATCTGGAGAAGGACTTTTTGGTGAGCTTCAAGACGTGTTGGCTGCTTTTGAGTTGAAGATTGATGATGTCAGGGGGCAAGGTTATGATAATGGTTCTAATATGAAGGGAAAACATAAAAGAGTACATAAAAAGTTACTAGAGATGAATTCAAGGGCGTTTTACACACCTTGTGGTTGTCATAGTCTTAATCTTGCACTTTGCGATATGGCAAACACTTCCTCAAAGGCAATCTCATTTTTCGGAATTGTTCAGCGAACTTATGTTTTTTTTACATCTTCAGTTAAGCGGTCGAAAATATTTGAAGATCAAGTGGATGGTCTAACACTCAAGGCGTTATCACATACTCGATGGGAAAGTCATGTTGAAAGTGTTAAGACAATAAGATTTCAAGCTCCTAAGATTATGAATGCTTTAGTTTACATTGCTGAGAATAGTGATGATCCGAAAGAGCAGAGTGAAGCTGAATGTCTAGCAATAAGTGAAACTCATGGAATTGGAAGTTTCGAGTTTTTGGTTTCCATGGTTATTTGGTATGATCTTCTTTCATTGTGAACATTGTCAAGAAGAGTTTGCAATCCGAAGATATGAACATAGATGTTGCTATCTCTCAATTGAAAGGGCTGGTTTCTTATTTTCAAAAGTATAGAGATTCGGGTTTTGAGAAAGCAAAATTAGAAGCTAAAAAAATTACAGATTCCATGGAAGTTGAGGCTATATTTCCCAAAAAATCCAAGAGAATCATCAGAAGAAAAAAAAATTATGGTGAAGAGTCAGAGAAAGTTGAAGGAAGTGTGGTATTATCACTGTAGGAAAGCTTTAGAGTTGATTACTTCATCCAGATCATGGATCAAGCTCTCTGCTCGCTTGAGACAAGATTTGAACAATTTCAGAGGTATGAACACATTTTTGGTTTTTTGTTTGATTTGAAGAAATTGCAGTCGGCGAATGATGAAAGTTTGATGGCATCTTGTACAATCTTGAAAATTCTCTGACCCATGGCAAACATTCAGATATTGTTGCTAAAGATCTGTTTTGTGAACTCAAACTTTTAAGAGAAGTTTTGCCAACAGAAACTAAGAGGCCTATTGAAGTGTTAGGTTTTTTAGAAAAAGTTGTAGATTGTTATCCTAATGCATGGATCGCTTATCGAATATTGTTGATGATTCCAGTTTCAGGTTGCATCGAAAAGAAGTTTTTCAAAGCTGAAGTTGATAAAGTCATATCTTCGCTCGACTATGTCGCAAGAAAGATTGAGTGACTTGGCTATCTTGTCTATCGAAAGGGAGCTGGTTAAAAGTATTAACTTTGAGAGTTTAGTTAATGATTTTGTAGGAAAGAAAGGAAGAAAAATTATGTTTAGAATTTTTATTTTAGTTTTTACTTTTGCGTGTGTTTTTTATTTCTTTGATAATGATAATTGTTTACCAAAAAAAAATTTATATGAAATAAGGCCTTTTTTGAAACACCGCCTATGGTCTTTTCAATCTTAGGAACGGCTCTGCATGGGATCTAAGAGCGATGAAAGAATTTTGGGAGTTTCACAAGTTTTTTTTTAATTCTGAAACAATTAAATTATAATTTATCCACCAAACAAATAACTTTGCTTCTACAAATTTTTATTATTTTCTGACACTTGTATGCTCAAATTATCAAGAGTACATGGCCGAATTATATCTTCCAAAAAAAAAAAAAAAGGATAAAATATAACCCATCTATGTGTTACATATATACACTTAACTAGAGCCGAATTTGACTAATCCATCGCAAAATCTAAATGCAACCTATATATTTTAAAACTCGTACAGTCTCATGCAATTTTTTTTTTTTTGGGTCAAAAGTCCCATGCAAACTAAATTGTACTCTTTGGTGTCTTTGTGTATTTGAGTGTCAACTTATGATTTGAAAGGGATAATTCTCTAGGGAAGGAAATGTGGAAGAAGTAAAGCCAACAATTTTTATTTTTTGTTGTCATCTGGATTATTATTAGATGATGTAAAACCAAAAGTTATACAAACATCCAATGAAACTAAAGCCAGCGGACACATACATAGATGTTTCTGGAAACTAAAGCCAACGGATAACAAACCATCCCTGGAAAACTATGCCCAAAAGAATATGAAACTTATAAACTAAGACAAAGGGCAAATAAGATCCTAAACAGCAAAAGATACAAAGACCAAATCTGAAACATGAGAAACAAGCATTTGAGTCTGGAATCAAGCCAACGCACGAAGCCAACCACAACATCTAAAATTTCCCAATCCATATAACTAGACTAGATTTCTCAGAATCAAAAGGAAACAAATTGAAAACCCTAGATTTTTTGCATGATTCAGAAGAACCCAAATTTCCCAATCCATATAACTAGACTAGATTTCGCCCTAAACCCCAATGAAATTTTGAAGCTCGTGATTCATTCCAGACACATGACATGTTTCAAAAATCAATGATGTAAAGAGGAAATTACCAAAGGAGAGGAGAAGAGAGAAGCAGTGATGGGGTCGTGCAGGAGAAGAAACAGATGAGCCACGGCGTTTAGAAGCTTTAGCGATAACGATCGAAGAAGAAGACGCAGCAGAAGAAGAACAAGAGATCGGAGAAGAAGAACAAGAGATCCGAGAAGAAGAAGGTGAGAGGCGATGAAGAGCTTTCAGATCTAGGGTTGTCAGGAGAAGGAGACTGAGAGTGAGAGGTGATGTGTCAATGTGTCTTAGGTTTCTTTAGGTTTTTGAGTGGGCCTAGTTAATTAAAAAGTTTAGGCCCAGTAATTTCTAATTAGGTAAAATGAATTGTAAGTGGCCCAATAAGAAGTATGTAAGTAGCAAGGCGGGTATACAAGTAGTAAGGCGGGTAACGGGTAGTAAAGCGGGTAACGGATACCAAAGCGGGTAACTGGGTAAGTAGGAGAAAAAAAAATCCGGCTTGTACTTGCCCTGCTACTTGCAAGTAATTCAAAAACGTGCCTTGATACTTGCCTTGTACGAGACGGGTATCCGCTTTAACGGGGCAGATACAGGGCGGATCAAGCGAGTCGGACGGGTAACGGATATCTACGTCGAGGCTTACTTTTTCTCCTTTCTTTTTTTGGCGTCTTTTTTTTTAAAATGTTATCTTGTTATCACAGCCGCAGCACAGAAGCCTCTATTGCTACTGAATTAAATGAACTGAAAATCGATCAAGTATTTCAAATTGGTAATAATTTACTATAGATTTGGCATGAAGGAGAAAGAAAACAGAAGGAACGATTTTTTTTGTTTTGTCGGCTAGTGCACGAATAAATTATAAATATAAGAAACAAATAGTTCTTGCTTTACAAATATCCTTTTTATATTTTTCATTTTTCTTAATCCAAAGACAGTATACGTACATCTCTTCCTCGCCATTATCCACCAACCCTCTCACAAAAAGAAGCCTTTTATATTAGAACTTTCTCCCATACTATTAGTTGACAGATCCATAATCTTTTATTTTACCGGGATCAAAGCACAATTGAAATTTGAAAAATATTTAAAAAATCTTACGAAAATCCTTTGAAAAAATATATAACGTCATACAAAACACACTGCCATTCTTCATGTTTGGGCTTTGTAGTAAAAAAAATCTCGGGTTTGAGAGATGAATGACCAAGTTTCAGGTCTTTTCAGTTCTCAGGTAAGAATTATGTGAAGGGTTGCGCAAAATTATTGAACCGAACAGTAATTTACCAAATCGAACTGAAATACATAATTTGGTTATAGATCGGATTGTTTAAATAACCCATTTGGACAGATCTCTAAACTTGGTTGGTATTTGGTTCGGTTCGATATTTTAACTGAAATCCCATTGGTTAATCGGTAAACCAAAATTAAATTCAAAACATGATTTAAGGTTTAATATTGGTTTGCTAAGTAGTTTTAATAAGGAACACAACTCATATAATCTTATTATCGAGTCATATTACACTGATCAACTCCCATCGAAGCCTTCTTACAATATTCATAAGTGGTTACGTTTGATTGTATTTTTTTCTATTTTTCAATTGTCTTTTTTGAGTAGATTATTTTTCTAAATGGGCTCTAATCAGAAGTGAATTTTTTTGGAGGCAGATAATCATTGTGAAGCCTTTGAGAATGCAAAAAAAAATTAGAAGATTTTTTTTTTAAGTCATTAAGAATTTTATTTGGCTTTTAAGTATTGCTTATCATTTCAAAATTTCAATGTTGCATTTTTCTCTATAATAATTTTTTTCATTTTAGAACTAATGATAATGTTTTGATGAATTTTTATACTTTATGATGTTGAGTTTTTAATCAGCTTAAATTTACCGAATGCCCACCCTTGTCATGCCTAATAAACTGGAAAAAAGAGAATCGAGAAGGCCTTTATGGCCCAATATATATTCACCTTTATACTATATGGGTTTACAATTAGAAATATTGGGGCATTTTGACGCAGGTTAATGTAATATGGGTCTGAATCGAAAACTTTGAGCCAATCTAAAAGAACAAAACAATAACTACGAAGATCTACGAGTGTGAACACAACAAGTGTACTACATCAACATCTCCCAACTATTCAAATTAGAATTGTATACCAATAAAATAGACCAACAAAGGACTAGTACAATCCAAAATTTATCCACGAATTTAACCAAAATAAATAAATAAATAATTAAATGATCCACAGACAAAAACGAAAAAGAAACAGATTTTATCATTGACGATTTGGTGGTTACAATTGTATCGTAAATTTTAATTCAAGACATGAAAAAGAAAAGATAAGTGGGCTATGTGGCCAAAAGTCTATTCCCTTGGTACTAACACTTATCTGAGGCTACGAAGGTCTATCATACGAAGAAGAGATAAGATTCTTCAATTTCATATATCTTTTTAAAAAAAAAAAAAAAAAAAATTGGGCCGCGATTTCCATTGGACTTGGTGTTACAACGGATAAGATATTTTTTAACACGCAATTTTATCATATGGGAGATCTAAACTTAGATCCTTTTCTTGTCTTTATACGATCTCTGTTTATCTCGACATATATGTGTGTATATTTTGTATTTATATTTATGTATTTGATGATTGATTCACTATGTGTGTGTGCGCGGATAAATATGTACATTTCGATTTATACGAAGTAGGTACTCAATTCGAAGAATACGTACGTCGGCTTCAGTTTGTCTCAGTGTGGGTACAATAAATTTGCAGTGTGATCAATCGTCGATCTTTTGATAATAATTTTTTATATACCTTTTGAATTTATGATATATAAAGTTGCTTCTCAACTTTTTATTATTTGAGGTTTTGGTTCTTCTTAACTTTTTCATCTTTGTCTTAATGAAATCGTAAGTAATCTACATAACTTCTTTATATAATGGATGCATGTTGACTCAATTTTATTAGCATCACATATATCAGGGGCGGATCTAAGTAGTCATTGAGGGGGAAGTGGTAGTTGCCTCTAAGGATGGGCGTTTGGGTACCCGATCGGATTCGGATCGGATATTTCGGATATTTCGGGTTTTCGGGTATAGAGATCTACATCCGATCGGGTATTTTTAGATTTCAGGTCGGATTCGGGTAAACACCCATCGGGTATGGGTGTTTTCGGGTTATAACCGAAATCCGAAATACCCGTCAGATTTGGATCGGGTATATCAATTTTCATCCGAAACTATATAAAAAACCCGAAATCAATTTTTAAAAAACTCAAAATAAATCTGAAATCAAACCCATTTTTGGGTAATTTCGGATAATTTCGGGTAATTTCTGGTATTTTACGTATTTCGGATATACTCGATCGGGTACGGATATCCGATCTCTAAAAAATCTTCATCCGATCGGGTATTATGAGACACCCGTACCCGAACCGAACTGTTTACTTCGAGTTGGATTCGGGTACGGATATCGGGTATGGGTATTTTTGCCCAGCCCTAGTTGCCTCTGGTAAATTTCTAAAACTTTATGTAAATTGTTGGTATTTTCAATATTTCCCATGTTGTTATTTGTTATTGTAGTTCTAATTGTTTAAACAATTTTATTTATGCCTTTATAAAATTTATCTCTACATCCGCTTCTGCATATGATTGATTCTAGTTCCGCATAAGAATAGAAATTAATTTATACTTTCACGTAGATATATTTTATTATAAGAATTTTAAATATCCAATTCTTATTTATTATTCAATCTTTTTGTCACATATTTATATTATATTTATGGCAATAAATGTTACAAGGTTGCGTATAAAAGATTTAATTAAATTTTATTTTATTTTGTTTGCTAATCTACTTCCTAACTATAAAAGATGCAAGATGACCATTCGACATTACATCGAGACAATCCGACAATGGAGTGCTATGTTTGAAGATATCAAATTCAAGTATAATTCAAGAGACCACAACGCATGTGCAGACATGCTAGCTAGGAAAGCAGTTATGTCTAATGATGATAGAATGAACTAATAAATATTTATTAGAAGGAAAAAAAATAATAATAAAAAAAAGATGACTATTCAATTTGCTAAACACATTGTAATTTAATTTTCTCTTATTAATATTAGGTCCAATCAAATTATTTCATGTCGTTTTTTGTTGTTATTTATCATACATTATTACATTATATCGAATAACTTGAAATTTTGATTAAGAATTTTTATTGGTTTCTTAGCAAGACAAAAGATAGTGATAAATTTCTAACAGATGATATATGAATGACATAACGAGTTTCTATTTGTGGGTAATTTTATAATGGATGTGAGATTGTGTAGTCAAATTTAGAAACCTAACTCGCCTACTCTAGGCCTTCCTTTAAAAGCCAAATCGATAAAGAGAATTGAGAAACAATACATGAAATTGATCTTAACACAAGTGGGAAAACCCATTACTATGTTCTCGTCACGCTTGTCTATGGTCACTTAAGTTTACTACGGTATCTTCTGTTATATGAATGGTATATTATATATTAATTTATAAACTATTGGTAAACGTATATTTTACGTAACTGTGACGAAATATAAGTATTATTTATTTTGTAACAATTTATACATATCCTTTAACAAAAAAAATGTATTCATATGATGGCTGAAGAAGTAGTTCATCATTCATCTCTTTGCCTTTAGTTTCAAATTTAATCTATTCATATACACCATTAGGCTAGGTTACATGTGAATTTTGAACTCACCTATGAATGGTACACAAACTACAAAGTCCAAACTCTTTGTCAAAAAAAAAAAAAAAAAAAAAAACTTTTGAGTTAGAACAAAAATCTATAGTTTGGGAGAAGGAAACAAAGAAAAAAAAAAGAGCGTATTTCTTTTGGAGGAGAGTACTGTTGTTTGCCCTAGAGACCAAGGCACTGAAATCGAGTTGGTATTATTAGGACACTTAACGTTTAGCACCCATGGCCTTGGCCATGTGCATTGTCCGTCCTCTTCTTAAAGGGCAATATTGTCATTTCAAGTTTTGAAAATACTACGTCGACACACCAAATTGGGAAAATACTGTATTTGAAGATCCATAAGGTTGTCGTTCTAGCTCGATTAAAGAAGAAAACAAAATAAATGAAATAGTTGAAGTAAAAGACATAAAAACCCTTTTTTGGAGAAAGTTAAGTATTAAAAGAAAAAAGAAAAAAGAAGAAGGAGAAACAGAGGCTTGGTCTTCTCTTCTGATTCTGAAACTGTCTTAATAAGAGTGAAAAGTACTGCTCATGTAAATTGTGTCCCTACCAAACAAAACTGTCTTCACTGCCATCTTCAATAATACTTTACGGGACCCCTCTATCTCGTCCTAGTCCCAACGCACCGTCTCATTGTGTCTATACAGTGATTAATATATACAATATAGTATTGAAGCTATGTGGATCTAGCCACTTCCTAATAGTTTCACCGAAACATATTGTAAGAAAATAAAATTTAATTCGGTTAGTATGTAACAAGAATGAAGCCAATCAATCTATATCCAATATGATCACTTGTTTATTTCAATTTCAGATATCTGTCCTATTGTAAATTCAAAACGATGTCCTTTGGTGTGGGGGAGATAAATAAAAAGCGTACTTCATAAAAAAAAAAAAAGAATGAAGCCAATATATCAAAACGCAGAAGACGATTAGTTAAATGATTATTTAATCATATGTATATCACTAAAAACGATTAGTTGAATGATTATTTAACCATATGTATTTTAACTATTTTTAGTAATATTTTGAATCCTAGCTTAAATCTTCGTTTTGAATATAGCGTTGGATAATATTGTTTAGACTAGCGAAATATCAAATTATCCATAGTTTGCCTATGAAACATCAAACGTCTAGGTTTATTCAAGACAAAATGTTTTGATTGGTGAGGTAAAAATTGTTAGAGCATGTTCAATCGTATATCTCCATCTTTTATTTTGAAATGGAGTAACTACTAACTATATTTTGGAATTAGATTTTTCTCAGTCCAACTCTATTTCTAATACCTAAATATGGAATAAAAATAGATATTTCTATTTCCAAGGTGAAAATAAAGTAAGATTTGAGAGATTTTATTCTTAAATGGAATTCGAAAGAAATATGGAATAGGATTGGAGAAACCCATCCATCCAAGGAAAATAGTTGAAAACCCAAAGAGACAAGATATTAGACATTTGATCTAGATGACCCACATATATTTTTCCCCAAAAGTTCAAGTATATTGTGTTTTCTACATTAATAAGTTTTTTAAACATATATAAACGTTTAAACTAATATATATATAGATATATATAAACATAATTTGGGTTACATGCCAGATTATATATATATGCAAAATATACAACTATATAGAATTGTATAGTTAAGTTTTTTTTTTTTACCCTTGGTTTTATACATGCACCGAACTTCTCCTTCTTTCCCTTGTCTTCTCTCTTGTTATATATGTGGAAGCTGCATTTATTAAGAACTGTTTAGTAAGTGTGAACCCAAAAGAATGTTTTTGTTCGAGAAGAAGAAGAAGAAGAAGAAGTTAATTTGAGGGAAAGATATCCATATAACCCCAAATTTATAAAATATTACTTGAGAAGATGTTCCATTGGGGAGATTCTTAGAGCTTCAATTGATTCTCCTGTAAGCTTTTACTTTTTCTATAATTTCTTCTGATATTTTTAAAAATAGTTTCTCATGGGATCAGTGTTTCAGATGTGCATTTACTCTCCTCCTCTTCTTCTTCTTCTTCTTCTTCTTCTTCCTTCTACTTTCAGATGATTAACATTCAATGCCAAATTCTTTAACTTTCTTGTTTCCTCTCTTAGTGACATTCCTTATTTCTCATAATTTAATGTTCTCTCCTCGTACCTCCTCTTTGTTCTGTCTTAAGAATTATCCATCCACCAAACATTAATTTCTTCAACTACACCACTTAAAAGTTTGAATCTTTTGTCCATTTTTATTTTAAAAAAAAATCAAAGTCGTCTCAAAACTAATCTTTTGTTATTTTCTTCGTTGAAGCTAATTATGGACGAATTAATGAGATTTGGTGAATTAGAAGAACAGTTCACTACAATTGAAGAGAAGATCCCATTTCTACAAATGCTTCAATCCATAGAACCTAATTTTGCAACAACGGAACCAAATCAGATTCTCCAATCACTTCTTCAGATCCAAACACAAGAACCGGAGAGCTGTCTCACTCTTGAAACCATCAAAAGAGATCCGGGTCAAACAGATGACCCGGAAAAAGATCCGAGAATAGAAAACGGAGCAGCAAAGGTCAAAGAGAAACGGAAACGGAAACGGACAAAAGCTCCAAAGAACAAAGACGAAGTTGAAAACCAAAGAATGACTCACATTGCCGTCGAGCGTAATCGAAGAAGACAAATGAATGAACACTTAAACTCCCTCCGATCTCTCATGCCTCCTTCGTTTCTTCAACGGGTAACAATTTTTTTGTAGGGTTTCTTTAATCAAAATATCAAATCTTTCTCTAAAAGAACCTAAAAAAGTTTTAATCTTTCGATAATTTATCTTTAACAAAAAATTTGTTTTGTTTAAAGGGTGATCAAGCTTCGATTGTAGGAGGCGCAATAGATTTCATTAAAGAACTGGAGCAACTCTTGCAAACTTTAGAAGCTGAGAAACAAAACGAAAGAACTAATGAGAATCCAAAAACGGCGTCGTGTTCTTCCTCTTCGTCTCGTGCATGCACTTACTCTTCTGTTTCAAGCGTCTCGACGACGTCGGAAGATGGATTTACGGCAAGATTCGGCGGTGGAGAGACAGCGGAAGTGGAAGCAACGGTGATACAGAACCATGTGAGTTTGAAGGTTCGGTGTAAGAGAGGAAAAGGACAGATCTTGAGAGCTATCGTCTCCATTGAAGACCTAAAGCTTGCGATTTTGCATCTCACTATCTCTTCTTCCTTTGACTTTGTCTTCTACTCTTTTAATCTCAAGGTAAGTTAAAATCTTTAATCTCTTTTTCTCCAAAAAAAAAAAAAAATCTTTAATCTCTTGTTATATCTTAAATTAACTGTTTTAGTTTTCCCTTGTTAAAGCATCATTAGATATGTAACAAGCAATTTGACTTTTAAAGGTAAATTAAGGAATCTGCATTCTTAGAAAATATTTTGTTAAGAAATTCAAATTGTAAAAACCTTTGTCAAAAAAATAAAATTGTATGAACTTTTTTTTTTAATTTTTATTTATTTTGAGGTAGTTTCTAATTTTTTAAAGTTAATAGATTAGAAATGTATGGTGTTGTGCATGCAGATAGAAGATGGTTGTCGATTAGGATCAGCAGATGAGATAGCAATAGCCGTTCATCAGATCTTCGAGCATATCAACGGTGAAATGATGTGGTCAAATCTTAGTCGAAATTAGTTGACTTTGATTATTTTTTCCTAGTAATGTGTGTAACTTTAGGTTACAAAAAGGCAAGTAAAATAAATAAATAAAACATGAAAAAAAACGAAGGAGGTGAATTTTTGTATTATTTGTTACTTTTTAGTTTTTAGATTAGTCCAGGGATCTACAATGACATTATGAAGGGTTATTATTGCCTGTAATTTTCAAATAGTTCCCTATCTACAAAATGTATAAATATTTCCCATTTTTATATAGGGGATGTTAAGAAATTGACTTTTGTTGTCCGTATTAAAATGGTTACGGAAATGGAAACAAATACAATTAAAGCAGAACATCATTACAAAGAAAATGTCGCCTTCAGTCTTCGCATTTTCTTATTAAGATTTTGTTTTATTTACGTTTACTAATTATTATATCCTTCATGCGTCTGACAATTTTACGCTTAAGCCTATTCCTTTTTTTTTTCATCAACGTCTATAGACTATATATAAGTAGTTCTTTATTTTATAATGACACAATTTTACTTTTTATCTTTACTTAGAAAATCGATGGGAAAGGTGGCAGAGAAAATTTAATATTCCAAAGATAATAAAAGCATCGTAAAAGGAAGTCTATGGTCAGAGTCTCATTGACATATCCGTTTCACTTGTAAAACGTAAACCTCAGCCTACTACACATTACTTTTTTCAAACAAATTTATTCATATCTCTATTTTCGGCTAGTTAAAAAAAAACATATTTCCCTTTTTATATTTTGTTTAGAAAACTCATGAAAACGAAAAAAAAAAAAAACTAAAATATGAAACACAATGAATCGATTTTTTTTTTCCATCTAAATGAATAGTTATATTATTTGAATTCTACAATATGTGAATATTTTTTTAAAAAGTATTATACAGACAGCAACGGTACGTTTATTTATATATTGTGTGTCAGTGAACGACAAGATCAAACGTCAGAGAAGATACTACGAGTAACTCTGATTTCCTCCAACTTTTGGTCAAAGTCAAACCATTTGGTCAATTTACAGTAAAATTTTTCAGAAAAATCAAATAATTACTCATTTTCTTGTTGGGTTCCAGAAAAAGGCCTTACATATATTTTAATAAAGGTTCAAGCCCAGTAAGGCTACAAACATTGGCCCGGTTAAGCCCAGATTAGAAGGTGCCGAACGACCCACGTAGACACATACCACGTCAGATAGTGGACCCCACGTGAGATTGACGTGGACCTGTCCGTTACGCGTTAATTCGGAGCAAAAGATTCCTTTAGCTTTGTTCTTTAGAGAGTCATATTCGTGAAAGTGAGGTTTTTAATGGGCCTTTCCACTTTCCAGCCTATTAACGAACTCGAAGGTTTGATTTGATACTTTATTTATTTATTTGATACTTTGGTTCGAAAGTTTTGATTTTGATATTGTCTCATCGATGGGACTATTGATTTTCATTATGACTGTTGATTTTCATACATAAAATATTGAGTTCTCTCATAGTATGACCAATACATTAACATCTCTTTTAAATCCAGGATGAATTATAGAACTAATCATAATTATTGACGGATTATACATGGAGAGTATCAAATCTCGACGTTGCAATTTGCTTGAACGTGCAAGCAACAGCCAATGAGCCAAATGCGTTTTAGAGGAAAACCCGGGACACCGAATTAACGTTCGTTCGAATACTATAGTCTATTTTCATATTCCAATTTAATTTTAAAATAATTACAGAATCAGACCAAAGTTATAAAAAAATAAAAATAATCAAGGCGTTACATTTTTAGATCTAAAAGCACTTTTATGATAAAAATTTCAACGCATTATATTTTTACATCTAATTAAAACCACTTTTAATGATAACTATGACATTTTCACAAAACGTTAATTATTGAGTTTGGTCGGAATTTCTTTGGAAACATTCCACCCATTTTCCGACGAAATTCTGACCACCATTATTCCAATTAATTTTTGACTTTCATTTTTCGATTAATTTATTTTCGTCGTAATTTCATCAGAATCTGTGAGTTCTGATTAAATTTCGACTAAATCCACAGTCGAAAATTTAATGTTTTCTTGTAGTGTTTGAATCTTTTGATATGTGCCAGCGTTGAACCAACAATCTTGTGGTAGTCTGGTCGATTGAACAATCTGTCTTGCATTCTAATTAGTTTTTATTGAATTCCCTTTTTGTGTCAGCAATTCTTTTAGTCACTGTCCATTGGTTAAATACTTTTTGTTTTTTTTGACGTCGATTGATTAAATACTTAAATCCAATAAATTATCATTAACTAAACGATTCACATAGAACGTGCATGGACCAACCATAAATTATCATCGTAGTATTGATAATGGCGGGTCCCATTATATTTATATGTTTTCACCACCATGGAAGCATAATCTCAAGAATATGCCCTCCAATAAATTGCGTTGTACATGATTTTCTAACGTGTGACATACTACGTAAACCCCGCATATTAATTAATTAATATAAAGTTTCCAAGAATCGATTTATTAATTACTTAAAAACCACAAAGTAGTAAAATTAACATCTTCACCACACGACTAAAAAAAAGAGGATACATGAGATAATTAATAACATGAATAATATCTCGCAGAATACGCTTAGTAACTAGGGCACAACAGAAGATTTCTTGTTCCACAAGAGACAAGAAAAAACCCCAACTTAGAAATCATTTGAAGGAAGTGGTTCATGACCATTACCACCAATAAAGATAGTGTCATAGACAATAGCTGCAATGGCTGCACCGATAAAAGGACCAACCCAATAGACCCAATGATTCGTCCAAGTCCAGCTAACCACAGCAGGACCAAACGAAACCGCCGGGTTCATGGACGCACCATCAAAGGCACCACCGACCAGAATGTTAGCACCAACGATTAAACCAATCGCTAAAGGAGCAATGATTCCAATATCACCTTTCTTGGGATCCACGGCAGTAGCGTAAACTGTGTAAACTAACCCAAACGTCATAACAATCTCGAAAACGACTGCGTTCCATGGCGTCACTCCAGGGGAGAGTGAAAACGCTGCCGTTTCCATCCCACCTGTACTTACCTTGAGCAACAAGCAAGCTACTACTGCTCCGAGTAACTGAGCGATCCAATAAAGAATAGCTCTTAGCAACGTTATGTTTCCACCTACAAAAGCTCCGAATGTAACCGCCGGATTCACGTGGCCACCTGAAACGTTTGCTCCAACTGAAACCGCCACGAACAACGCAAACGCATGAGCCAAAGAAGCGGCCACGAGACCAGAAGGTGTGGCTGGACCGTCTCCGGTTAGTTTTCCGTAAGCCATTCCGGAGCCTTGACCCGCAAAAACGAATATAACCATCGAGAAAAACTCCGCGAAAGCCGCTCTAATCGCGTCGGGACGACTAGCTTCTCCCGGCGTTCCAATCGCGATTCTGTTGATAGCCATTGTTCTTGGAATTTTTTTGTTTTTGGTTTCTTGCTTTCTTCTTGTTTCTTTTTGTTCACTAAGTTTATATAGTTAAAAGTGGGAGTGCCACGTGTGTGTTGGAGAATCGTTCAAGAGACTGAGATTAGTGTTTTACGGTGGGCCCCAGGTTTTGAATGATCGAACGGTCATTATTAACTACGTTTAATTAAAGCTTAATCCGTTTTTCTCGTGTTCTATAAATACGATTATGGCTCGCAACTGAAGAACACGCGCTTCACTGTTTTCTTTTCATCGTCAATCTTCTCCCTCCACACTTTCCGCAAAATTATTCTGTTTCTTGAAACGATTCCAAGGTACGACTTTTATTTATTTATTTCTTGTTCTTAGATCTCAAATTTTGATTGGTATCAATGGAATTTTGCTTATAATGGGATATTTATCGAGAAATGAACAAGTTTGATACAGATTATTATTAGTATGTTGCTGATTGAACATGATTGATGAAAATCTTTGTCCGAGTTTTTGTTGGTTCTTGGTCGTAGTAGAATCTGATTTAGATGTTAAATCTTTGAGTGATGGATCGTATGATGAGCATCACTAGTTAAAGATTCTATCCAGATTTAGATAATCGATTTAAAGATTCTAAGGTTTGGTTAGTTTGGCTCTGTTATTAGATGAGTGGAGAAGAAGAAGTGAAACAGAACCATTCAGAGAGGCTTCAGCGACCTACTCCACGCTTAAACGAGAGGATCCTCTCATCTTTGTCTAGGAGATCAGTTGCTGCACATCCATGGCATGATCTTGAAATCGGTAATAATCACTAAACCTTAAAAAAACTGTTAAAAGATATTGTGTATTTAGAGTCTGTTTAACTAAATTATTATTTGTCTTGTAGGACCTGGAGCTCCAGTGATTTTCAATGTGGTAAGACTTATGTTTGATGATGGATTTTTTTTTTTAACTGAGAAGATCACAAAAAGAGAATCTTAATTTTTGGAATGAAAAATCAGGTTATTGAGATCTCAAAAGGGAGCAAAGTGAAATATGAACTTGACAAAAAAACAGGACTCATCAAGGTAATAGAATTATATGAATTTATTTATATGTAGATGATGATGATCTTGTAGGGAAACCAATCTCAATGTTTTGATTTGTGTCTCTCAGGTTGATAGGATTCTGTATTCTTCAGTTGTGTATCCTCATAACTACGGTTTTATCCCACGCACATTATGTGAAGACAATGATCCTTTGGATGTTTTAGTTATCATGCAGGTTTGAGTCTTATTAACACCATAAGAAAACAACATTTTTAAACAGTTGAAAACATTCTTAAATGATATGTATCAGGAGCCAGTGCTTCCAGGTTGTTTTCTACGCGCCAGAGCTATTGGTTTAATGCCTATGATTGACCAGGTTAGATCCAAATCTCTGATTGAAGTTTGTGTAAGCATTGTATTGTAGCTAATTATGTGTTTGTTGTCTTATAATATAGGGTGAAAAAGATGATAAGATCATTGCGGTTTGTGTTGATGATCCTGAGTATAAGCATTACACTGATATCAAAGAACTTCCACCACATCGTCTCTCTGAAATCCGCCGATTCTTTGAAGACTGTATCCTTAATTATTCTTTAATCTTAATTAAGACTAAACAACTGCTTTTTTGCTACCTTTAACCAAAAAATTAACAGACAAGAAGAATGAGAATAAGGAAGTTGCAGTGAATGATTTTCTACCACCTGGTCCTGCTATTGAAGCCATTCAGTACTCAATGTAATTAACTTTCTTATTTTTTCCTAAATTCTTATTTTTTTCGTTTTATATCTTTTTAACAAATCTTGATTTTGAAATCATCATAGGGACCTTTACGCTGAGTACATTCTTCACTCCCTGAGGAGATAAAAAAAAAAAGGGGGCATTTCTCAAGAACATTCTTGGCTCTGCAATCTCTGATATTTGGATTTTTGAATAAGCACGTGTTCCTGAGCTGGTCTGATATTTATGCTTTAACGCTTCTTTGTTGTTGTTGTTGTTGTTGTTGTTTTGTTCTGGGGATCTTTTGTCTGAACATTAATCCCCATTTTAAGATTTTTCTCAATTTGTATTGTTTTTGGTAACAGTGTCTTTTGATCTTTTATTGTTTTTTTATTTTATAATTTCAAGCTTTGATTTCGTTCCAATGAAACCAGACTTTTATAATAAGTGTCACTGTCAGTTTAGAAGAGTCCCCCAATTCCATATTTTTGTTTTCCTCTTAATTCCAAATCCCAATTAGATTTGCAGAATCAGAAGAAGAAATTGTCAGGTGGTGGAGAACTTTTTTTTTTCTCCCTCTTTTGTCAGATAGTTGGATCTGCCGCCCACCCAAACTGGGCCTGGCCCAGTAAATATCACTCAAATACCACAGTCACTTTTCCAACTAACTACGGCGCGTGTATGTCAAACCTTTCTTTCGCTGGATAAATCTTAATTAACCAGAAGATGTTAAACCAAAATCCAGATTAAATATAAACTTTAAACACTTATGTAGATTGTTTATGCAAAATTAATTAGAAAAATATACATAAACATATGTTTTGCTATGTAAAATTACAGTTATCAAATTGTTGAATCGGATCAAAATTAATAACAGAGTGAGAAATTTACAGAATCCTATCCTCCATCCATGCAAATGGATTATATTTTGCTCCTTCGATGGCCATTACTCTAAGACCTATATCTGTATAAACCCATTCTCCATACATTAATACTATATATTATGCACACCCATACGTACGCATTTCAAAGTTAATTAATGATTTACTACGTTTACATTAATTAATAATGTTTCAGTTATTTTCTTGGTTCCCAGAATGAAACTGGACCGGCTCCTTTCTTTTCATATAGTTATACCTATTTTCCGCTAGTGTCTCCATCTTAATAAATATACACATATTATGACTATATACACAATAGATGTCGACAAAACTGTATATGAATTATATATACATAACATAATTATAGCAATTTTCTTATTACATATACTACGAAATTTCATAAAGCATTGCTTCCTAAAGGGGACCAAATTAATCCCTAACATTTTTCGATGGCTATAAAAAAGGTCGAAAATAATTAATGAAAGAATCCCCAAGTTGAACAAAGTAAATAATATATATTGTGAAGGAAAAGCGTGGGAGGCTCTTTTGCGACAAACTCTACATGGACGTAGTGGTCCACTGGTCCTTACCCTAACCGTTTGTTGATATATTTTATCATGTTATCATTTCGAAAAAGTTTTATAATATATTATATTATTATATAAATATGTCAAAGAATGATTAGTTTCTAGGCTAATTAGAAAACCAAAAGGTTTAAGCTAACACTAGGGGTGATGCTTAGAGAATGGATTCTTAAAATTTTATAATGACAAATAATAATAAATATTAGAGGGGTTTTTAGCATAAGGAGAAAGGATATCTAAAAGTTTTTATTTAAAAACCATTTTAGAAATTTTTAGCATGAGATTTTTAAAATTTAGAATTAAAATATTGATAAGCATCCATAAAGAGTTTTACCATTAATGATGCTTTTAGCCGGAAAATTAAATCACGAAACAAGCTACTGAAAAAAAAGGATAACTCGAATAGTCTTGCTAAGTCGGAGTCCGACTAAATTTGGAGTATACGAGTTTGTTGGGTATAACAAGACCATGTAAAATTGAACCAAAAATAAAATAAAAAACACCATGTAAAACATCTGGATTAACTGGCCAATAAAAGTATGTCCTTTTTCAACGTTTGTAAAACCGGAAAAAAACGAATTTATACCTTAACCTTATTCAAGTACCACTAGAATAGTATCATTGAGCTCAAGCTATTGAAATATGATTAGTAAATTGTAAGCATAGTTATTTTTTAAACAAAAGAAAACAAAGTTAAATGGAGATAGAGCTATGGATAATTCATAATATCACAGAAAGTATAATATGTAGAGGAGGCCCAGGAGGGGTTATAGTGTAATATGTATTTAAACGCCTAGTAAATACTAGTTAAAACATACATATAACAAGACTAGCTACGTTTCGTAATTTGCGTTTTCTAGTTTTACCTTTGAAAGAGTGTTTATAAACCTAGATTGATCGTGTACCAAATTGGTGGTGGGGTTGGATTTTTGTAACATCCGCCAAATTGCAGTCCATGAATTTGATGATCCAAACAAAACAGTTGATATCAGTTTAATAAAATTTCTAAATTTCTTAACTTATTAAAATGTTCTCCATATTTTCACGAACAATTTGAAAAGTTTAGTTATATAGATAGTAAATTAACAACAGTAAATTCATAATTTAAATTTAGGAATCTCACATTAGAATATAATCTAAACTAATATACATATAGACCAATACATCTTTTTTTTTTTTTTTTGACGTCTTATAGACCAATACATCTTAGTTGAAAATCTATGAAATTTAACCGTAACAAAACATGAACATAAGTTGGGCTAACCCGAATCAAAATTAAGCCGACCCAAAATGTTACCTGATTCCACTGTTTGCTTAAACATCATTCGGCTTTCACTCCGAGATTTGTTAAAACAAAAATATATATATATATATATATAACTAGAAGCTATTTAATTTGTTCTTAACATGCATTCCTGGATTTATTAAAAACTTTAGACCTAAAAGTCATCAACAGATTGATTTACATATACATTGATGACTTTAGATGTGCAATATTGTGCTTTGATGTTGATGTAAATAATGTTGGGTGCCACAAAACATGGACACACATAGAAAACCAGAGCTATTTTCCACTTGACTTTTGTATTAATCATAACCGGACGAATTGGACAAAATTAGTTATGTTTTTCTTACATAAAGATTATCAGCAATTGAGCATCTCCATCATCTATTTTTTCTTCTTCTCAAATTTGCTCAGTTCTGACACGTAAATTAACTACGGAAAAACGTCAGAAGAAGACATTTTTCTTTCATAACCCATATGAAATAACTAATTAAGATGGTGACAGAAAACCTTGAGAAGTTACACGTGTTTACATTTTGACAAATTAAGACAAAGTATACATATATAGTTTTAAAATTTAATTGAGATACTAGATACTAGACTGAAGTCCACATGTTAAAATTGGAGATACTAAACCAATTACCAAAACAAAACAACTGTTACAAATATTCTGTTTAAAATATCGTGAAGACTATTGGTTTATCACCTGTAGACAAAAAATATGATTATCACCTGAAAAATATTTACTCATTTGTACTTAACATATATATATTTACTCATTTGTACTTAACATATATATATTTACGATTTCTTTTTATCATTTTTCGATGAACGGCTTCCTCAAACAATGATTTCACGATGCAAACTTTTTCCAATGGACGGTTTTACATGTATGACATTTCCATGATGGATAGACTTTCTCTTCAACACTCGAATTTACGTTGAACGGTTCTGCATATACGATATTTCTATGATGAATATGCTCTCCCCGTAACACTTGAAACCACGACGGCTAACTCTCTCTGCAATACTGTAGAAACTGTATTCTCTATAACTCAAACCCCATATTTGATGTAGAAGCCGTTAAACCCTTAATCAATGGGCCAATGATGATTTCACATATATATTATGTTTTATAACTGAAATGTATCACAACTTTAATAAATTACAGAAATACTAAAATTTCTTCTTCTTTCATACAGAAATTATTGTGAAAATGTTTTGAACCTTTTTTTACAATTGATTTAAGACCATTTTTGAAAACTTAAGAATTGCTTTTTGGTACTTTGATTTTTTTTTAAATGTAGTTTTCTTACAAAAAAAAAAGGAGAAGATAAAGGTACTTTTAGAGAGTCTCATTATGATTTTACATAAAAATTATATTTTTGTATCAAGATTTTAGTGTTAAAAATTAAAATAGAGAAAATACAAATATTTCACATTACAAATTAAACTAGAATTACTTTTTCCAGATTTTTCTTACATTTAATAATATTTTTGAAGTACTTATTTTTTATGATTTCCTAACAAAACTATTGATCTGGTCTAATACCTATCTAATAATATATTCTTAAAAGTTTTAGTGATTTATTTACATGTATAGATAAAAAAAAATTATTATCATGTTTCAGTGTGTATCTTGTAACTTATTATTAAATTTGTTCATGGTCTTTTTACATATTTCTGATATGCATGTGCAAATATTAAAATGAACTATTCTTTAACAAAAAAAATATATATAAAAATGAACTATTTCCACGCGTTCACATCTGTGTGGAACAATATCTAAGAAATCTATATTGTAATAAGACCATCCACATCAGAGACACCCATGTGCTGTCTTCCAAAATTAATTTTTTTTTTTTTAATAAAAATATTTTATTACCGTGCGAATCACGGCACAACACATGTCAAAAACGGAAAGATACAGTGTCTTCCCACAGACATTTAATGCTCTGTGTCTTCCCAAAAAATTATTTTAAATATGTAAAGACACCCCCTTTTATGTGCAATGGGGGTGCTCTAACATTCTGTTGTACGGTTTTCCATTTTCTTTGCACACAGATTAGTTATAATATATGAGAAATTAATTTTATTAGCTAAAAATAACTAGTTAGATGAAACTAACAAACAAAAACAAGATTAACCAAAAAAAAGACAAACAAAAACAATAAATACAAAAGATCTGATATGAATAAAGAGCAAATTAAAAATACATATATCAAAAGGAGAGGAAATAGTCTCACAAAACATTGACACACTTGCCTTACCTACACACAATACATGTATAAGTATACATTTGTATATCTATATAAATAGCTAGAGTTACCCCAAGTCTATAGCTAATTGAAAAGGACAAGAAGCTCTCACATGACCCAAACCACATCATTCATGGGCCCCTTTACTCTTCTCTAGTATGTGATCTTCATCTCTATCATCGAGAAAATCTCTCAAGCCACTATTTTTCTTCACCCTTTAAAGTCATATAGAGAGAAAGAGAGAGAGAGAGAGAGAACCCAATTTAACTCTATACCATTGATTTCGTTTTCATTTATTTATCTTTTGGAGTCAACGAAAAGATCAGAAGAAGAAGCAAACACATAGAGTACGTCTGTCTTCTTCTTCTTCCTCTTCTGGATTCTAGGGTTTTGTTCTTCACTTTATCTTTGCTTTAATTTTAAACTATACTTATTTTCTTAGTATCGGTTGTGCTTTTGATTTGGTTTCTAATAATATTATCTCATGTGTATTGAAGGATTTTGTATTTCTTGTCAAGAATCACTCATCAGATCCATAAAAATAAAGTTGAATACTTTTTGAAAGATCTTGAATTGGTTCATCTTCTTGTCAAGAACCCATTAAAAAGACTTGGATACTCTTTAAAGATCTTGAATTGGGTCACAATCTTCTCAATAACCCACTAAGACTCCTAAAAAAAAGTTGGATACTTTTTTGAAGATCTAAATTGGGTCATCAATATCTTCTCAAGAAACCATATAAAAGAGCTTGATACTCTTTGATGGATATATCAACCATGAGTTCTGACCAAGAAATCACCGAGATCGGAGCTAGCGGTTCCGGCAACAACAACAACAATAACAACTACTACTACAGCTCGGAGATGAGAGAGCACATGTTCGACAAAGTGTTGACTCCAAGCGACGTCGGTAAACTAAACCGGCTCGTAATTCCTAAGCAACATGCAGAGAACTACTTCCCGTTAAACGACAATCAAAACGGCACGGTGTTGGATTTCCAAGACAGAAACGGCAAGATGTGGAGGTTTCGTTACTCGTATTGGAACAGTAGCCAAAGCTACGTGATGACTAAAGGATGGAGCCGTTTCGTCAAAGAGAAGAAACTCTTCGCCGGAGACACAGTCTCTTTCCACCGTGGCTACATCCCCGAAGATAACGAACCGGAGAAACGTCGGATAATAATGTTCATCGATTGGAGGCATAGAGCCGAGATAAACCTTTTACACAACCAGTTTAATCAGCGCAGTTTCATTTTCGGGTCTCCGACATATCCAACAGCTGCTAGTTATTATCCGATGACGGAATATTCCATGCCAAGCTACCGGAGTTTTCCACCGTTTTATCCTAACCAATTTCAAGAAAGGGAAATTTTAGGTTATGGTTATGGTAGAATTGTTAACGGAGGTCGTTACTACGCAGGATCACCATTGGATCATCATCATTGGAATCTTGGTAGATCTGAGCCATTGGTTTTTGACTCGGTTCCTGTTTTTCCGGCGACGAGAGTACCTCCATCGGCGCCTACTCAGCCACCGGAGGGAACATCGACGGCAAAGAAGCTGAGGCTGTTTGGGGTTGACGTGGAGGAGTCTTCTTCTTCAGGGGAGACACGTGGCGAAATGGGAGTTGTAGGGTACTCTTCTTCGTCTCCGGTTGTGATCAGAGACAGAGAGGATGATCAACCATCTTGGAGGTCGCCACGTGGCGAAATGGGTGCATCGTCTTCTTCGGTTATGCAGCTAAGCGATGACGAAGAATATAAAAGGAAAGGGAAGTCTTCAGAGTTTTATAGATAGAATAAATAAGAACTCTTGTTTCCTTTGTTTTTTTTTGTTTTAGTCACTTTCATATCATTAAGTTCATATGGCAATTGGGGGACTAGAATGTAGTGAGGAAACTAACCGGGCTTAATTATATCTTTAATTTGTTTGGTTTTGAGTATTTTTTCTTCAACATGTTGATTCTTGAACCCTAGTTACCATGTTGATCAAAGAAAACCTCGATATTTCAATGTTATATTAAGCGTCTATATACATAAATAACCATCTTTATATAATGTCTAGTTTTTAACTATACTAACTCATATTGAAATGCATACACCAATCCCTAAAAGTCAAAAGTGTTCATCTTTTTATCATAACTTTTTTTTTTTTTGAGATGTATAATCGGGAAGGAGAAAAAAGCATATATAACTTTTATAAATTGTACTCTCTGTGCCTATCTCTAGCTAAGCTGACAAAGTTTCATGGTACATTCTAAGCTAATGGGCAGTCTCAAAACTCTCTATTTCTCTCTCTATCTCTAACCCAAACCCATGGTCCAATATAAGTTTGTTTGGTTACTATTGTCTTTGCTTGGTTTTAAGAGATTGAGATTTGTAGGTTATGGACAGAGAGAACAGTAAAGGGAAAGCTATGGAAGGAAAATTTCAGTGTGTAAATAATAATTTAGAAATAGAAGTAAGAAAGATATGATATGTTCTTTCATTTTTACTTTATCCCAAAAAAAATTCTACTATTTTTTTGTCTCTCATTTACTTCGTTGGTTTCTTGTTCTGTTGATTATACCTGTAACCGTTCAACCGTACGACCGTACGTGTCTTGTTTGGATTTTTTAAATTTATTTATTGGATTCGATGTACTTTATCTAAACAAAAATGAAAGAGTAATAGTGTTAATGATACAAAATCATCAAACTGAGAAAATGAAATTAAAGAGAAACAAAAAGCCTTGAAAGCAATAATGAACTTTGCAAATTTTTATTAATCAGGAGACTGCTAGAGATTTTGAAATCATTAAATGAGTTAGAATACTGATAACGACTAAAGTAGTAAATAATTAGAATATCAACATGATTAGTCTCGTTTCAGTTAGAGAATTAAGTATATAGTAGTACATAATTAGCTTACTCTGATTATTTTGTCATTAAAAGGGTTTCATTCTCCCTTAGACTCTTGACCTGGCAAAGACACAAACTGAACTTATTATGTAGACAGGTTAGGGCTTTTATAGGCTTTTATATAATTGATGTTGATCCGTAAATGATTTTGATAAAGAAACTATCCTTTTATTTACATTTTAAAAACAAAATTTTCATCAATTTAACTTAAAAATTCTAAGTGTTAATTCATGGTCTATTGGACTTGGGCCCAAATAATGAAAAAATAAAAGGCCCATTAGAGCCCAAGTTGATACCCGAATAAGGATCCGATTTCATACCCGGAGACGGAGAGAAGAAGAGAGCGAAAGAGAGATGGCGAGAGAGAAGAGGTGTGTGGAGTGTGGGCATAAGGTTCAATCTTAGTTTGTTAAATACTCTCCTGCCAATTTTCGCCTCAAGAAATGTGTATGTTTTTTTGTTTTTTTTTTAAACCAAAATTAATTAGGGTTCTTAATTTCTACTGGTAAAGTTTACATTTTTATTATTTATTTAGGAGAATTGCGAAGAAGTAGCAGACGAATATGTGGAATGTGAGCTAATGGTCCGTTTTATATCTCTAATTTTCCATTTTTCAGTTGTTGAATTTATGTTTTTGTGATTCATCAATTTTTTTTTTTTTTTAATTAGATTATTTTCATCGACTTGATTCTTCACAAAACAAAGGCATATAGACACTTATTCTACAATGTGGTTAATCAAGAAACTCTAAATTTTCAGGTATTTGATTTTACTTTCATGCACACACATTTTTATGAAGTTTTGATTCTAAATTAGATATGGATGAATGAATCTTACAGTTGAGGATTTCACAATTTGGCAGCATATGTTGTGGAAATTGGTCTTGGCTTATCTTCTTCTAGATACTTGTATCCTTTTGTTATATATATATATTAAGTATCAGCTTAATACTCTCAGCCTTTAACAATTTCAAAAGATAGAAGCTTGTTACTGCAAAGAACCAATGACGAATCAAGTGTGTCTATGAGCTTTGTTCTTGCATCTCTAAAGGTTGGATCTTTTCCCTTGAACATTGCATATATTTGTTGTTTATGAGAAAATTTTTAGTAAATGGAACATAAACTTATATATGCATTTTTACAGGTTCTGGTCAATGTCTTCTCTACGAATTTCGCATTTATTTAATCATTTGCACTTGCTGCTAAGATTATGCTCGTTATGTCAATCGCTACTTGCAGGTGTATTATATGTTTTCTTTATTATATGTTTCGCCAAAGTCTATCTTTACTTTATATGCCCTGAATAAGTTAGCATATGATTTACAGAGGAAAAGAGCTTCTTTTGGGGATCTTAATCTCGAGTTACGTCAAGATCTTTCTATTTGCTATGCCGGTATGTTTCATAAGTCTTAACCAATGATTCCGAAGAAGGTAGAGAGGTCTGTAAATGCTAAAAATATGATAAGTCTGTAATACTGGTTACAGGTCTGGGAATTACCGGTTTCTGTGATCTTCATCGTAGATATGCTTGTCTTAATATCAAATGCAGTCGCTCTTAAAGGTTAGATCTTTGAATTGTTTCCTCGTGCATACATTTATTGATCTTAAGTGTGACATTTTGTTTTGTTTTTGCCTCATGATTTTACTAGTGATGACTGAATCAACCACGAGCAGATGCTTAGCCGCTTGTTTCATTGCACACTCGATTAGATTCTTGGTGGATCAAACCTCTGGGGCAGGCTCCTTGAAGCACTTAGGATCTGTCATGTATCTACCTTCTTTTAGAAGGAACTTGTGATCTCATAATCTTCTTTAGAATCTTTAGACTCTTTTTTCTAACCCACCTATGATCATATGAACATAAATATAAATGTAGGATCTTGATACACTTTTTTTTTTATATAATCCAACTCCTTTTGGATGATTCAGCAGCTCTCTAACAGTGAAAATGAGATTCAAAGATATACCCTAAAATGCATTAACTTTAGGCACAAGTAACATATTTTCTCAACTTGTAGAGAAACAGAGACGGTAAAGTCCTATAACCAACCATGTAAGCTATAAAAGTAGAGAACATTTGAGTTTCATCTCTAGTTAATACACACTGACACATATATCTACGTATCATTTACGCATTCATAAGAACTTTAGGATCAGAGAGAGGGCTTAGATAAGAATTGATGCTTAGTAATAAACTGGTAAGATGTTGCCAATGAGAGCCACCAAGAGGATGAAGCCTATGATCAAGTTCATGAGATAGATATATTGTGGATTCTTGAAGTTTCTTTCCATTGCTTCCTCTGTAATAAACCAGCTCTTCTTCTCTGTCTTCCCCATACCTTGTTTCACCTGGAAGAGGAAACAACATTATTCATTATCTTCAAAAATCCAACATATGTTTGAGATTATAAAGATACAAGTATCCACAAGACCTCTTGTTTTGATGGTATGGTGCGCCGTGTGAGTTGAGATTTACTGATGGAAGGATCTGCAAAAGTTTGTATATCTTTGCTCAAAGATAGAATCTCATCATCTAAGCCTGTCTGATAGTGTTTATTTGAGCTACCAACACTATCATTAGGACTTGATGTTCCTTTGTAACTCTGTCATATTAGAATAGAAAGATTAGAATTCAGATTACACTCCACGAAAGTAATGATAAATAAAACAAGTGATGTGCTTTACCATTGCAGATATGGATTCAGCATCGCTACCACTATCACTGCTATAATCAACAATGATCCCAGACAAAGATTTCTTTGGCTTGTAATCGTTGCGGTTCTATTGCATAATGAGTTCTTGATCGGAAAACACATCTTCAAAATTCCCTCCGTTATAACTCAACAATCCATTAAAATAATCATCACCATAAGGAGTTTGTAGCTGCACGTTAGGGTTGTTGTTGTTTGGGAAAAGATGGTCTTGTTGGTTCATTGGGATTGTCAACTCATCAACAAACAAACCATAAAAGTTTTCTTGACTTGGCTCCTTTTCAACCTGAACATGTAAAAGAAATGTGTGAATAAAGAAACAAGTCAGATACTAATGAAACATTTCAGAAACTGGACTCACCAAAGATTGAGGACTTGGCTCGCTCGAGCTATTACCATTCGAAAGATCTGTTTTTTTACTACGCTTATCAAATATTTTGCATATAACATACAGATCCTGAAAAAGCACACTCACTCACACAATGAAAAGATCAAAATGTGACTATCATCCAAAAACAACCCAAGAATCATTTGGACTAACTTAGCAAAAGACTAATGAAACGAGAGAAAAAAAAATGAAAGGTACCAGATTAGGATGAGACAAGAAAGTGATCTGATACTCATGCATAACCCAAGAAGACTTCTTCTTCTTCCCCTTGATTTTAGGAGCTCCATACTCTTTGTACACAAGAACCTGTTTTTCTCCAATCTTGTTTCCATTCTCATCTTCGATAACCTTAGGTTTGCCACTAACGTCCCAATACCAAGATTTTTCTATGGTACTACTTCTCTTCCTCATATTTTTTGGCCCGTTCTTGTGCCGCTTCATTGCTCCATTTTTCACTACAAATCTAAGTAAGCTTCAGACACAGAAAAAAAGAAGAAGAAGAAGTTAATTTCAAGATTCAACTCTCGGCTCTGTTTTTTTTTTAAGGGGGAAGAGAAGAAGCAGAGAGGGGTATTTAAATTGTTCGAATAAAAAATTACAAAAATAAATTGTTCTTTTATTTTTGTACGCACTAAAAAAGTTTACTTTCTCAGTAAAATTAAAATAAATGGCTGTGTAGAAATTAATAGCTTTGCATGTGGCTCATTAACTTCGTGGTAAACCGTGTGTTTCTATTTTTTAATCTTTTCTGAACAAACTTATTAATGTGATCAGTATATGTGGTTGAGTTAAAAGAGAATATACAAATTTTGGTTAATAATGATAATATACATTAAGATCTTCTTGATAATGTTTAGACAAGTTATATGTTGCTTTTGGTTGCATTCCTCAACTTCATTTAAACATCTTATTAATTCACATTTTCTTGTTTCCATGATTATACACTATAAAGTCCAAAATTTGTTGTAAACTTGTATAAGTTGGATCAAAGCATGTATCACATCTCCAGCATATTAAGTAGGAATAAATGGTAGGTTTTATGGCTATTTCAAAAGGAGTAGAGGATTAAGGCAGGACGACCCTCTATATCCCTATAGAAGCTGGTAGCAATGCACGCGTGGCTTGGGAAATTGTAACTTCATCAAAATAGGAAGGAGGTTTAAGGGTTAAAAATCTAGAACTATGAAACCGCACTTGTGCTATAAAGCTACTATGGATGTTCCTTTGCAGAACCGAGTCCATCTGAGTGGTCTGGATACATCAGAACATAATTAAAGACAGAAATTTGTGGGTAAGCAAGTCTCGACAAACTAATACTTGGCTCATGAATCATCTATTAAAACTGAGGCCTCTAATTATGAGATGGTTCACAATCAAATCGGATAATGGGTTCACCTGTAACTTCTACGCTGATCCTTGGACACCCTTTGATCCTCTTATCAGATCCATCGGTGCTCAAGGTCCTCGACAAACAGGCATCCCATTAACCTCCACTGTAGCTTCCAGATGACGCAGAGATTCTTGGAACCTCCCAGCTGCAAGATGTGTGGAAATGGAACAACTTTTATGCCATCTCACGACTATCTCATTCACCAACACTCTAGACAAGGGAGAATGGAAAATTGGAGGAGTGCTGCATACTAGCTTCTGCTCCAGCTTGATCTACAAAGACATTAGAGAGACAAAGCCACCAGTAGCTTGGCACCCGATTATTTGGTTCAAAAGAGGGATACCAAAACATAAATTTCTTACTTGGATGTTTACTTTTAATAGGTGTCCGACTAGAGATCGCCTCTTGGAGTAGGAAATCTCAACCGATCACCGATGCCTCTTGTGTAACAGAGATGCAGAGAGCAGGGATCATCTTTTCTTCAATTGCCCCTACTCCTATCGGGTCTGGTCTTCCATCACCTCAAAGCTGCAAATCACAGTGGCGAATCCAGATTGGCAAACTAATGTCGACACTCTCCTTCACCTCTCAGGCAATAAATCACAGAAATATCTATCTTTTCTTGCTTGGCAAGCTACTATCTTTGAAGTCTGGTCTGAACGGAATAACCGTATGCACCGTCACAAATTCATCTCCTCTGAAGCTCTTCTCCAAAGAAATAACAGAACAGTAAAGAATACAAGTTCCTCTTATAGACCACAAAATCCATTTGTAGCAAACGAATGTTACCAGCTTTGGATTTTATCACGCATATAGTTTCATCACTCATTCAGTCTCGTCACGCGATCTGGTTCCTAATTACTAGGGTTTGTTGTTACATCCTAACTAAATCGACGCCATCTCTATTCTCTACTTACAGCTTATGGGTTTGAGTTTAATTCATTTTAAGTAGTTCACTTTGGGTTCTTAATTAAATCAGGGTCTACGTTTTATTTTTTAACTACTATATTAAGGTTTATTGGGCCGCTGGCGATACCACTAAAGTTGGTTTATGTAAGATTAAGCACTTTTGCTACATTTATTTTAATGCAATGAAAATTTTCAAAAAAAAAAGAAGAAAAAACTTGTAATCCTTTGAATTTGTTTTAAATGATAATGTTTTAGAGAGAAATAGACAGATACAAGGTGGATCTTTTACAAATGGGTTACTGACATACCTAAATCTGGATTTATACTGAAATTTGTAAAATGGCTAATAACTCTACTTTTGTGTTTATTTTGTTATGATTTAAAACATTGGCTCTCATATTTTTTAATATAGAAAATGTATATAAATACTTCAATATCGATAATACGCGTTTCTTACAATAAAACTATAATGTTAACTTTTTAAGACACATCAACATGACTCAACTCCACATAAATAAGTTGATTGATATAATTAACTTATTCCGAAGGTTAATTGATAATTAGAAAATAATATTTATTTATTTTTTTCAATCTCTTTTTGTTCTTAATCGGATTCGTGGCAAATGGCAAGTTAATAAAAGTTATTGGGAAAACTTACAACTTAAGTTTTTTATTTTGGTTTTAATGGTAAGATAAGATTTACTTACAACTTAAGTACCTTTTTATCTGAAAACAATCTTTCTAGTTTAAAAATTGAAAACATAATGGACAGAAAACGATTTTCACTCTCTACAGTAAAAATAAAAAAAAAACGTAAACGCAAAAATTATAATTATATTGAAAAAGATTGTTAGAAAAAATTTAAAAACTGAGAAGCGCGTTAGCCCTAGGTGAGAATTCAAAAACCAATGATCTACATACCAAAAATTATATGTTTAGCAAATTGCTTAAAATTACGCTCCATCATCAGTTCTGACCATTCCTATGATCATGTTTTGTTTCCAGGTTTTAATGTTTCTGATATTCAAAAACGATGTGTAGATCTTGATATGTACAAATGAGGTTACAAAAACTCTAAAATGCATAAATCGTTAGGTCCAAGAAATACTTGTTAGCATACAGGTTGAGAGAACTGAGTCTTGTCTCTTGATCATACACACACATTCACACTTTCAAAAGAAAGCAGAATTAGAAAAAGCGGAATCAAGACCACTTTTAATCAATCTTGTCTCTCTCGATATGTTGTTTGCCTATGAGCCAGTAAGAGAATGCGCTTAGTTTTTTTATATCTATATTCCACACATCCTTCTTCTTTTCATCTATCCATGCACATCCCACATATACAAGCCCATTTCCCACATATACAAGCCCATTTCCCACATATACAAGCCCATTTGCTTCCTCCACACTCATGTGTATACACATCCTACACATTCATCTATACAAAGCACATTTACTTCCTCCACACTCATGTGTATCCACGCACATGCTACACATTCATCTATACAACATTTACTTCCTACACATTCATCTACACGTTCATGTGTATCCACGCACATCCTACACATTCATCTATACAACAAGCACATTTACTTCCTACACATTCATCTATACAACAAGCACATTTACTTCCTACACATTCATCTACACGTTCATGTGTATTCATGCACATCCTACACATTCATCTATGCAAAGCACATCTACTTCCTACTCATTCATCTAGCTTATCCACATCCCACATTGCAAGCATATCTCACACCCTACACATACATCCTATCATCTACACAATTTATCATACAAGAATTCATACGTCACACATTCTTTCATATACATTATTAGTCGACCCTCAATTTTTATAAGTATGGCACATTCCGAAGCTTCGATTAAGATTTCTCTGTTCCGTAACATTCTCCCTCCATCACTACTCCATCTGCACCTTCAACGGTATGAATGTGAGAGACCAAATCAATATCTCATTCAGGCCTTTTCTTTACGCATTCCATGAGTTTGTATTCTTCAAAAGCATCTGCAAAATCAGAGCAATTTTTCGTTAATTTAATAAATATTAGTTTTGTAATTAGTTGCAATGGTATCATATCAATCCAACAATCAAATATCATTTATGTCAAAATAAAGTAAATACGTTTTTATTTCTTATATTTTACTATATATTTCATATATATTTTCCAAACTCATTTTACTAATTGGTGCACTCATTCTTAATTTATCTTTTTAAGAAAATAACACTCACTTTTAAGATAGTAGAACAAGAAATGTTATTTTTTCTATATATATGAACCTATAAGAGCATGATTTGACTGCTTTACTTTCTAAGCCAACATTTTAAGAGTAATATCAAATCAATGAGCCATAAGAGATTAACAAAAACAAAAAAAATAGAGCCCGAGTTTTAGAAACGAGTTTATAAACTCGTCTATTATTTACCAACGCATACAAATCACTGAAAACAACAACAGTTTTAACTAAAATTTTTGACCTCCCAAATATGTTTTTAAACTCCTTAAAAGTGCAAGATTTCAAATTCATGCTAGTTAAAGAAAAGAATCGGACCAAAGGTTACCTTATAGGGTGGTGATGCCTTAATGTTTGACGAATGGCACTTGGAGGTCAAAAGAGGAGCACAAGGCGAAGGTGAGTCTACCGGAGCAACTCCTGAAGCAGGAGAATCGGAGAACTCGCCGGAGCTGGCCCTGAAACACGGAGAGCGGACACAGCAGGAGGTATTGACGGCGGAGATGCCTCTATGTTTGTCGCTCGGGGATGAGAAAATCAGAAATAACTTTGAGTGGTAGAATATTTTTAAAGAACAGAAATAGAGTAAGAAATATTTTTCATGTCTGAGTAAGAAAGAAGAAGGAGGTGTGTATATATAGAGATTATTTCACAACGGTCTAATAAGTTACCGTTATGGGTTAAAAAAAGAAAAGAAAAATAAAATTAAAAAAAGTTACCGTTCGAATTTTTCTCCTATCTAACGTTCATCAATTGACGTCATCGGTGACCACAGAGACATGTGGAAGCTTACGTAATTTATATTTTTCAATTGAAAATTGAATCTAGAAGGTAGAAATTGTAATATACGGTAGATAAATGTTGAAAAAAAAGTGGGAAGAAAAATAATCGAATTCAACTTTTTCTCAAGTAAATAATAATTATTTGCCGAGCAGATGTAGCTAAGCTTATTATATATTACACTGAAATTCTCAGATTATTAGTTAAATTAAATACAGATAGAAATTATAGAAAATTGAAAATAAAATAAAAGAGTGATTATTTGTACAATACATTGAAAGCAGATAAGTAAGTCTTTGACTTCAGAACGGCCGGCCCAAAATTGAAAAACCGGTTAACATATAACGGAGAAAAAAATTCATAATCAAACCGAAAATTTCCAAATTGTAACTAACAAGCTTGGTTCAAAGACATTTACATTAAATTCTATGTGTTATAAACCTATGATCATGTTTTGTTATTGATAGGATCTTGAGATTCTTCTAATCCACCTATGATCATATGTTCAAAAACGATAATTTTAGGATCTTGATATATACTCTAGCTTAGTTAAACTTTCTCTGTTTTGAATGATTCAGAAATCAGAAGCTCTATTACACAAATGAGATTACAAAACCTCTAAAACTTTAGGCCCGAGAAAGACCTGTAAGCTATACAGGTTGAGAACGATCGAGTTTCGTCTCTTGTTCATACACACATATTATTAACACATTCACAAGAAAGCTGAAATAGGAAAACTCAATTAAAAAAATAAGTGTTTTGATAAATCTACTTTTGCCTCTCTAGCGATCAAACTCCATCAGTAGGTTCAGGTTTTGAAGGGTAGTAAAACCGATATGATGTTGCCAATGAGAGCCAGCAATAGAATGAAGCCTATGATCATATTGATGAAATCGATATACCGTGGATTCTTGCGGTTTCTCTCCATTGCATCCTCTAGAATAAACAAACCCTTCTTCTCTGTCTTCACCAAAGATGACTCATTGTCCATGGATGCATCAACGGCTCTTGGTGTTCCTTGTTTCACCTGAAAAGAAAATCACATAATCATCATCTTTAAAATCACATAACATATACTTGACAGAAAACCAAAGATAAAGTATCCAAAATATCAAGTAGCAACTCAAGACCTCTTGTTTTGATGTGAGTTGAGATTCCTTGGTCTTTCTAGTGATTGAAGGATCTGGAGAAGTTTGAAGATCTTTGCAAGAGTCTGTGCTTGAGCAGCTAGGAATTGGACTACCAACATTACTAGCTGGACTTGATGATGTTCCTTTGTAACTCTGTCATATAATAATAAAACCGTTGAGATTAATAAAGATTACTCCATGAAGGTAGTGATAAAGAAAATAAGTGATGTGATTTACCATTGCAGAGATTGATTCAGCATCACTACCACTATCACTGCTAGAATCATCAAAAATCCCTGATAAAGCTTTCTTTGGCCTATGCTCATTGCGGTTCTCTTGCATCATTAATCCTCCATTAAAAGTTTGTGGCTGCGGGTTGTTGTTGTAGTTGTTGTAGTAGTCACCTAGCAAGAACGTGTTTGGATCAAATCCAGCGAGATCATTGTGTTGGTTCATTGGCATTAGCAGATCATTCTCAGACAAACCATTGAAATTTTCTTCAACCTCAAGCTGTGAAAAAGAGACAAGGAGTAAATGAGAAAAAGATGGATAGTAAAATGAATAATGAAACCATCTCAAAAACTGGACTCACCTGATCAAGCGCTGTGTTAAACGCATCTTCAAAATTCCCTCCATTAAAATAAGGTTCATCGCAAGGAGTTTGTGGCTGCACGTTAGGGTTGATGTTGTTGTCGCTGAACAACGTGTTTGGAATAAATCCATCAGACAGAGATAAACCATTTTGTACGTTCACTGGGTTTACCAAATCATCCATAGACATACCAAAGATATTTTCTTCACCTGGTTGTTCAACCTGAAGTGTACACAAAAGAAACAACGAGTAAAGAAACAGATCGATCGTAAATGAATAATGAAACATCTCAGAAACTAGACTCACCTCAGGCTCTGTGTTAAACGCTCTGAAAGTATTAGAAACAGAGGCCAAAGAGTGACTTGGCTCAGTAGAGTTAATACCATATAAAATGTCACCATCTTCACCCTTATACATCACTTGGCAGATCACATAAGTCCTCTGAACAAATTCCAAAGTACACACATAAGTTCTTTGCCAACAAAAAAACTCAATCAAAAGCTTTGTTAGATGCAAAAACACTCTTAACAACATATTAAACCACCAACACAGAACCTCAAATTGAGCTAGATTAAAATTACCTGATTTGAATCCATTTCAACAAGAACAAGACTAAATTAAATAGCAAGAATTCAAAAATGAGAATCTGAAATTGTTATATACCTGATTTTGAGGCAAGCAAGTGATGTGATACTCATGAATAACCCAAGGAGTTCTAACTTCATTAGGAACTTTACCTTCATGGTAAACAAGTGTCTTTTTAAGACCAATCTCAACACCTTTGCCTCTCTTATCTTTGATTTTTCGATCTTTACCAGTAGGTTTCCAAAACCCAGAACCAGTACTTCTCTTCGTTACCTTATTCTTCTCAGATATGTACTCTCTCGGACAGAAGAAGTACCATACAAGATCGTCCGATTTGATCCTCGCTAACGCTACAACCAAAATCCAGAATTAGAAATGATCGATGATAATGATTTATAAGGTAAGAGAAGAGAAAACTTACAAGGCAAGAACTTTGGTTCGTAGCTACAGATGTTGATCTCGCTTATAGCTTCGTCAACGAGCCATGTCTTATCCATAATTTTGTTCATTAGATAATAAATTATCAATTCCTCTCCCGTCGGAGAAAATCTGTAACCCAGCGGATCTTTCCCCATTTTTTTACACAATAAACTGATCGGAAAAAACAACAAATTCTCCGAATCGCGGCTGAATTTTTCTAGGGTTTGAGTGAAGGGTCTTTTTGATCTGTTTCTCTTTCTTTTGAAATTACAAGTAGAGAGAGTGGTGAAGAGAGTATTTATACCCCCATACAATTTTTAAAAGTTAAAAAGATAAATTAAATTTTACCAATTTCTCGGAAAAAATAAAGTGACACGTGTCAGGTTATCAGTGCGTACGAAGCACGTCAGCTCCTTATATCGTGGCTAAACCGTGTCCATTTCTCTTAAGATTTAATAAAAAACATTTGTTTTATGTCTCAAATCTCAATTATGTTTAAAAAAGAATTTCCTCACGTTACTTCAAAATTAATTAGATCACTTAGTCTACTGGGAACTAAAATTCGTTTTCTATTACTGTTACTAAGAATAAGATTTGAATCTAATATCTCTCCAAGGATACGGTTATTTAATGTTTTTTCTTAAACGTTGAAAAACATGTAATTCTGATCATGGCAGCTGGCAAGTCATCTATCGACGGAGCTTCGAACATAAGTAAGTAATTTGCATTTTTTATATTTCCAAGGATCTTTCGGAAAATATACCCGCCGCCGTTGACACGACATGAATACGGTATTTAGTACACTTTCAAATACTACTAGTATACTAATTTTATAACAATCTTATTATATAAAACATAATGATTTAAAGTTAGTAACTCGTGATTATAATATGTATCAATTTTAACGATCAGATTTTGACACGTTTTAATTAAATAAAACCATATATGTTTAATTAAATTAAAATTAAAAAATCGATCAAATTTTAACAAGTTTTTAATTAAATAAAATCATAGATTATCAAAAAAAAAAAGAAATTATTATCAAAAAAAAAAAATATACAATCCAAAAAAAAAGAAATTTTCAACACTTTTTACATTAAATAAAACTATAGATTATCAAAGAAAAAAAAATAATTATCAGAAAAAAAAAATATAAAATCCTAAAAAGAAAAAAATAGATAATAAAAAAAAAGAAGAAATTTTTCAAAGTAAATTTTTTTTTAAATTAAATTTAAATTATATGTTTAATTAAATTAAATTTAAAAAATCGACACGTTTTTAATTAAATAAAACTATATATGTTTAATTAAATTAAAATTAAAAAAATCGATCAGATTTTAACAAGTTTTTAATTAAATAAAACCATAAATTATCAAAAGAAAAAAAAGAAATTATTATATAAAAAAAAGAAACATATACAATAAAAAAAAAAGATAATCAGAAAAAAAGAAGAAAATTTTCATCACTTTTTACATTAAATAAAATCATAGATTATCAAAGAAAAAAAGAATAATTATCAGAAAAAAGAAATATATACAATCTTAAAAAGAAAAAAAATAGATAATCAGAAAAATATATGTTTAATTAAATTAAATTTAAAAAATCGTGGATTTTAAATTAAATTAAAAATATATGTTTAATTAAATTAAAATTAAAAAATCATTTTAAACTAGATTAAAACGTATTTAATTAAATTTAAATTATATTTTAAGAAAATTTTAAAATTAGTTCCTAATACTAAAAGGTAACAAAAATTAAGGAATAAAACCATAGATTATAAAAAAAGAAATTAAAATAAGGAATACAATTCTAAAAAGAAAAAGAATTCTAATTTTCCACAAAAAAGGAACAAAACCATAGATTATCAATTTTTTTTTTAAAAAGGAATACAATTATAAAAAGAAAAGGAATTCTAATTTTTCACCTCTATAAAACCTGTTTGACACCTTCTCAAATTCAAAGCCAAAATTTTTTTACAGATCTAAACAGTTCATAAACTATAGGTACTTTTAAATTTTATGAAGATTATTCTAATGCATAGAAGGGTTTGAACATAACAATACTTATTACCATTGATTGGTTGCTATTTTTCTTCTTAAGCATCATCATAACTTTAATTTTATTGTTTTCAGGAATATCAAATATCAAGAGAAAAATAATGAGTGCTGAAATTCTAAACAACAACAAGGAGTATTTGACATTGGATCAGTTAAACAGAAAACCCTCCTACTGTCGTACCGTAGTTTGTCTAATCAGAAAGTGGGAGGCAAGAAATCTGAAAAAAACAATGAGCTCACAGGAATTAATTTTCTATTACTTGATGAGAAGGTTAGTTTTAATGTTAAATTTTTTAAAAATATGTTTTCCTAATTTTAAAACATATTATCTAACTCTCATCAATATATATATTTGTAAAAAAAAATACTATTCAAGGTTCTGTACACCATTCCCTTCTTGAAAAGTTTGGAGATCAATTATGTGAAGAAAATCTTATTGAAATTTGCAATTTCAATTTACAAGACTGCAATAAGAAGTACAAAGTCTCTGATCATAAATTTACGATCAGATTAAATGAGAGAACAAAAATAACTTATGTAGAACCACAATTTTGCCAAATAGCTCATGAAAAATTCCGACTTCGAAATTACGAGGATTTGGCTAAATTGAAAGATACAGCTGAAGATTTATACGGTATATTCTGGATTTTTTAAATTTTATTTTTATATTCTATATATGTATATGTGTATTTAGTTAATTGATTTTATTTAGTTAATTGGTTTTATTTTATTGATATAGATGTAATCGGCTATATCAAAAATATGGACAAAACGGATGTTCGTAGCCAAACTACAGCCAACCTAAGAAGGGTTACTATGACTTTGTTGTTACAAGGGTAAGTTTTTTTTCATTTAGATTACACTCTCATCATGCTTTAAACGACAACTATTATTTTTGTGTATCTTATTTATTTATCTTTTTCAATGAATTATTAGTGGAACAGAAATACGAGCAACAATATGGGCAGAACAAGCAGAAAAATTGGAAGATAAATATCGTGGGAGGAAAAGTGATAACATTATTCTCATCATGACAAGTGTTTTGATTAAGACGTTTCAAGGTGCAATTTGTCTGTCGGCATCTTCTGGAACCAAATTTTATTTGAATCATGATTTTGTTTCTGTTACTGTGTTTCGAGAGAGGTATATTTGAAGTTTTTTTTTTAGTTTCAAAATTATTTATTCGTTGATATTCAATTTATCGAACTAATTATAATCTATATTGTATCTCTTTACCTTCAAATACGATGGAGGGTGTATTGTTAATCTAGGCGACATGACTGAAGAACAATCAATTGATAATAAAGATTCTGAAGCCCAACATTCAATTAATGATCTTTGAGATTTTATCTCATCTGATCTCCCTCAGGTAATACAACTAGATTCAATTGATAATTTACTGCATATATCTTATTAAATGTTAGTGATACTAAGATAATTCCGAAATATTTTCAAACTTATTAATTGCAGGATAAAGGTTGAAATTACAAATCCTGTTCAAGTTGCTCAACAAAGTTGACAAAGTCAGAATCATCACTTTCTTGCCAAAAATGTGGTAAATCATAATCCGTAGGATTGCTGAGGTATTATTCACAGTATCTATATATTGTTTTTCTATCATTAAGTTTAGCAGATACTAACCCATTATTTATCTTCCAGTTTCAGAATAGAAGTAATAGTAGACGATGGAAAAGATTATGCAACTTTTGTCATATTTGATGAAGATGGTTCTAAAATCACTGGAACAACTGCTGAAACCGTAAGAATGATACATTATGTACATATAATCAGATTTGTGTTGACTTAAATTTTATCTAATAGTTCAAACTAATTTTGATACAGATAAAAAGAAACTCGGACGAACAATAGTTGGGAAAGATTCCCAGAAGTGTGAAGTCTATCGTAGGTGAAACTTATTTATTCGAAATAAAAATTAAGAAAAAGGATTTTGAAGGATCGTATCAGAGCTTCACAGTGTCTAAGATTCTCAACCATATAAAGGTACATATAAGATATGCCAATTTTTGCTTGCCTTATTATATTAAGGGTATATTAATTAACTTAAAATTTGTTTTTTTGGTCTTTTATCTTCAGCCAATTTCGAACGACAAGAATTGTGAAAGCAATCGCCAAGAGCAGGAAGAACCAACTGGCAATCTCAATAAAAAACAACGAATTGAAGTCTGATTCTTATATTATATAAGATAATTTTTTCACCTCTTTTTAAAGATTTTTGTTTTTTTTTTAAATGTTGGTCAAGTTTGTTAGGTTGCTTTTAACATTTTTAAAATCTTATATACAATGATAAACACATAAAGTTATACTATAGTTTTGGATTCTATTATCATTTAACCCTTTTATCCTTTAATTTTGTTTCTTGATTATAGATAGAGGGAATATAGACATGTTACTCTGATTTTGACTACTCATTACACTCCGCGTGTATAACAAATTCTTTCTTTACAATCTGGAAATTTTGAAAAAAAAAAAAAAATTACCCAGGCATTATAATTATACCAGAATCATCAATTGTGGTTTAAAAAATCTGATGGTGTATTTAGATAATAAGTCTCTATCAATTAAAAAGTCAACAACCGAGTGCTTAGGTGAAATCAACCTCACCCCTAAAACAAATAACATCACTATATCTTCTAAATATAATAATTTTTAAAAATGTAAAACGAAACAAAAAAGAATAGTGGAGATGACATGAAACCTTGAAAGTAAAATAAAGTTTTAGAAAAAAAGGAATGATTTTTTTAAAATATAAACACTTACAAATATATTTAATTAGTAATTACATACCATAAAAGTAAATTAAAGTTTTAGGAAAAGGGGATATTCTTTTTAAAATTTTGTTTTTAATATACTTAATTAGTAATTACGTAAACTAAGGCAATTAAAAAACGAATGTGCAAATATGGTTACTTTACAAAATATTTTCAACATTAAAAAAGTAAAAATAACTTATGCTGCTAAGATAAGGATGATTAGTTATTTAATCCAAAGCTATTGAAGAAAAAGAATCTGCTTGCACATTCCTTTTTCAAACAAAATAAAAAAATAGTATAAATTACATTACCTAGAGCTATAAGGAAATTGACAATATAATCCAATCTATCAATTGAGGCATGAAACATGAATACCGAAGAGAACTACACAAATAATAAAAAAGATAAAAAAAACAAGATAACAAAAGGAAACGCTGTATTATGAATGATACTCAGATTGCTATGATGGAAAAGACGCTTATAGCAGAACCTCAAAAGCGGATAAAATTAGCTACACTACAGACATGGATCGACAAACTAAATCAATGTGTAAGTATAAAACTCACTTTTAAATTCACATATATTTTTTGAAAATTCAATAGTCTAACATTACTTTACAACTACACAGTTTAGAAACTGGTAAGAACTGATATTCTATCCTATTAAAATATAGTACAAATTTACACTTCCATCTAATAAAAATATATTGGAGGATTTACAAAAAAAAAAAAAGGTAGTTCAAACTAACAACAAATCAAGCCCATCAACTTCAAATACGGAAGATAATGTCTCAACAATTACGGAAACTGAAGATAATTCTGATAGCAATACATCAGACGGAGAAAATATTGATAGGAATCAAGGAAAACATGTTGGAAACAAAAGACGCAGATGCCTAAGAAAAAAACCAGCAAAAAATAATAGTAACGAGTTAAAGACATGTACTTACTGTAATGCATTGGTGTGGACATCTGAAAGTATCCAACTGATTGTGAAAGCATTGACGCTGTGATCAACTCAATCGACCATAAGAAAGGGAAATTGTTTTTTCTAAATGGACCAGATGGAACAGGAAAGACATACGTCTACAAGACGATTATCTCGAAGTTACAATCGCAAGGAAACATTGTTCTACCAGTGGCGTCATCTGGAATTGCAGCTACACTTTTACCTAATGGCCGAACTGCACATTCCCGTTTCAAGATTCCGATAGATCTTCATCAAGACAGCATGTGTAACATCAGTCGTAGTTCTATGCTCGCTGAATTACTTAAACAAACCGATCTTATAATTTGGGATGAAGTACAAATGTGTCATCGATTTGCTTTCGAAGATCTTGATGTGAGTTTGCGAGATGTGCTCTCTGAGATAGATCCAGATGCAGCAGCCAAAACCTTTGGTGGGAAAACAGTTCTTCTTGGAGGCGATTTTAGACAAATTCTTCCGGTCATACCGCAAGGCACCAGCCAAGAAACTGTTAAAGCAACGATCAACCGATCATATTTATGGAACTATTGCTCTGTATTCACTCTTGAGAGAAATATGAGGTTGCACCAAGCGAAACAAGATTTTGCAAGATGGTTACTATGTGTTGGTGATGGCACAACATCTAAGCCTCTAAAACATAGAAATTCAAATGATGAAACATTCAAGCTGCAAGTAGACCAGAAGGTGCTCTTGCAAAACGATGGAGATTCTGAAGAACACATTGCGAAGAGTACATATCCAGATTTCCATGCTTTCTTTAAAGATAAGGATTATCTTATTGAACGTGCAATTCTTACTCCTAGAAACGATACGGTAGATAAAGTGAATAACTACATGTTATCTTGCCTAGAAGGAGAAGCAAAAGAATATTTAAGTTCTGATAGTATCGGTGATGACAAAGAAAAGTGGCAAATCAACATATTCTTTACCCTACAGAGTTTTTAAACACTACGAAATTCTCAGGTATTCCAAACCACCAACTAACTCTGAAGATAAATGCACTAATCATGTTACTAAGGAATTTAAATCAAAGAGAGGAGCTTTGCAATGGGACAAGATTATCGAAGCGGAGATATTTACTGGAGATCAAGTAGGAAAAAGGGTTCTTATTCCTAGGATAATTCTAACACCAACATATGCAAGATGGCCTTTCAAACTAAGAAGACGTCAATTCCCTGTGCGAGTTTGCTATGCAATGACTATCAACAAAAGTCAAGGTCAAAGCTTGAACAAAGTTGGTCTATATTTGCCAAATCCAGTTTTTTCTCACGGTCAACTATACGTTGCGTTATCAAGAGTGACAACAACTGCAGGACTCAAAATTCATAATGTTGGAACAAACAAATACGACAATGATATCTTAGATAACATTGTATACCAAGAAATTTTCAACAACATATGAAATTTTACAATTACTTTAATTTTTTCAATATAAGAATAAAAATCTCTTAATTGAGTTTGGAAACTTACTTTCATTAAGCGAATCAAATCTTCTTTGTTTACTCTCTTTTTGCCTTAACCCCCAAATCTGATATATTCGATTGAAAAAAAACAAACCCAAGATAGTGGTTGTTGATTCGACTACTTGAGGAATCTTCGCCTCCATAGCTTTATTGGACATTGTGAATAATTATTTCCAAGATCATAACTTTAAGAAGTAAAAACTAAAACTTTTGATTCCGCTCCAGGTAACAACGAAAATGGCAGATCCTCATCGCGAAACGGAGGTTACAAAATTGAAAACGGAGGTTACACAATGAAATTGCTATATAGGAATTTAAATTATTTTATTTATGTTGAAAAATAAATTTATGTATATAACCATCTTCTTTAATGAATCATGGTTTATAATATTTTTTTTCAAAAAAAAATCTAAGATATATTTCATTGACAACAAATTTTAAAATTTATATTTTTGTTTAAATTTAATTTATTTTAAAATTTAGAAACCCGTCCATCGGACGGGTTCTCATCCAGTATTATAATACACTTTCAAATACTACTAGTATACTAATTTTTGTCTGTTTTCTAATAAGGTTCTATTATAGGTTTGACAAAATATAACAATTCTTTCTATATTTTTTGGTAAATATATAAAAACAATAACACTTTTTTCTTTTCGGTAAACATAAAAATATAACAATTTATATATATATTTCATAATTTGAACTGAGACGTGGCAAGTTATTGACGGTTCATTATACAAAATTATGGGAGCTTCGAAGCTAAGTTTGAAGCCTTTTTATTTCGAAGGATCTTTCGGAAATAATAGCTTTTACCATTTTGAGTCATTGACGACAATATGAATACGTTTACTAATTTCTTCAAATGGTTTTATTGTATTAACAAAATGGCTCTATTCTATGCTCATAAACATTCACTATTTACAGAAAAACATAACAATTTTTATTTTATTTTTGTTGGTCAAACATAACAATTCTTATTTATCTTTTTCTTTTGGTAAATAAAAAAACTTAAAACGATTCTGCTGAAAAATATATGCGCTGTTTAAGAAATTCTTAACAATTGAAACAGAGAACCAAGTGATTAAGTACAATAGTTATTTATCACTTTGGGTTGAAAAGCTAAAGGGTCAATCATATGCAAATGTACTTATAGTCGCAGATTTGATCGATTTGATAATCAATATCACTTGATATTTTGTCTCATCAAAAACATACTCTCTTAATCATCAACAGACAAAATCTTTGAGAAACCTTTTCAAACCCAATCCCTGATCTTTTTCAAAAAGTGAGTTTTAAACGTTTATAACAAAGTTATAAATGTTTATAATTAGAATATGTTTTTTTTTTCTTGCCATCAAATACATATATAATATCCAAAACTACATAAATGATCATTATTAATTGTGAAAACCAATTTGGATTTCAGATCAGATTTGGTTCAGGTTTTTTCGGATTCGGGTAATTAGGATAGGAGAGTTTAGTATTAGTTCGGGTTTTATGACTATTCGGTTCATATAGATGTTGTATTCGAATCGGTTTTCAGAAATTAAAAAATAATAATAATAATAATAATAAAATTTTAATAAAATTGGTTCAATTTTATTAAAATTTAGTTAAATTTTGCAAAATAATGTATAATTTTGAAAAATATAACTAAACTTTTTTTGGATATTTAGGTTATTTCGAATACTTTTGTTATTTGGTATTTTTGGGTATAAAATTATAACTAAATACAAATAATATTTTCATACATATAATTTTATTTTGGATTTTCAGATATACTTTTTGGTTTTCGGTTCAGATAAATCGGATAGAAATATTTAGAATCCGTTCGGGTTTATATCGGTTTGGTTTTGGAGCCGGATTTTTCTATTTGGTTTTCGGATTTCGGTTTTTTTTCCCACCCCTAGTTCCCGACCGTATCCTAATACAGTTTAACTAAATTTTATTTTATATCCGAGAAACCGAATCCGAATTGAAATAAAGAAAAACCGATCTAAAATCGGAGACACTCTTGCTTCATCTTTCTCCATTCTACGATGAGTCTGCAACTCTCTTGCACTGAAATGAGATTGTACATGTGGTCTGATTCATTTAACTATAGGCACAAGAAGGATCTATAAGATATACAGGTTGAGAACAATTAAGTTTCTTACACATATTTTCTTTTGTCACAATCATACACGCATATATATATTTCACACACTCCGAAGAAAACAGAATCAGAGAAGGCAACATTTGCCTCTCGCGATCAAACTTCATCAGAAAGTTCAAGTTTTCACGGTTAGTAAATCAGATACGATGCTGCCAATGAGAGCTAGCAAGAGGAAGAAGCCTATGATCAAGTTCATAAGATAGATATATTGTGGATTTTTGCTGTTTCTCTTCATTGCTTCCTCTGTAATAAGCCAGCTCTTCTTCTCTGTCTTCACCATATGTGTCTCCTTGTCTATGGATGCAACAACGGCTTTAGACCTACCTTCTTTCATCTGAAAAGGAAAATCACACAATCATTATCTTTAAAATCCAATGTATGTTGAGATAATAAGATAGCCACAAAATCAACATACTTGTTTTGATGGTATGGTGCGCCGTGTGAGTTGATATTTCTTGTTCTTTCTACGGATTGAAGGATCTGCAGAAGTTTGAAGATCTTTGCAAGAGTCTGTGCTTGAGCAACTTGGCAAGTGTCTATTTGAGTAACCAACACTACCACCAGGACTTGATGTTCCTTGGTAACTCTGTCACATTAGAATGAAAACGTAAGATTCATACAGATTACACTCCATGAAAATATTTGATAAAGAAAATGAGTGATGAAGTGGTTTACCATTGCAGAGATTGATTCAGCATCGCTGCTACTATCACTGCTAGAATCAACAAAAATCCCTGACAAAGCTTTCTTTGGCCTATGCTCATTGCGGTTCTCTAGCATCATTAATTCTTGATTGGGAAGCACATCTTCAAAATTCCCTCCGTTATAACTCAGCAATCTATTAATATAATCATCATCGTAAGAAGTGTGTGGCTGCACGTTAGGGTTGATGTTGTAGTTGTAGTCGCTCAACAACGTGTTTGGATTAAACACATCAGACAGAGAGAGACCCCTTTGTGTGTTTATTGGCAATTGCAGATCTTTCACAGACAAACCATAGAAATCTTCTTCACCTGGCTGCTCAACCTGTAACTATTAAAAAGAGACAACGAATAAAGACACAAAAGATCGATAGTGAATGAATAATGAAACAACTCAGAAACTGGACTCACCTCAGGGTGTGTGCTAACTGTCGCTCTGACAGTATTCGAATCAGAGACCAAAGATTGACTTGGCTCACTCGAGTTATTACCACCAGATGGTATGTCCCCATCTTCACCCTTATACATCACTTGGCAGATAACATAGTTTCTCTAACCAAATTCCAAAAAGGTACACAGAAACTTAAAGTTCTTTCACACATGACTCAACCAACTCTATCACAAGCTTTGGCAAAAGCAAAAAGGCCACAACTTTGACACAAATTAAGACTCCTTCCACCAAACCAACACAGAACCTCAAAGATGAGCCAAAACTCTATCAATACCTCAAAATAAGTCTCAGGAGTCAGGACTCAACCAACTCTATCACAAGCTTTGGCAAAAGCAAAAAGGCCAAACCTGTGAAACAAATTAAGACTCTTTACACCAAGCCAACACAGAACCTCAAAGATGAGTCAAAACCCCTGAACCAACTCTATCACAAGCTTTGGCAAAAGCAAAAAGGAACAACTTTGACACAAATTAAGACTCTTCACACCAAACCAACACAGAACCTTAAAGATGAGTCAGAACCCCTCAAAGCTACAAAATTAAATTTAGGGAAAACACTGAAAAAAATCTCTGAAATTGAATTGTTTTTTTTACCTGATCAAGAGGCAAGTAAGTGATGTGATACTCATGCATAACGCAAGGAGTCCAAACACCATTAGGAACCCTACCTTCATAATAAACAAGTGTCTTCTTAATCCCAATCTCGCCACGATTTCCTCTTTTATCTTTGATTTTACGATCAACACCTGTAGCTTTCCAATACCCATTACTTGTTATTCTCTTTGTTACTTTCTTCTTCGCTGTTGTGTACTCTTTTGGAGAGAAGAAGTACCATACAGGATCATCTGATTTGATCTTTGACAAAGCTACCAAACAAAACAAAAAAAAACCAAATCAAGAATCAGAAATGATTGATTAAGTAGAGATGATGATGATGATTTTGAAGTTAGAGGAAACTTACAAGGCAAGAACATTGGTTCGTAACTACAGATGTTGATTTCGCTAATAGCTTCATCAACGAGCCATGTCTTACCATGAATTTTGTTTTTTAGATAATAGTTCCTCTCCCGTGGGAAAAAATCTATACCCCACTAGATCTTTCACCATTTTTTACACAGAAAGCAGATCGGAGAAACAAAAATTTCTGAATCTCAACTAAAATTTTCTAGGGTTTGAGAGTGAAGGGTTTTTTCTCTGTTTTTTTTTTTTTTTTTTTTTTCTTTTTGACACACAAGCAGTGGTAGTTTGGGGGTGAAGAAGAAGAAATAAACGGCTATTTATATTGTAATAATACAATTTGGAAAAAATAATAAAAACATTGATTTTAGTAATTTCTCAGAAAATTCACGTGTGCCATTTCTTTTTAGATTTTCTATATTTTTGTGAAAATTTTGTTTTATGTCTCAGTGAAAATTGTGTTTGGTTACTTATATTTTGTGGTTTTATATTTCTAACTTGTTTTTATTCTGGGCTTACATTTTAGACGACTACAACTTTACAATTGATCGGATCTATTAATCTTATTGGGAAATAAAATTCATTTCATAATTAAAATTATGTATGTGTTAAGCTTTGAATTTTATAAAACCTTTATAAAAAAAAGCTTTGAATTTAAAATGCTCTCCAGTAAAATGAGGTTAAAATGCTCCAGAATATATTATTTAATATTTTCCCCTAAACGTTGACAAAATCTAGTTTGTTTGTGAATGGAAGAGACTTTGATGGTTCATTGGAACTTCGAACACAAGTTTGCAGCAATTTTTTTTATTTCGAAGGATCTTTTGGGAATTTAGCTATAGCCGCCATAATTGACGACGACATGAATACGAGACAATACGTGATTTCTGCCTTTTTATTTTATTTTATAAGGTATTTAGCCTATTTTTATTAGAAAAATTCTTTAAAATAACACTAAAAATAAGTTTTTTTTACCAAATTTATCACATATTTTCATTTAAGATAAAATAGTATTTGTATAAAGGATAATAATTTAATTTTTTGGTTTATGTTAAATATTTTATAATTTAAAATATAGTTTTTAAAAGATAAGAGGTATAATTTAGAATTTAGGGTTTAACGCTTAAGATTTAGGGTTAAATAGTTTAGGTTGTAGGGTATAGTTTCTATTTTGTAATACAGTTCTGTTATAAGCTTACAATTAACAACTTACAAAAAAATAATTTTTTTTTCTTTTCTTTTTGTTAAAGAAAAATTAGAAAATATAACAATTCTCTTGAGAAAAAATTGAACGTTGCAGATGATAAAGACATGAGATGCATTAGGTCTGAACATTCGTATATCGGTTTAGATTTGGTTTAAAGTTTTTGGATTTAAAGATTTAATATTCAATTGGATATTTTAGGTTTGAACGTTCATATATCGGTTTAGATTTGGTTTGGAGTTTTCGGATTTAAAGATTTAATATTCATTCGAGTATTTATATTTTTAGTTTGAGTTCAGTTCAATTTCATCTGTGTTAAATTGGTTAAATTTTTTACAACTATTTAACTAAGAATTTGGAGATATTTTAGTTATTTTAGTCTAAAATTAAGTAATATTTTTGAGTTTATAATTATAATTTTAGGTAATTAGATTATATAAAATCTAAATATAATTAATATTTTTTGTATATAATTATATTTTGGATATTTTGGACACACATTCGGGTTTTTGGTTAGGTTCAGATTTGGGTTTGATTTTTCGAATGTAGAAGTTTAAGACCATTTAGATATTTTATCGGTTCAGGTTCGAATTCAATTTCTCTTTTTTGGATCGGACTTGATTCGGATTCTGTTTTTTTTTTCTGTCCAGGCCTAAGAGGCAAAATGCGAGTGCTAGTTGAATAATTATTTAAATCTTAATAAGATATGTTCGTTTTGTCAAGATAAAATTAATATTGTTAAGGCTCTGAAGTGTAAACCAATTCATAAATTAACCAAAGTAAAACTTTAAATTTATTTTTAAAGAAACATAAAACAAAAATGGATACAAAAGCTTTTCAAAAATCTCTATATAATTTTTGATTCACCAAAAATGTTGAACTATTTAACAAGTAACATTGATCACATTTCCTTTCTCATATTTAAAATTTCTCATTTTAGTTTCTTTGAAATGTTAAAAACAAATTGTACCTAAAATCTTAGTTTTACTAAAATGGTTTACATAAATTTATTGCAAAAAATGAATTAAATGTTAAATTTAAGTCACGCGATAACAAATTGAATATTATACCTCTAAATAACCAAAGAAAATTATAAGAAGAGGATATCACATTCGGTTTGTGATTCACATAGGTACATTTGGATATTCGAGTCGAGTTTGGGTTGGGTATTTCGGGTTTAGAATTCTAGGGGGTGTATTGGATAAATAATTTTGAGAATTTGAGTTCTAATGAGTTTTGAGATGATTTGGTTGAATTTTGATGAATTAAAATTTTTGTTATTAAATTGTCAAAAATCTCACATAAAAATTAAAAATATATGTTTATCTTTGTATTTTTCACTAAAAATCTCATGGAATCTCATTTGAAACTTTCAAATCTAATTCTTAAAATATTTTCAATAACTGTGAATTTGATTTGTACATTTTAAATTCATTAATCCAATTACACTAGATTTTAAAAAAATATTTAAATATTTATGTTTCAAAAACACATAATTTGTCATTTTAACTAAAATTTCTCTAAATGCTCCCAGTTCTTTAAATACTCTTAGGCTGTTCAGTTATTTTATTACCCCAAGTACCCCAAAATTAAAAAAAAATTGCATTCGAATCTATCCAAAATACTCAGAAAAACACGAATATTTTGGACACTTGAGTTATTATTATTACAAGTATAATATTGCTAATATTATTAGTATGTACTGTTTTGAATATATCCTATTCGGGTTTTGAATTTTTGGATCGTTTGGATTTGGATTTGCATTCGGTTCGGATTTGGGTTTGCGTTCGGATCGGGTTTGGGTATTATTCCCTACTCTCACACTTAAAATTTTCAAATTAACTTTTTTTATTAAGAAAACGGTTTCTACTTATAATTTTTTTTTCTATAACGAAATAAACTATTTTTTTTTTGTTTAAACTATTTGTTGCACTAAGATTTAGTTAATATATTTTAAATTTTTAACTAATGTTTTAAGTAAACTGTTTTCTATATAAATAAAATATCAATAATAAACAAGATTTTTATTTTAAGAAAAACTTAGTATTAAATTTACCTTATGCAAAAATATATTAAACTTGATACCTTTAACAGACCATAGAAAGTTATAAATAGATTTCAAAATTCTGTTTATTTCACAATTTTAAAACTTAACACATAAGTTTCTTTGAAATATAAATAGATTTATACTTGATAACTTCTTTAAATTTCTTTATTATTTACCAAAAACCTTAAAATTTAATTTTAATTTCTTAATAAACCTACCTTAGAATTTGTTGCCAAGCAGGCATGATACATGAAACCGAAGAGTTTTGGGCTGCATCCACTTGACGAATCAAGATTCATCAAGATTCATCAAGATTCATCAAGATTCCGACATCTGCAGTAAGACGAAAACTATAGGGTTAATTATAAAGAGAGCTATAATCGTGATACAGTTTTGCATATGCAAACAAGACTTTGAGGAGTTGAAATATGCCCAACATTGCAAAATTACTAGCTAGTTGACCTATAAATTCCGAAGAAGAGAAGGTTTTTGCACTTGACGAAACTGCTAAATCAATTATTGTCTTATTGTTCTATAAGTACCTTGTATAGAATTTGTTGCCCAGCATGTATCACTTGACGAAACTGAACAGGTTGGGGGCCTGCCTTGACGAATCATGATTTGGAACCTACATTAAGACATAACTAAATCTTAAGTCATCAGATTCTATTGGCTTTTAACAGACAACAAGAGAGATAAGATTTGATGAAATTTACCCTTGGATAACGCCGGAGACGCTGAGGATAATGGCAACGAATCCATAGTAGAAAACGGGAAGATCTTCGGACGCAACGCTGCAACAACACAGCTTTTGTGTCCCTACTGTAATTGTTCGACTTATTTAAATATACAAACATGCTCCTCTATAAAATACAACTAATAAATCATATTGAGTTTTTTTTTCTTTTAAAACAGCTTTATTACTGACATATTTTAAGACTCATACAAAGTTACAAACATAACGCTCTCAAAATCTCAAGTAGTATATGCTTATGCTTTCTATTCACAATCTAATACAATAATTTTGAACTCACTGATACAATTTTTAAAATATACGATCTACTTGTGTACTGTTCTTATGTATTTCTGTTTGGTTTAGCACGGTATGGTTTGTATTACTCATATTTATCAAAAACAAAAACCTTTTTAACAAAAAAAATGATTAGGATATTTATTATTTTAGATATTTACATTTTTAGATAAAGTGTTAATTTATAGTATGAAGACTATTGCATTATAAGAATGTAATTTATCATGCATTTTTAGAACATGTTTTTTTTACAAATACATATAACGCGTTATTTAATTATATAATGTATATTTTAGCACGCTAAATATTTTTAACTTGTTTAGATTTACTTGTAACTTGTTAAGTAAAATTTTATATATATATCTTTCTATTAATTGGATTTCTTTCTGATATATATCACTTTTGGTTTATTCTTTGTCAGAAACTTAACAACCGTTGGCATTATTGAACCCATAAGTTTTGCTAATTTTTTACCGATTCTTCTTCAAATTATCAACCGTTCTTTTTCGGATCTGCAACAGATCATTAGACCCATAAACTTCATCGAATTTATTCTAATTTTCACAAAAATTATACCAAATCATCGCTTGGTTGTCACCAAATTTTTTTTTATTTAGTTGGAAAAAGAAAAGGAAGAATAAAAAAATTATTTGAAATGAAAAAGTGCTTGAGAGAGAAAATTACTCGAAAATGTGAAGGCGTTATGAGATTAGTTTGATCCCGATGGGTAGAAGAGTATTTTTTTTGTTGGACCTTGAAATAGATTGTCTATTATCTAAATATGACCATTTTTATTGCTTTCTATCTAATTATCTTTCAATATACTCTCTTTATTTCTTATTAATCTTATTTCTAAGATTTTCACATATGTTAAAAAAAAAATATTAAAAGTTGATTATAAATGTATTGTTTTTTTGTAAATAACATTTTTTATAATCTTAAACCAAGAGTATTCAATTATTTGTCTTGAAGTCCATAATTCATCATCAATAATTAATAAAACATGCATAGAAACTTAAAAATTTAATCTTTTCGAAACAATGTTTTTTCAGAAATAGAATTAATAAGGAACATAGGGAGTATTTAACTATCACTACAAAAAAAATCATGAAATTCTACGAAATTTTCTACGAAATTTTTGATAGGTAATTTTTTCTACCTTAATTCTACGCTTTTTTGACGAAAAACCAAAATAGTAGAAAATTAGTAGGGAATTTTCTACGAAAATTTGTCGTAAGAAAATAGTTAGCAATTTCCTACCAAATTTCTACGACCCATTTGTTTGTAGGAAAAAGGGTAAGAAATCGGAAGGAATTTGGTTGGAAATAAATAACAGTTAAAGATGTTAGGAAATACGTAGGAAATTTTCCTACCATTTTTCTACTAACCATAATTGGTAGGCAACTCGTACAAATGTTGTAGAAACAAGTCATACTATTTTCATTCGAAACATAATTTATAGGTTATCCGTGGAAATATTGAAGGAATGAATCCTACTATTTTCCTACTAAACATAATTTATAGGTTATTGATAGAAATTTTGTAGGATATTTTATAATGGTAAATTTGTTGATTTTATTTATAGTTTTACAAATTATTAAAAGAAATGTCTTGCTTACAAAAATTTTAACTTAAATAATAATTAAAAGAATAATAATTTTAAAACTCAATCATGGATTTTAAACAACAAATAATATTATTTTTACCATTTTTTGTTTCCAACAACTTTCCTTCGAACAAATTTAATATTAACCTAACCTACTAATTTCCTACCAAAATATTAAAACCTAGATCTAAAACGCAGTAATCTCAGTTTCTCACTTTCTTCCTTGACGCCTTCACTTTCTTCCTTGACGCCTTCACTTCTCCGCCATCATCATCGAGTATCTATCACCGATTCACCACCACTGCCGTTCGAATCACCACCACTACTTGTCGTCAACGCCATCTGTGTCACTCTCTTCCCTCCTCACCGTAAAACTATCACATCTCCACCGTCTTCGTCTGAGTCATCATCGCCGTTGGAGTCACCACCACCGCCGTTAGAATCGCCACCACAGCTTGTCCTCAAAGCCATCTGTTTCTGCAACCTTAGCTTCTGATTTTTTTGCGTACTCGATTCCTTTCAAGTCAAAGCAAAGTATTATCTTTCGTCCATGTAAGTCAAAACTGTTCGAATTATCATTTTTTGGGTGTAAATTTGTTCTAATTATCTACAATTTCGTTTGTTTGTTGATTCATCTTCAAACCCCACCCGCAATTTTTGATCAAATCTCATATTTTGATTGTTGCTTTCTTATTTTGATTGTTGTATTGAGTTCTCGGCTCGATTCTAATACTGTGCTTGGACTCCCCTGTTCGTGATGTTATGGGTTTTATTAGAGAACCTGTGGAATTGTAGGTTTGAGACTCAGTTCTTAATCGTAACCTTTGTGTTAGATTAAAAAATTCATACCTCTTATTGCTAGATCTCTGTTTTCAACATTACTACTTGCTTCATGACCATATCTCTCTTTAAGCGTCGTAGATGTTTCTGCTTTAGATTGCAAAACATATAAGTCTTTTCTATATTTTTATGTTTCGACTCTTTATGCTTTTTTCTAATTTATGCTTTTTTCTTACAGATCTTTGAGAATTCAGATCCAAACAAATTTCTTCTTCTTCTTCCTAATCTTGTAATATACGATCATGGAATCTGAGGGAGTTTCACTACCGTTGATCCACGAGCATCTTATGATGCCTTTGAATGATCTGATTCCGAGGAGAGGTGATTGCTGTGGACGCTTCATCAAAGATATCAGTGATGGCTACTGTTGCAAAACCTGCGATTTTTTTGTCCACAAGGAATGTGGCGAGTCCTCTAAATCCATCGAGCATCCAATATCTCACTCCATTCACCCTCTTCAGCTTCGAAGAAAAAAAACATTTTTTTGTTATTGTGATTTATGTGGATTGGACGTCAAGGATCTATTGTATCGTTGTGAGATCTGTGAGTTCGACGTGGATCTATACTGTGCAAAGTACCCTCCACCAGATGTTATTGACATCTCCGAGGCGCATCACCACAAGCTCACCCTTCTCAAGAAGCTAACCAAGTTCAACTGTGATGCTATATGTGGGAAGACTAGTGTTGCGTTTCCTTACGAATGTCATGAATGTGGTTTATCCTTCCATGTGGATTGCGTATGGGACCCACCGCCAGAAGTAAACCACCCATCAGAGGTAAACCTACCGACAGAGGTAAACCACTCTTACCATTCCTTACACCCTCTTAAGCTCCTCACCGGTCCATTACCCGACTATTCTGATGGAAAATGTCGTCTTTGCACAACAAAAAGGGTTGGTGACGGATCGCTTTATCATTGTTCTTCGTGTAACTTCACCTTGGATGTGTGTTGCGTTTTAAATCCACCACCACAATCTCTTTTGGAATTGAAAGCTCATGATCACCAACTCACCCTTTTCCCAAGGCTCGATTCTTTTACATGTAATGCTTGTGGGCTTAAGGGAGATCGAAGCCCTTACATATGTGTTCAATGTGATTTCATGATCCACCAAGACTGTCTTACCCTTCCACGTGTCATAAACATCAATCGGCATGATCACCGTATTTCTCGAACTTCTATTCTTGGTGTTGTGAATTCTGTGTGTGGAGTTTGCCGCCAGAAGGTGGATTGGACTTGTGGAGGTTATTCTTGTCAGAGGTGTCCTAGCTATGTCGTTCATTCTAAATGTGCTACTAGACAAGATGTGTGGAACGGGAAAGAACTCGAAGGAGTACCTGAAGAAATAGAGGATATAGAGCCATATGTGGTAATAGATGCCAACACAATACAACATTTCAGCCACAAAGAACATTACCTGAGACTCCACGACAATGGTGTTCTATGGGAGGAGAACAAGAGGTGCAGCGCATGCACCCATCCAATCTCTCTCCAATCCTTCTATGGCTGCATCGGTTGTGATTTCTTTCTCCACAAATACTGCGCTGAATTTCCAAGAAAGAAACACCATATGCTACACAATGAACGGCTTACTTTAGTTACAACCGACGCTGATTCATTTCAGTGTACAGCTTGTCTTAGATATTCCAATGGTTTCAGGTACGAGCATGGGAATAAGACAATCGATCTCCAGTGCAGTTCAATATCTGAGCCATTTATCCATCCAAGTCATCCCCATCCTTTATATTACCTTTCACCAGATGAAGAAGCTAAGAGCTGCAATGGCTGCAACAAGTGTAATTATCGTGTGCTCAAATGCATTGAAAAAGATTGTGGATATGTATTGGGATTCGAATGCGCCAGTTTACCAAAAGTGGTAAAGCATAGAGTTGACGATCATCCTCTCTCACTATGCTATGGAGAAGAGACAAGCGGTAAATACTGGTGTGATATTTGTGAAAAAGAAACCAACCCAAATACATGGTTCTACACATGTAAACATCACCAGGGTAGTTTGCACACACAGTGTGTGCTCGGAGACTTTTCAAATCTCATGCCAGGAACAACAGTGTGGGGTGGTTTAGAGGTGGTGCTCAATAATAGCGTGTCTCGCCCATTTTGCCTCATTTGTGGGTCCCATTGCATTTTCCCTATCATCTTGCGTGTTCCAGTTTTTGAAACCTCCGGTCGCGATATTTGTTCATCTGGCTGCTACGATGAGCTGCTCATTAAGGCTCTGTTAATGATGTAAAGATATATTATTAAAGCCCAAAAGTGAAATAAGGATATCAAAGTCAGGATTTTCTTTCAGATTTATTTTATCATTTGCTTTACAAGTTCAATTCCTTTATCCTTAATGTATAACTATCTAGGAATCTTGCAATCTTAATTTGATATATCTAGTTGTTCCTAAAGTTATCATTCTTTAGTTTTCTTGAAGAACACAGCACTATCAGTCTTATCTGTTCAAAATTTTTAAGACCAAAAACAAGAAAAATGCGATGACTACTTTTATGAACTTTTGACCTATTCAAAAAAGCGAATGGTAAATCATATCATTTCGATAAAGCTTTAATATGCGTTACAACTCGTACTTTGAGTAAACATCAACAAACATACAAAGAATTGTCACGGCCATTAGAAGGAATTATTTTGAAACCATGCCTCGCGACTAAAACTTTGTAAAGTTTTACTAAAAACAAAAATTCACAAATAATACTAAAATTTTCGAATTATAGTTTAAATGTTCTAGAATACATAATTAATGATCTATACAAAACATGTATATGTATTTAAATTTCCTGGTAACTTTTGCCTAGGTAAAATTTTTAATATTAATCAGCTACAAAAACTAGCTTCTAAAAATATTTCATAAAAAATATAGCTTACTTTATGCACCAAATGTCAGTCACGTAGGATAATATATTTTTTGTTGTGATAATTTATTTTTATTTGTTCCTCCGCATTGGGCAAATTGCAAACATCAAGCAAAAGCTGCAAGCTTTTATGTATACATAAACTGAATAATGTAGTCAAGATCAAGTGCATATGTGGAATAATCTAAATACATGAAAGCTTCTAAGAGATTCAGAAAGTTTCAAGCAGTTGGGCTATTAGCTGGTTTAACCGAGGATTCGAGATAGAGTACAGTCAGGTTTGGTTCACTATCAGTCGATTTAGGGTTGTTGAGAAGTTGTTAGAGAGATAGATTTTTCCCCCACGACGATAAGGGGCCAAAAGATCTACTACTTTAATTCCTGTTTCAAAAATAGATTGAAAGCCCATACAAAATGAGCACTTAGGAAAAAAAGACCATATGCAGATAACAAAGAACCATAAGACTGAATTACCATTGTAATCGTTCTGTTTTTTTCTTTCTCTTATCTTTTTTCTAAATCAACAAACGAAAGAATCCGTGAGTGTTTGAGAGCAAAAGCGAATCGATCTGAGTTTAGATCAAACATAAACACACACGAGAAAGTTGGCCAATTCATGTCTGAAGTTGAAACATATGTTAAATTTATACCTCAACTATATTTTCGTGCAAATCGATATATGATAAATGTGAATTTACTATCTAAACTAACGGAATTGTGCAAATATATACTTTTTGACTAGCTCCGTTAACAAACCGTTAACCTCTGATGATGTGGTTATCCACGTAATCGAAAACAAATCCACGTAATCTCGGTTTAATTGGAGTATTTGAGTTAACCGTAAAACGACGTCATTTTGGCCTACGTTGAGAATTAAAACAAAAGCAAAACACGACGTTTTACATTTCTTCTCCATTTCTCTCTCTTCTTTCTCGACAAGAAGCTTCTACCACATCATCTTGCCGTGAAATTCAACCTTTGAAAGGCGGTTAGCTTTCACGGTCCTATCTCTCCGCCGTTTCTGTCGATTTAAACAGAGAAGCTTCTCCCAATGTCCGATGTCCCATGGAATTGTTTCGTTGAGAGAATTGCCTTGTAGCTCAATCTTGTAGAAGCTTTTGCATCCAATGTAGATTTCACCGATCAAATTGCTGAAACTCGCTGAGAATATTTGCAGATTTGGTGCTTTCCATATATATAATTTCGGTAACCGGCTGTGGAAATAATTGGTAGAGAGATTCAAGCACTGAAGAACAGGAGCGGTGGCGAAATCCGTCGGAATTTTGATCGGTGAATCTGTTTATTGCTCAAATCGACGAAAGTGAGATTACGCAGAGAGCCAAACCCGATAGGAATTGTGCCGTTTAAGCGATTGTTCTGGTGAATGAATTGTTAGAGACGTCCATAGTCTCAAGGTTTCCGTGTGATCCAAGCTTCTGTGGCAAAACTTCGGTGAAGTTATTGTTCCATAGATAGTAAATTCAAATTTATCGTAAGTTCATATTTCGATTTGCACGGAGGTATAGTTAAAGTATAAATTTAACACATACCTCAACTTTAGGCATCAATTGGCCAACTTTCTACACACATACAATCATTTGAAGAACCATAAGCAACACACTAAAAATAACCTTCATCAAGATTATTCCGATGAGGTAATATCGTACGGTTACGATGAATCTTGTTTGGAAGAGTGTGATAGTGCGGCTAAGGATGATGAGGAAGAAGAAGAGAAAGAGGTGGATGTGAGAGCAGCGGAGTTCATTGCTAAGTTCTATGAGCTAATCAAGTTGCAGAGACAAATCTCTTATTTTGAATACAAACAACACAACGACGCCGTATAGTTATAGATCTATGATGATGCTTATTGAAGTATTTATTTATTTATGAATGCAGTTTGCCTTTTGTTTTGTAGATAATTGAGACTATCTTCTATTTATGACAACTCAAAGATGTTTCGTTTTTTATCTTTTTATTCGCTTGTAGTTGTACTTCATCTTTGTAGATTTCTCAAAGGTGATTTGCACTAAAACGATAGGGAACTACAATATCTCTTTCTCATTTATGAGCTCACTTCTCTAAATCAAGCTTCTCATTCAAACCAACAAAATAACAAGATATAAAGAAGCGTTAAGAAAAATAAACAAAATCAGATTCTTACCAAACCTGGAAAGCAGAGTCTGAATCCACCTCTTGTTCTTGGTTACGAATTTACTATGCAGAGATTCTCGGAGAAATTTGGCTGAATCTTCACTGGCTGGTTATTTCCTTGCAGAGAACTAGGAATAACCCTCTGAACAAAAGAAACAGAGGAAGAGATGATCTTAGACAAAATTAAACACTGTGATGCGTAGAATCGAAATTGACGAAGAAGAGAACATGAAGAAAACTTAGACATGGAGAAGCTTTGGATGAGACTTCACTTTTCTTTGTCTCTGGGTTTTAACGAAGATAAAGAAAGACTCTTTGCTTTCTGAAACTAATAGAATGATAAAGAATATAATGGTGAAGAAAGAAGAAGAAGTAATTTTGAGATGTTTAGGTTTCTTTCTTATGGGCACGAGTCACTTATATAGGCGCAAACTTGGATTTCTTCTTTCAACGGCTAATTTCCTAACGTCTGTTTTTTTTACCATTGTAAAATTTGAGTCTCAAATAAATATTACCGTTATTAAGTGAGTTGACACAACAACAAAAAGCCTTCACAATAGGCCCACTGAGTCCTTGGCCCCAAACAAACCATTACTAACAAACTTATAGAAAACACTTGTCTTATGGATCAAAATCTTCGTCCTATCTTTTTCAAAATTAAAAATGTCGTGATTTTATCTGTTAATACAATAACCAAATTATTTAAATTCTTAGTGGTACGTAGAATCTTTTTCGGTTTAAAACCTTTTTCTAGAACTATAGTCACATAAATGGAAAATTGAATACATGCAAAATAACACTGCTTTTTCTCTATATCATTTTTTCAATCACAAGTCAGAAGAAGCAATATTATACAATATATAACCGCATAGCAACAAGTAAATTCATAAAGATACGGATTTGATTTGATTTTAACCGGAGGACATATACTGTTGAAATAAGAGTACGATTCATTGAAAGGATAATACCTTAAAAGGAAATGTAAAGTTTCAAGACATACAAATTGAGTCGGAGATGGGGAAAATTCGAAAATGAAAATAAAATAGACAAAATCTTGGTGAAACAACAAGACAGCAAAATTTATAAGAAGAACCTCCTCCTGCTCGTGTCCATTTCAGGCTGCAATGAAACACAAACATGACAAGACAATTTAACGATCATCCAATCATCAAACTCTAAAAGAAACAGCAATGAGAATTATATATATCTTCTGGTGATTTTTACCTTATGAACCCATTCAAATTCTCCTCCTTTGGTGTCAAAGGTCCCATGCTGTAAAGTAACTAGCTTAAGCGTGAATCGAGGACCGCATTCCTGCACAAGATTCAAAATGTTGAGTATGTTGATTGATTTAAACACACAAGAGATATAATTTTCTATTAAACATGGATAATAAACTTACCTGAAGACGAGGTTTTACTTTCTCTACAGCAACACCATCTTTTCCTTTATCACTCTGTTTGCTTTCCTTTGTCTCAAATATGTAACTGAATAGTGTTCAATTTGTTCAATGATAGTTTCAATGAACAAACTTAGCGAAAGAAACTCGAAGAAGGAAATGTGAGAAATTATGTATGTACCGATGATGTCTGAAAAATATGAAGTCACGCTGGTTATAGAATGTTACAACTCTCCTACCGCGGAAATTAGGATCCGGAGGGAAGAGTGATTGAATAAATCTAAGTAAATCAGAAAATCTAACATTAGTGAGAAATCAAAGAGACCATAACGGAAAATATGAAAACTATACTAACCTCCCAACACGATTCCCTAAACGTGTTGTAAAGTTATTCAAAACCAGTTCAGGTTCATGGCTTGTAGGATTTCCATGACCCTGACATTAAAATTTAACGTCCATTTCAGTAATCACTAATCTATACTCAAATGTAGAGAAATAGTAATGTGTTAACACCTTAATATCCTTTCTTAGAACAAGATTCGACAGTTTGAAATGAGCGGTAGGACCATTTGGCAAACCGATGATAAGAAGCGCATCTACATATATGAAATAGCAAAAGCTTGAAACAAAACAATATAAAGATGACATCAAAACAGACACGAAAACCCAGGATTGAAACTAACCAGGTTCTCTACGATTTGTATGAACAACAATGAGAGATGTAAAATCTTTCTTCGATGCGTATTCTACAATCTACAAAACAACATCTCTAAAACGTTATATAATTGCAAAAGAGATGAACTTGTTTTTACTCTATGAAACTAATTAGCAACACCTTTTTCAAATCATAAGTTCCTCTTTTCTGATAATGAGAGTTTGGTATCACTGAAAGCAACTCAGATATAAATGCAGGTCCTCTCTGCAATCCAACAACATTACTTGAATCAACAAAATTGTAGAATCTCTCATTAAACAGTAGCAGATTTCAAATTAGGATTAACAATAAGCCTTACAGTGGAATTGAAACGACATGTTGTAATCAAGATCTTAGGAGTAATCTCGCGTCTCAGGACTGGATTAAATTCATCAGCATCAATATCCGCAAACAACTGCAAAATACCAATTCCACTAAATTATCAACAAGCACAATAAAATTGGATTGAGATGATGAGACTAATGAAAACTAAAAATACTTCTTCGTCGTCAGGTCTGCAAACTGTTTCATCAGCTTCTCTAGTATTCTCAATCGTCTTTGGAATCATCTTTTGAGGAGGCTACAAAGCAATAAGAAGATAAACAAAATTCAGAACTCAAATTCAAAAACACCTTAAAAAATCCCCCCAAAAGTTCTTCAGATCTTTTACCTCTTCGCCAAGCTCTAGAGCTCGTTTCTCAGCAGCGTCACGAGCTTTAATCTTCTTCTGCTTCTCGACTTTCTTTTCATGCTTCTGCTTCGCGTATACTTTAGATCTCTTATCTTTGTTCTTTATCATCGAAGGAAGTATCACATTTCTCTTCTCCATCCCATTGAAATTAGACCTTCCGCGATCTCCTGAATCCATTTCCTCATCTTCACCGTCACCTTTCTTCCTCTTGAAACCCATTTTTACGACCGACGACGAACGAAGCTTCTCCTTCGTTAATCGATGAAAACGGCAAAGCGGAGAATGAAGACGACGGAGATAGCTTTAGGGTTTATCGACTGAAAATTGAATAGATATCTCTATTTCAGTCATATTAATGGGCCTACACTTGAGCCCATCATATCTTGTTAAAACGACGCTGTATAAGTCTATTATATGGGCCTAGGCCTGGGTCTTGAAGAACGACTATACGACGACGTTTCTTGTAGGTGCTAAACGACGCTGTGTTTATGTTAGCTTTCTCTTTGTTTCTCGGCTATCAATTTTTCTGAGTGAGTCACTATGCGATGCGCTATGAAAGAGCAAGCGCCGTATCAGCTGCAATTTCCGGTCTATCTCCGGCGAAAAATTCACTATTTCCACAGCTTTGTAATGTCATTCTCGTTGCGTCTCTATCCAAGACCTTATCTCAATCCGGTACACGGAGCCTCGACGCGAATTCGATACCGATTTCGGAACCTGTCGTTCTCCAAATCCTTCGTAGAAACTCCATAGATCCATCGAAGAAGCTAGATTTCTTCCGATGGTGTTTTTCTATCCGTCCAGAATACAAACATTCCGCATCTGCTTACTCTCAGATATTTCGTACTGTTTGCCGAACAGGGCTTCTCGGAAAAGTTCCCGATCTGCTTGGTTCAATGAAGGAAGATGGCGTTAAATTGGATCAGACGACGTCTAAGGTTCTTTTAGATTCATTAATCCGTTCGGGTAAGTTCGATTCAGCGTTAGGAGTTTTGGATTACATGGAGGAATTAGGAGATTGCTTAAACCCTAGTTTATATGATTCTGTTCTTGTTGCTCTGGTGAAGAAAAATGAATTGCGTCTTGCTTTGTCCATTTTCTTTAAGCTTATAGAAGCTTCTGATAACCATAGTGATGGTACTGGTGTGGTTATTGTAAGTTATCTTCCTGGAACTGTTGCTGTTAATCAGCTTTTGGTAGGTCTAAGAAGAGCTGATATGACATTGGAATTCAAAAGGGTTTTTGAAAAGTTAAAGGGAATGAAAAGATTTAAGTTTGATACATGGAGTTATAACATATGTATTCATGGATTTGGTTGTTGGGGAGATTTGGATACTGCTTTTAGTTTGTTTAAGGAGATGAAGGAGCAAAACTTGGTCTCTGGATCTTCTATTGGTCCTGATATATGCACATATAACAGCCTGATTCATGTGTTGTGTTTATTTGGAAAAGTGAAAGATGCTTTGATTGTGTGGGATGAATTGAAAGTATCTGGCCATGAGCCTGATAATTCGACATATCGTATACTGATCCAAGGATGCTGTAAATCTTACCGGATGGATGATGCAATGAGGATTTTCAGTGAGATGCAGTATAACGGATTTGTCCCTGATATTATATTGTATAATTCTCTTTTAGATGGGACACTCAAGGCAAGAAAAGTCACCGAGGCTTGTCAGCTGTTTGAGAAGATGGTTCAAGAAGGAGTTAGAGCTTCCTGCTGGACATACAACATTCTAATTGATGGGCTATTTAGGAATGGAAGGGCTGAGGCTGGGTTTACTCTGTTCTGTGACTTGAAGAAGAAGGGTCAGTTTGTCGATGCCATTACGTTTAGCATTGTTGTGTTGCAGCTTTGCAGAGAAGGGAAGCTTGAGGGAGCAGTGAAATTGGTAGAGGAGATGGAAACTAGAGGTTTCACTGTAGATTTGGTTACAATTAGTTCACTCTTGATCGGATTTCACAAACAAGGGAGATGGGATTGGAAAGAGAAGCTGATGAAGCACATACGGGAAGGAAACTTGGTGCCTAATGTTCTCAGATGGAACGCTGGAGTGGAAGCTTCACTAAAACGTCCACAGAGCAAAGATAAGGATTACACTCCAATGTTTCCAAGTAAAGGAAGCTTCCTAGATATCATGAACATGGTGGGTTCGGAAGAGGGTGGAGCTAGGGATGAGGAAGTATCACCTATAGAAGATTATCCTTGGTCATCATCTCCTTATATGGACCAATTAGCTCACCAGAGCAATAAACCGAAGCCCTTGTTTGGTTTAGCCAGAGGACAAAGGGTTGAAGCAAAGCCAGAGTCTTTCGATGTAGACATGATGAACACTTTTCTATCTATTTATCTGTCCAAAGGTGATCTCAGCTTAGCCTGCAAATTGTTTGAGATATTCAATGGAATGGGTGTTACCGACCTCACGAGTTACACCTACAACTCCATGACGAGCTCGTTTGTCAAAAAGGGTCACTTCAAACCTGCTCGTGGAGTGCTAGACCAAATGGGTGAGAACTTTTGCGCAGCTGACATAGCATCATACAATTTGATAATCCAAGGATTAGGAAAAATGGGTAGAGCCGACTTAGCCAGCGCGGTTCTCGAAAGACTCACAACGCGAGGAGGATATCTAGACATTGTAATGTACAACACATTGATCAATGAGCTCGGAAGAGCAAACCGGTTAGATGAAGCAACTCGACTGTTTGATCACATGAAGAGCAATGGAATAAATCCGGACGTTGTGGGTTACAACACGGTGATCGAAGTGAATAGCAAAGCAGGGAAATTGAAAGAAGCATACAAGTACTTGAAAGCGATGCTAGAGGCAGGTTGTTTGCCTAATCATGTAACCGATACAATCCTCGATTATCTTGGGAAAGAGATGGAGAAATTAAGATTCAAAAAAGCTTCTTTTGTAAGAACCAAACCAAATAATGATTCTTCTTCCTCTTAGTTTTCATGTTGTAATAATTTCAATACAAAGCAAAATAAAAATATTATAAACAAAAGATTCATCCAATCTCAAAACCTAACAATCTCTATATGTTGTTTGATTCAAAAGATTCGTACGAAATCAAAAGAGACCAAAGAGAATAGAAAACCCTAGAAGCATGAGCCAGACAATGTGGATCAAAAGCAGAGCTTGTCCAGGAACAGACAAACCAACGCCATTACCAATATCACAAGCTCCTAGTTTAGCAACACGAACACCATGGCACAAAGCATCTGAACAACCGCACCAGTAAGTAACGCTGTCTTCGCCGCAAACCGGATCTGCCCTGAAACATTTAACCGGACACGAAGTCGGTTTAACCGTTGCTTCACAGAATTCGCCTCTGTTTTTTTCATCGTTGATCTTCTCCGAAGGTAACCTAATCTCTCCTCCCTTGAAAATCTCCGTGGAATCATTAGCAGAAACCAAATATATATTCAAAAGAATCAGCAAAAGAAACGCAATAGTGGCCAATGACGGCGAAAACGTCGACATTGCCGAGATTTGGATCTTGAATTTCGTCGGAGAATCTGTCAGAAACCCTAAAATCTGAATGTGATTTTCTATTTTCTCTATTTGGGTTTTTCTTTAGAAGGTAAAGAATCGAGATATGCGTCGTTTCCTCTCTTTTCTTGAAAGGAAACAACGAAGGAGAAAGAAAACAAAGAAAGATTCAGGAAAAATCTTTGACAGAAAAGAATATATATTTTTAATTTTGCATTAAAAATGTAAATTGAAAAGGCAAACAAAATGGCAAAAAAGGAATGTTTTGTTATAAATCATTGTGGATTGTCAAACTCTAGTTTTGGTCCATCAGGCCCATATCCGATAAGATTTAAGACGGTTTATATTTTTCCTATTCCGAATAGGATTTACCTTTATCTCTTATATTGATTCCTATATAAAGGTTCTATTCGAACCTCATTATCAATAATACAACACACGAAATTCTCCCATAATTTTCTCTAGTTTACAACACGTTATCAGCACGATAGTCTCTAAAACCCTAATTAGCAGCCGCCGCATCTAAAACCCTAATCTCGCCGCCGATCACAAAGCAACCGGATCAAAGCAAAGCAAAGAAGATCTCTTGAAACCAGTCAATCTTACTTCACTCTGAGACTCGGTTCCCCCAATACATGGTAACGGGGTTGTGAAAAGATTGATTGAGTGTATTTCTTGAGAAAGATATCTGGTTCGTGATTTCCACTTCAAACCGAATCTCTAAGGTAAGTTCTAAAACCCTAGAACATATATAACCATGAAATCGGTAAACCCTAATTAAATTAGGAAATCTCCAAAACCCTAAAAGATTATCTATATTCGGATATATGTTCCGATGCTCGGTTGTTCGCTAACGGAAGTCATGTGTTCGGATGTATGATCCATTGTTAGATAAAAACCCTAATTATATAGCATGTTCGGTTTTTCATGTTCAATATTAATTGTATGATTGTTGGAGTGTCGCAAAACACGGATATTCTTGTGTGATTAATTATTATTTGTTTGTTGATATTCACGATGAGGTTATGAATTTGGTTAAATAATTATGAAACCCTAATTAATATGGATATTGCACATATATGTATAAATCCTAATTGATCTACATATGATTGTTTGTTTGATTGATAAATTTGATTGCATGATTAATTATCATAAATTAAAATCCGATCAAAGCACATAGATATGTTAAGATCTTGCATGAAAATTCGATCATATAATTTTGCTAGATTATTATCGCATGAATTTATTTTACATAATCTTGCTATTTTGTTAAATCGGTTGCATGATAATAATTGTCACAAATTAAAATCTGATCAATATATAAATATTTAAGCTGCATGAGAACCTTGCATGATAATTTGAACTTGTATTTTGAGCATGCTAGGTTGCTAGAATATTATCACGTAAATTGTTTTACACCATGCATGAATATTAAAATTTTGTGATACTTAAGAGAATATGATGCATAATTTCAGATGTCGAATATCCAAAACTTGGAATTTGCTGCCCTTACTCTCTCGGGAGATAACTATCTACAATGGGCATTGGATATTAAGATCACTCTAAAGTCTAAAGGACTTGGCGAATGTATCGTTGAGAATGAAAGAAATCGATAAATGGCAATTATGATAATTCGCCATCATCTTGCTGAGAGTCTCAAAGATCAATACTTGACAATTGAAAATCCTCTTGACCTTTGGAACGAGTTGAAAACAAGATATGATCACCATAGAACGGTGATGTTACCAAAGGCAATGTATGAATGGAGGAATCTAAGGTTCCAGGATTTTAAATCCGTGGATGAGTATAACTCTCCCTATTTAAGATTGTCTCTAAATTGAAGTTGTGTGGTGAGAAAATAACTGAAGAAGAGATGCTTGAAAAGACATACTCTACATTCCACACAAGTAACGTATTGTTACAACAACAATATCGTGGAAAAGGTTTGAGACATATGCAAGTTTGATCTCTTGTTTATTGCTAGTGAGCAAAAAAATGAGTTATTGATGAGAAATAGTGAAATGAGACCTCCCGGATTAACCCCCCCCTGAAGTCTTTCTGACGTGAAGAAAAGAAAAAACAAACCATGTCCATAAAGAGTTTAATGGCCGAGGTAGAGGCCGAGGCCGTGGACGTGGAAGATAAGCAAGGAGGACGTGGCGCAGCTCAGATCCCTATGGCCGAGGACAAGGCAGAGGCCGAAGGTATCAACCCAACTTTAATCAAGGCCGTGGAAGAGGCCGTGGCAATTTTTCTCAGCCACAAAACTCGGCCAACAAGCATGGATGCCATCGGTGTGGAATGTGGAATCATTGGGCCAAAACATGTAGAACTCCCAAGTATTTGATTGACCTCTATCAAGAGAGTATTAAAGGGAAGAATCCAGAAGCAAATTTGGTCCATCAAGATCATGAAAATAATTTTGATCATGAGCAAGATGATCTAATGCAATATGAGACTTCAGATTGTCTAAAAGAATAAAGTTGATCTCGATATTTAGTTTCTATGTTTGGTTTTGGTGTTTTTATTTGCTTGGATTTATGTTCTTGAATTTATTTGTTATTGCTATTATTTTGGATTTATTTGATTTAATGAAAAGATATTGTTTTAAGTCTCTAAAATATGATTATTGATTTTGAAGAATGAGTGATGACAAGGATATTTTCGTGGTGGATAGTGGATCAAGCCACACGATTCTAAGAGACAAAAGATATTTCATAAATCTCACACTCAAAAGTGCCAATATATGTACCATAGCGGGTATGGCTAATTTAATAGAAGGATATGGTCAAGCAAACATATTATTACTTAAGGGTACACATCTAGAAATAAGTGATGCACTATACTCACCGAGCTCAAAGAGGAGCCTATTGAGTTTTAAAGACATTCGAATGAATGATTTGCATATTGAAACTAAGGGCGAAGGGAATAAAGAATTCCTTATGATATTTGAACTCGCCAATGGCCATAAGAAAATCCTAAAAACCATACCTGCCATATCTACAGGCCTTTATTGTGCTAAGATAAATATGATAGAAGCAAATGCCACGGTAAACAAAGTGTTTTTCGAAAATTTCACTCTATGGCATAACCGGCTTGGCCATCCCGGTTCTAACATGATGCGAAAATTGTTATTAAATACAAATGGGCACACATTGAAAGAAAGAAGAGTTATCCCAAAGAATCTCACGTGTGAAGCATGTTCACTAGGAAAACTCATAGTCATGCCATCATCAGTAAAAGTGAATAAGGAAACATTGAATTTTCTAGAAAGAATACAAGGTGACATCTGTGGACCAATTCACCCACCTTGTGGGACGTTTAGATATTTTATGGTACTTATTGATGCATCCACGAGATGGTCACACGTATGTCTATTATCAACTCGAAATTTGGCATTTGCAAGATTACTTGCTCAAATAATTCGTCTAAGAGCACACTTTCCAGATTTTCCTTTAAAGACTATACGTCTAGATAATGCTGGTGAATTCACGTCCCAAGCGTTTAATGATTATTGTATGTCCATGGGGGTAAGTGTAGAATATTCTGTGGCACATGTACATACACAAAATGGATTGGCCGAATCATTTATCAAACGCATTCAACTAATTGCGAGGCCATTACTAATGAGATCAAAACTCCGGTCTCGACTTGGGGACATGCAGTTTTACATGCAGCTGAACTAATTCGCATCAGGCCATCTAGTGAACACAAATATTCCCCATCACAATTGCTAACAGGTCATGAGCCAGACATATCCCATCTTAAGACATTTGGATGTGCCATATATGTACCAATTGCTCCACCACAGAGAAGTAAGATGGGACCTCAAAAGAGAATGGGGATATATGTTGGATATGATTCTCCCACCATAGTTAAGTACCTTAAGCCAACCACGGGTGATCTATTTAAGGCCAGGTATGCGGATTGTTACTTTGACGAATCCAACTATCCAACATTAGGAGGAGATAATAACAGACTGGTAAAGGAAATTACATGGAATCAAACATCCTTAACATGGCAAGATCCTCGGACTAAAGAATGTGAAATAGAAGTCCAAAAGATTATACATTTACAAAAGCTAGCTAATCAATTGCCAGATTCATTTGCTGACCCGAAAAGAGTAACAAAGTCATATATACCAGCTGTTAATGCACCAATAAGAATTGATGTCCAAGAGGGACACAATCAAGTTGCTACAGAATCTAAAGCAAGGTAGACCATTAGGTTCCAAGGATAAGAATACTCGGAAATCAAAGAAAGGTGCAATGGGAGAATCCGAGGTTATTGGAACCCTAGACATGAATGAACCAAAAGAACCAAACATTGATACTCAGGACGCCGAGCTTCAAGATCTTGAAGTTCTTGACAATAATGAGATCTCAATAAATTATGTCATGTCTGGAAAACAATGGAATAGAAAGAATGTCGACATTGATGAAATATTTGCATACAAGGTAGCACTTGACATTATGGATATAAGCGAAGATCTAGAACCCACATCAATATTAGAGTGCACTCAGAGAAAAGATTGGATTAAATGGAAAGAATCTATAAACGTGGAGTTAAATTCATTAAGGAAGAGGAATGTATTTGGTCCTATAATCCGGACACCTCTTGATATTAAACCAGTTGGACACAAATGGGTCTTTGTGAGGAAAAGGAATGAAAATAATGAAATCGTGAGACATAAAGCACGGCTTGTTGCACAAGGATTCACGCAAACACCAGGAATAGATTATGAGGAGACATACTCCCCTGTGGTGGATGCTAGAACATTTAGATTCCTAATAAGTCTGGCCATAAGAGAAAATTTGGATATGCGGTTAATGGATGTTGTAACCGCATACTTATATGGTCCACTGGATAATGAAATATATATGAAAGTCCCAGAGGGAATTGAACTCAAAGATAAAGAAATTTCTCGAGAACAACATTGTATAAAGTTGAACAAAAGTCTTTATGGATTGAAACAATCAGGTCGAATGTGGTATAATAGACTAAGTGAATATCTAGTCAAAGAGGGCTATAAGAACAACCCCATAAATTCGTGTGTATTCATAAAGAAATTTACTAAGGGGTTTGTAATCATCGCGGTGTATGTAGATGACCTGAATATCCTAGGAACCTCTGAGGAAATTTTCCAAACAGTCGAATATCTAAAGAAAGAATTCGAGGTGAAAAATTTAGGAAAAACAAGATTTTGTTTGGGGTTACAACTTGAGTACATGAATAATGGAATCCTTGTGCATCAAATGGCATATACAGAGAAAGTACTCAAGAGATTTAACATGGACCAATCTCACCCATTGTCTAGCCCCATGGTTGTGAGATCCCTTGACTTGGATAAAGATCCATTCGGTCCAAAGAAGGATGATAAAGACGTTCTTGGTCCCAAAGTGCCATATCTAAGTGCCATAGGAGCTTTGATGTATTTGGCGAAACCACTAGGCCGGATATATGTTTTCACGTGAATTTATTATCAAGATTTAGCTCATATGCGATCCAAAGGCCTTTGGAGCAGGATTAAACATATACTTCGTTACCTACAAGGAACGAAAGATTTGGGATTATTTTATACTAACCATAACAAAGATGGTTTGATTGGTTTTGGATGAGTTACCTCTCGGATCCACACAATGCTAAATCCCAAACGGGATATGTTTTTTACTCACGGTGAATGCGGCTATATCTTGGCGATCCATGAAGCAAAATCTTGTTGCTACATCGTCCAACCATGCAGAAATCTTGGCGATGCATAAAGCTAGTCGTGAATGTGTTTGGTTGAGATCAATGACTCAACATATTAAAGTGGATTGTGGAATGACCAGGAGGAAAGGAGGAACCAACCATATTGTACGAGGATAATGCAGCATGCATAGACAACTCAAAGATGGATATATTAAGGGAGCAGGACGAAACATATTTTGCCAAAATTCTTCTTCACGCATGATCTACAAAAGGATGGAGAATACAAGTTCGCTTCAGTGAAAATTCAAAAGATCTATTTACAAAGTCTCTACCAACCTCGACATTCAAGAAGTTAATACATCAGATTGGAATGCGAAGATTGAAAGACATTCGATGATGTTCGAACAAGGGAGAATGTCGTGTTGTACTCTTTTTCCTTATCTCGGTTTTGTCCCAACTGGGTTTTCCGAGAAAGGTTTTAATGAGGCAACATCCAAAGCGTATTACGAGCTCTTAGAGTTATGACATCCAAGGAGGAGTATTATAAATCATTGTGGATTGTCAAACTCTAGTTCTGCCCCATCAGGCCCATATCCGATAAGACTTAAGACGGTTTATACTTTTCCTATTCCGAATAGGATTTACCTTTATCTCTTGTATTGATTCCTATATAAAGGTTCTATTGGAACTTCATTATCAATAATACAACACACGAAATTCCCCCATAATTCTCTCTAGTTTATAACATGTTTTAAAATTAATATATTCTGTGTATGAGTAGGAACAGTTGGTATAACGGCTACCAACAATAAACAAAACAGCACGCATGCTTACTCTTTTTACAGTTGGCTTTCCACATGCGAACTCGAACTCAGACAGGGAGAACAGAACTTCGTGCCGTTATTGCTTTAGTCATATGAACTTCTTGCTGTTTTCAAATTCGCGTGAGATTCACACGGGAGAACAGAGAGTAGTTTAGTTCTTTTAGTTTTCAAGTTAATTTCTTTTCAATAAGCATATCAGAGGATTCCTTTGGTTTGTTTGAAGTTTCAGATCAGTATAAGATTTGGAATCGTCAAAGATTCGTTTTGAAGGATTAGAAGTTGAAGTGTTCTGAGGATGAAGTTATAATGTTTGGAAGAATTAGATGTACCTATTTGTCTAGCTAATCAATCGGATTTAGTGACAAAGGTTAAACCAAATTTCACTTGCATTGTGTTTATGCTTTTTTTCTCAGTGATCCGAGTGATAACAAGTCTTTTCAATGCTTGAAGATCTGCAAACAATCCGAGGTTTAACAATGGTAAATTCTCGATCCATTTTTTTTTATCCAATCTTCTTTGGTTTTTCAGGTTCTATTACAATTGGATCCATTCCTCAATCAACTCACGACCATGTTTGCCGACAGTTCATGGCAAGATCAAGTTTGCTGACAATTGAATAGGTTTGTGTTCATTTCAATCAATCTCTCTTTTGTGCCTTCTTCTATTTCTCGAGCTCCCTCTCATATGGTTGTTTAAAGAGAAATAACAAAAAAAGTCACAAAAGAAAACTATAACCCCAAGCATCTAAAAACTCTTGCCGAGGATGATATTTGAAGAGTCAGGAGGTTCGATTGTACGAGGAACACTTGATTATCTCCAAGGACTTAAGGTTTTAGCTTTTCTTTTTGGGTTCTAAATTTGTTGGCTTATAAAAATAATAAAAGCCAACAATCGAGCCTGCTTAATTTACTCATATGATTGCACTAAAGTTGGCTTTGATTTCTACATATCCTGATTTCTATTACTTTTAGTTGTGACTGTTGATGGCGTATTACTCACAACAATGACTGGTGGTACCAGTGGTGGAATGGAAGCAAAGTCTAATAAATGGGATGATAAGAAAACTGAAGGTTGGTTTCTAAGCAGCTGGTTTAAATTGTCTTCACTTCCGATGTATTGTCTTAGATCAAACATTTTGGTTGTGCAGGACTGAAGAAAAAGAAAGAAGAATATTCGAGAAATGCAGGTAAAGGAGTCTGAAATATCGGGTAAAATAAGTGGACTTGAAAAAAAATTCAGTACGATGAAATTGAGAAGGTAACAACCCATTTCTTTGGTGACTCTGTTTCATGAATTTTGATGACTGAACTTTGTTTCTTTGGTGTAAAAAGACTTTTGAATTTTCTTTGGTTTTTGTAGCAAGGACAAAGTTAATGTCAAAGGTTACTTTGTATGGTCACTTATTGATGGACTGGTTTGGGAAGATCGATACAAGACGAGATCTGGACTCTACTATGTAGACTATGGACAGAATTTGGGACTCTAAGAAATAGGTATGACAGTATGAATCTCTCTCTCTCTCTCTCTCTTCTGACAGTTGTTTCTATTGAAATATTATGGATCAGAGTCTTAATAATGAATTGAAATTTGTGAGTTTGATTCAGATCATTCTATGTTTTGCGCCAACCAATTTGCTTCTTAATCTTTGTGTATAAAAATTATAAAGTAATCTCGAGTTATAGTGTAATTAAAATTTGAAGCGGCTATTATCTGTTCATAATGAGAATTTATTTTGCTTTCAAGCTTGAGGTTCGGTCGATGAGTGAAGATGAAGTTGTGTCTGTATCTGTTCATAATGAGAATTGATTCTTGGTTGCTGTTTCTTCTGTGAATTTTTGAGTTGGTAATTTCGTTATTATTCTTCACTGTTGTTCTCTTAATTTGGTGACAGAATCAAGAGGTACGTAAAACATGGATTACCAGATTAATCTATGACCAGACCAGCAATGGAGGTTGATGCTTTCAAACGAATCTTATCCCTTCGTTTTTTTATACATTTCTATAATCACAATGATCGAATCTCTGTATCATTCGTCTGAACCAAAAACCACAAGCGGTTTTATAAAACCAGACCAAATTAAACAATCGGTTATTTGAAGAGGGTAAAATAGTCATAAAACCAACCCCTTAAAAACCCTAGAAAACAGAATGAATATAAAGGGTTGCGCCACTGCTTCTCTTTGTTACTCATATTCATCACTCTCTTTGGTTTTTCGTGTTTTTTGTTTTGGGGATAAATCTGCCTCCTTGAGTAGCCTTATGAACCCTAAGTTCCTTAGGCAATTTCATATTTAGGCTTAGTTAGGAGGCAAAAATCAATCTGATCATCAATACTTTTCTGTATTGTTTATGGTCGTTTTGACTTGTGGCTTTTTGTTTCTGAGGAGAAGCTTCTTGTTTTATTACAATCAAGCTTCTTCCCAAAAAAGTTTCAGACATGAGTTTCAGAATTCTGTACATGTGTATGTATAGCCTCCGAATAACGAGAAGGTGGAATATAGGAACACCTTCTGGTTCAGACAGAGGCTTATATCAAATCTCGAATCAGTTTTGTGAGTGAAAAAGCTCTCCTTTTTTGCCCTTAAATTCATATCCTTTATTGGATAGATTCGAATAGCTCCTGAATTGAGTTTTTCGTTTTCGTGTCCGATCACCACATTAATGGTTTTATTCTCACTGAATTGGTTTTTGTCAGTTTTGTTTTTTCACTGTTTTATCCTCTTGATTCTACTTTTCTCTAGATTATTTTGATGTGGACAAGGATTAACCAAACGCATTTATCAAATGTGTATGTATTCATAATTTGCAACCAAACCACAAAATATCTCCATTTTTTTAACCACTGTCAACAAATTGAAAGAATATTAGTTCATTCGGCCTTGAGATTAAACTAAACTAATATTTAGAGATGAAAAAGATTAACAAAACAGATTGCAGCAACATTATCAATTTCAAACCTAGCAAAAGCTTAAGCACTTGTGTTGCAGCAAAAGTGCATAGAAGAGTGGCCACAGATAATATGGTAACTGGAATTCGTACCAAGAAATGGAGCATTGGAGACATTAAATTCAAAGCTTTAGTAGATTGGAATGACCAATGATACACCAGTATCATTCGAGAAACAACTAACAAGGAAAAGCTCAAGGAGATTATAAAGCCGTCCAAGATTGTACAGTATCTCTCAACCTATATTTTTTCTGTATACATAGGAAAGCAAATGTAATAACTGATACACTTGCTACGGGAGACAGATTTCAAGATCACCCTTGTGTAATATCATGGAAATACTCTTGTTTAATAAATAAAGTTAGTTTTGGTTTCACGTTCTAATTGTCAATCTCTGAAAACTGATACATGATTTAAACAAAAATTTGATAAGGTTTTTGAGTACCAAGGAAACAAAACAAATAAGTTACCAATATGATCCTAAGAGCTTTTTCAGCTTCAAGGCTGAGCTTCTCTTGTCTGCAAAACTTGTTTCTCTTGGGAAAAAGAAGAAGATGCTTAATACACTTGTTCAACTATAGGTAAGAAACGAGATAAACCAAGTTAGTTAAGAGAACAAATCTATCTTAGTAAGGAAACAGAGGGGATATAGATGATGCTTACATTCACCATCATCCGCCACATTATAATCGTCGTCATCATCATCAAAGTCTTGATTCTACAAAAACGAATAACAACAAAAAACTTTTTTAAGTAACTTGAGAAGAAGCATCACAAGGTTTTCAATTCATCATTAATTTGGAAAATAAAGCAGAACCTGATCATAATCTCCGTTATCAGATTCTTCTCCTTCTGATTCCTCAACTTCTTCATCATCTTCTCCTTCTTCTTTCTCTTCCTTACCTTCAGCCTTTGCAACCAATAATCCAAAATGTGACTGTTATATATATGAGAAGATAAAAACCATAGAGCTGTAAAATGTTATTCTCATATAACCTTATACTTGGCTTCAAGCTTCTCAAACACATCCAATTTCTGAAAATCTGCAAAACAAAACATAAACTTCATATTCTTGTTACATTGTTGGAAAGAAAATAAAAAAAATGTACCTGCTTCTTGACTCTATTTAGCTCGCTTCACAGGCCGTTCTCTTCGAGTATCTGAAAACCCGCATTATCCATAAAGAATCAACAATCATAGTGACTAAAGATGAATCAAACCAAACAAGATTATTCTACAAACCTCCAAGAAGTTCTTTAGGGAAATTGTCAGGTCTAAGAACAACAAAATCATAGAAAGATCCACAGTTAGAGACCATTTTCAGAGGCAGAAAAATTCAGCTCACAAATCACAGATAAGCCAAAGCCAACAACTGTGATTCTTGTTTTCGTGTCAAAACTCAAAAGCCTCTGGAGAGAAACAGAGCCAGAACAGAGTAAAACAAAGGAAACTAAAACCAAGTTGTGATTTCACAGAAACATTAACTGATTCACAGAGGCAAATACTAAACTTAAGAGATGTCTATTCCAAATCATGCAAGTCTAATCAAATCCAAAAGATAGTTAAGAAAGACAACACAAAACGTAACCAACTGGAGAGCTAGACAAAAAATATTCAACTTACACTTCATCAAGCATGAAATGTTCATCAAACAGCAATCTTGAAACCAGAAACAAATTTCAAAAAGAACTGAATCAAATTCAAAATCGATTCTAAATTCCAACTGATATAATATAAACAAAGTTTAAATATACCTCAAGAGACTAAAGCTTGTTTTTCTTTCTTGAGGGACTCAAACTGAAGAGCCAAGTTGTCGTAGTTTTGTCTGAGAATGTTGTAATATGTCTCGAGCTGCTTCATTTTCCAACGAGCCCTCTTGTTCTGAAACCATATAGCCACTTGCCTCGGATGCAACCCTAGCTCTCTGGCTAACTGAACCTTCTTCCTTAGCTCAAGCCTCGTCTCAGACAGTGTTTGGAACAGATGTCATCCACAGTTTAGGCCCGTTTAGGACCTTGGCTAGAGGCCCGTTTTAACATCCATAGTTATTGTGTCAACTTTAAAGTTTTTTATGAAACATGATTTTTATTCTGATTTTGATGGTAATGATTTAGTTTTAAAGTTGAACATGAAACGGCCGGATCTTAATTGTTACAAACAATTTAGCAATTGTACTTGCCATCTAAGAATTAATGCTGAAGCTAAATCTTCTTTTTCAAATGGAATTTTGGTTGCCAACCACTCTACTAGAAAAATACTTTAGACAAAATTTAGAGGTCACATGATCGAGTGACGCTTATAACGAAATTAATATTACATGCCGTGGTTTCGGACATGGAAAATTTCGTTCCGAAACCTCTTGATAATCTAAAAAAACAAAAAAAAAATTGATTGACGGATAAACAAAATGTTAAAGTCAAAATAGGCCGATGAAACCACATATATTCATTATTCCAGCCAGCAAGATAAGACAGAATAACTAAATGGACTATTGGTTTCCATTTAAGTAAGAATTGTCATGTTGATGTAGATTAGGGATCGATTTCTCTCAAATGTGGAAGTATCTAAATCATTTTTATTTGGCCAGTCTATATAATGTGATGCTTTTAATCCATTAAAATATTCGGTGAGGAGTTAGTCGAGGCTATACTTACCGAAAAAATTAGTGGGATGCTAAAATTCGGGATCACTCTGGTTATAATAAAAAAAAAGACAGAATAAGAATATCATTATCCTCAAAAGAATAGTTACAGTATCTCGACACCGTCCATGGAGAATCAATCATCGTTATCCGAATCCTTAAAAAGCAATGAACAAACGGTCCGATCGCGTACAACCCACGCTTCTCCCTCTATATTTACCTCATCTATCGTCTCATGCATCATCATAATCATTGTAGTGATATCAATGAGTCCACAATACAAGTCCGTGAACGATAACTTAGACTCGCCAGCTAGGCACAAAACCAACGGACATAGCAGTCGTAATAATAATCCTTACATCCAGACTACTACTTCCACCTCAGCTTCTGATCATAATAGTAAGTTTAATAAACGATCCTTCGTGTCTTTGTGAAGCAACGATGATAAATGTTGATTGGTATCTTATACATTGGATCGATTTAGGGTCGAAGGATAAGGTTCTTGATGTATTGAATCGGTATGGGAAGAAAGTGGAAGACGTAACTCGTAAAGCGGAAGCATTAGCGGGCGGTTTAAAAGACCACCGTACGTGAGGTTTTTTTAATTCTTTTATACAGTATACTGTCTTCTTGATCGATCCCATCAAAGGTTTCTTGGAATAATATATGGTCTACGCATGAAACTTGACATGAACAGTGAAGTTTAGTCCTAGCATAAGTGATGCAGCAATGGCAAGGCTTTCTCAAGGCGCTAAGATGATCGTTGAAGGAGGACCAGAGAGAGTTTTTCAACGAGAATTTGGTGTTATAGCCGCAGAGAAGCTTATAGATTCGTTTGTTTGCTACATCTCCACCACTTCAGGACCAGTGACTGGAATCTTATACATTTCTAACAAAAGAATCACTTTCTGTAGCGACTATGCCATTCGTCGTCCTTCTTCTGCCGGTGGAAGCGCTCCTCCGGCTTACTACAAGGTTAGGCAACCAGTTTTTTTTTAGCATCTTAAAATATTTTTTTAAATGATAACTTTTGGGTATTTTTCTAACATAAATTACTTCAAATAATAAAGTAAAATTCTATAAAATCGAGTATATATCATATGCAAATATGTAGTTTATATATTGTAGAGACAAAAAAAATAGTAAAAAGGAAATATGTGAATAAACGGGCCATAAGTATAAAATTTAGAACATTCAACCGGTTAAACCAATGCTAGAAAACACGTTCTTCTTAAATTATCCATAAGAATCAATCAGTAATTATAATATGTGAAATTATAATGTCGTAACTGATAGGTGGTGATGGAGTTGGAGAAGATAAGTTGCATTGGTTCATCATCGAACATGTTAAAGCCAAGTGAGCGGTATGTGCATATGGTGACACATGATGGGGTTGAGTTTTGGTTCATGGGGTTTGTCTCCTACGACGATGCTTTCAGTTGTCTCAACAAAGCTCTCCTCAATTCGCATTGTCATAATGTCATGTAATCAAATTCTAATCAAGACTTTTGCTATCACTAATAAGTATTTGTTGTCTAGTAAATAACTTGTTAGAATTTGGGTTGTCATCGTCTTTTGTTGTCTAGTCATATAAATAACTTGTAAGAATTTGGGTTGTCATCGTCTGTGTCTTTGGGATAAAATTAAGTGTATTAGTAAAGCCCTACTACTCTATACATAAATTCGAAAAAACAATTTTAACTGTTTTTTGGATCAGGTAAATAACTTATAGAGAAATTTAAAAATATTTATCTTCGGATGCTTAAGAATTTCTAGCGAATTTTAAACAATAGCATATTATTTCAGCCTTATGATTATTTTATCTGATATTATATTATTTTATCTATATATGCTATTTTATCTGATGATACGTTATTTAAGTTAAATAACACAATTATTTCCATTTACAAAAACTATTTCAATCAAATCGTATTAAATATTAATTTTATATTATTTGCAATTTTAACATCAAAAATTATAAACCTGATTTGGCTATCTAATCAACGCCGAACTTAAAACCAAAAAAAAAAAAGAGAAGGGATAAATTGATTCAAATACAACATATTCCAGGTTGTTAACTTGCAAATGCGATGTCGTAACAAAGAGTCCAACACCAATCCCATAAGTAATACGAGGATGTGTAATGATGCAACGTGGCCATCATGTAGACCTTTAACGGCATAGAATTATGTAGACTGAACCAATCAACGGCTACGATCTTTCTTTGGCTCTTACAGAAGTCATTGGCTGATTCAGTTTCCCAAGAAATGTCTCTGTCATTGTGCAGTAGATAAGCCACACTCTCTCTCTCCCTATCTCTCTTTTTGCTATTATAAATCAGATTCCCCCATCAGTAAGGGTTTACTTGTACAAACAGATCTTTTGATTTTGGATTTCATCGAAGAGCAAACTCTGTTTTCATGGCTGTTTACAATACCAAACTCTGTTTGGCCTCTGTTTTCTTGCTCTTTGGACTGATCTTGGCCTTGGACGTGAAGGTATCTTTCTCTTATTTATTTTCTCTAAGTTTGATTTGTGTTAGTTAAGAGTTTTGAAGCTTGGTACTATGTTTCCTTAAAGATCCAATATTATCTACTTATGTTTTCATTGTTTAGTTCCTGGTAAAAAAAGAAGTTTACTTTATTGTCTGATTTAGAAAGATCCAAACTTTATTGACTCGTAGTCTCTTCTGGGTTTTGTCTTAATCAGGGTATCACAGCAGAGAATCTTTCCAAACAGAAACTGAACTCGAAGATACTCCAGGTTTGAGTCTTGTTTAGTTAATTCGTAATATGTTCTGTTCTTCTGATTTCTCACTAATCAAGATTTTGATTATTTTAATAGGATGAGATTGTGAAGAAAGTCAACGAAAATCCAAACTCTGGATGGAAAGCTGCTATCAATGATCGATTTTCAAACGCTACAGTAAAGATCTTTATGACCAACACAAATCTAATGATGATTCATCAATCTTTGTTCTTAAACACTTTTGTATGTTGACACGTTGCAGGTTGCAGAGTTTAAGCGTCTTCTTGGTGTTAAACCAACACCGAAGAAGCTTCTCTTAGGTGTTCCTGTCGTAAGCCATGATCCATCTTTGAAGCTACCTAAAACATTCGATGCTAGAACCGCTTGGCCACAATGCACCAGTATTGGAAACATCTTAGGTTTGCTTTTAGCTATTCTTTCCACAATTTGAGTGTTCAGTTGAATTTCATTTATCATTTACTAACTATTGGTTTTTGTGTATATGTGTATTGACTCCTCGATAAACAGATCAGGTAAAGTTTTAATCTTTTGTGTGTCTTGCAACATTTAGATTTACACCTATTGAAAAAACCGGTTTTATGAGTTTGTGGTTCTTGGTTTTAGGGACATTGTGGTTCTTGCTGGGCATTTGGTGCTGTTGAATCACTATCTGATAGATTCTGTATCCAATTTGGAATGGTAATAACATACTAACAAGCATTCAAAAAGATTAATTAATCCAAAGCCTAATCTTCTTTTTTGTTTCCCCAATGCAGAACATTACTTTATCAGTAAATGATCTCTTAGCTTGTTGTGGATTCCGTTGTGGTGATGGTTGTGACGGTGGCTACCCAATTGCTGCTTGGCAGTACTTTTCATATAGTGGTGTTGTCACAGAAGAGGTAAAGATTAATCTATCACATTTGGAATTGGTTTTAGTTGAAGTTTTTTTTTTAGTAATGTTGTGATTGGTTTGTTATTAGTGTGATCCATACTTTGATACTACCGGATGCTCTCACCCGGGTTGTGAACCGGCGTATCCTACACCAAAATGTTTGAGGAAATGTGTTAGTGGAAACCAACTTTGGAGCCAATCAAAGCATTACAGTGTTAGTACATACACTGTTAAATCTAATCCTCAAGATATCATGGCAGAAATTTATAAGAATGGACCTGTTGAAGTCTCTTTTACCGTTTATGAGGTAATTAAAACAATAATCCTTAGATTGTTTTGACTATAATGTAAAAGAAATATGGATTATTAATGGTTTGTTTTTGATTAGGATTTTGCTCATTACAAATCTGGAGTGTATAAGCATATAACAGGTTCTAACATTGGAGGTCATGCTGTTAAACTTATCGGATGGGGAACTACCGACGAAGGCGAAGATTATTGGGTAAATGTTAAACTTTATCTCGAAATTCTTAGGGTTAAAATTTTCATAACGTTCTTGGTTTGTTTTTTCAATTGTTTGTAGTTGTTGGCAAATCAATGGAACAGAAGCTGGGGTGATGTAAGTGTTATTTGTAATAAATTTAGTAAAGAATATAGATTTTGTTTATTAATGAATGTTTGACATTATATGAAATTTGCAGGATGGTTATTTCATGATTAGGAGAGGAACTAATGAATGTGGAATTGAAGATGAACCAGTGGGTGGTTTGCCTTCAAGCAAGAATGTGTTTAAGGTTAAAACCGGTTCGGATGATATTCCGGTTGTGTCGGTTTAAGATCAAAGATCAATAGTTGTTTTGTTTGTAAGATATATGTTATGGTTGTTATTTCCGGTAAAAGATTCCGGTTGACCGGAATTTGATTTCTGGTTGGCTGTGAACATGTTATAGAAATAAATGCTTCCAACTCAAGGAATATACATTATGTATGTTCTTTTAATTTCGTTTCATCCATTTTTTTTTATTGAATGTTAAATTTTATTTTAACCCGAAAAACCACTTTTACAATAAGTATTAAGAAAATGTAATGATTTATCGAGTGGCGAAGCAAGCTTCCATATTTTTTTTATATTGTTGATCTCTTATTTTCACAGATTGATCAGGCTTGCTTTTTTTTATATTGTTCATCCCCTACTTCATTTCACCTATTCATAACTCTAGAATTGCATTTCCCATAATTATTCTAAACTAAGCCAATCTTCTTGTATAACATTTTTTTTTCTAAAAATTGGCTGCATAATTACTCAACGGTGCTCTTCCGCCGCAATTTTAATTAGTACTTAATCGTTGGTACGATTTATCGCCGATTAATCTTTGTCTAAATCGATTAATTCCCGCCTAACCGATTTTTTACGATTTTTTCAAACAAAAAATTGACCAAATTCTTTGTTTCCAATGTGGCCCAGTTACAAAAAATTTAGTAATGATCCATTTATCTTTATTCGTTATACATCTAATTCTTGATTTTGAACCCTAATCAAAACCAAAATACAAAACAACACCATAGTGATGATGAAATCAAAAGCAAATCAATAATATTATCAATTGTATATTTATATTATATGTTGATAACATCAAAATCTTTTTTTTAAACACTTAAAATGATTATAAAAAAAATAATAATAATTTCCGATTAAATCTCATATATTCTCTGATTTTATTGCTAGGCGCTATACCCATTTCAAGTGTCCAATTAGTGCCTAGAAATATTTTAAATGGTTTAACATCAAACCGTCGGTTATCTGATGTCACTTGTCAACATTGTTCTACTTGTCAAATTTTTTTTAAAAAACATTGTCTATTTTTGTGTGGATTTGTTAAATTTATTCCTCCACACTTTTAGCCTAAATATTTGCAAAAACAAAACCGGGAAAATTTGAGAAATTTGTCTTTTGCTTGTTCAACTATTCAAAAACTCGCGTTTCTTATTTTTCATTTTAGGTAATATAAATTAATGGCTTAAATTGAAATACTAAAATTTGTTTAAAGATTCCTACAATGTACCTAGTGGATTACACGATTTGGAACTTATATCAAGCGGTAATTAAGCAGCATTAAATTATAATAGTTTACAGAAAATTTTGTAGGTAACGTGTGATATATCATCGATGAAATTAAATTCTATAAACGCAAATCATTTTATGACTTGCAGATAAATAATTAAGTTGGTACAACGTACACGGTTACGGTTATTCAAATATTCATAAGGTCTATCACAAAATTGGATTATTAATAGAACAAAGAATGATTTTTTTTAACAAAGAATGAATATTATTGCTTGGTTTTAACCAAAAAAAATATATTCCTTGGTTTATACGTACGTAGATGATCGTAATCTATAAACTAATACGTACTGTACCATATACGGTACTTGTTTTTCTTTATTCTTTTTCCTTATAGTTAATTCCGTTTAATCCGATTGTCAATGACTTGATTTATATAAAAATACATGGATTTTATCATTGAAATGGAGAGTGGTTGGTCCATGTGTGAGTTTATCAAATGGAATCAGCCCATCACCCATGTGATAAGTACATGGACGTACCATTAGATATGCCATAATATTAGGGTATCTATCATTTATATTACATGACTTATAAATTGATTATGTTACGTACTTATATATTAACGTTTGACTTCGACCATCTTAGAAATTTCAAGTTAGGTTGAACAGCCAAATTAGAAATATGTTTGTAATATTGGACGTATCAATCTGTGGGTGGAATGTACAGATGAAGAATATGTATATCTTGTTGTTAAGTTTCTTAAAAATCAAAAATTAGGTATCCTAATTTATATATATATATATATATATATATTATAACTAGGACATTATCTACATATTTTACCAAAAGAAATATGTATATATTCAAAAAAATTGATCACCCGTAAATAATCTATTTAGGAGTGTAAGTTGGCAACTTGCAACGTACCACGGAATTCGCGTAAATGGAGGAGCACTTATCAGTTGATGTCGTACGTTTAATTTTCAACTAAATCCCATGAATATTCGAATTCTAGTATTCTATATTCATTAGCGATTATTATGACAACTTGTCATTTGACTATAAATATGTAATAACTCGTATTCTATAACTATTTACTAATAAATAGCTAAAAACAATAGCAAAAGGATGATTAAACTATATCCCATTTATAATATACATCACATAGTTACATGTTGAATTTTCTATTTCAACGGGCGAGTTTTATCGAAGAGAAGAATAAACTATTCTGGTTGGTGAAAGTGGTTTAAAATAGTTGACATTTTAATTTTGGTGCACTACTATGTTCCTTTCGCTATGTACTAAACGCCGTTTAACACGTAATTAAAACCACCCATTAGCTAAAAAAAATCAATAAAGACTTGTAAAACTTGGTTGACAAGATAAACAATTTAAAACTTAGAAAAAGAGAGCAAAAGTTTGAAATATTTGAAAGAAACTAAGAGCAACCACCTATACTCACATGTCTTATAGGATTAAACTTAATTATCATATGCCTTAAAACTCCGTATTTTTCGCACTCTTATAATCATTGAATCAATCATCACCAAATCAAATTATTATTTTCAACGTTTTCCGCTAATTCCAAGTCATACATAATTAATTTTATACCAATATAATAATTAAAACAAGCTCTGTGATTTTTACTATAAATAGCTGCTTAAGCCTACCTAAGTCTTATCATCCAACTATACAATCATCAACTTCTTCTTTAATCAAAAGTTAAACACCTTTGAAATTGAAAAAATGACGAAGATTTTATCTCTTTTGGTAGCAGTGATCTTCTCCACAATGTTCTTCATGAAGATAAGCTCAGTTTCTGCAGGTTGGTTGCAAGCTCATGCGACCTTTTATGGCGGAAGTGATGCTTCTGGTACAATGGGTAAGTCTCATAAATTAGGTTTACACATTTAATTTTTCCCTAGGCTCCGTTTAACATCTTATATCTTATGTTTAATTCAATTTGGAGAATTTGTACCGAACTAAAATAGTTTGATTCAGTTAATTAAAAAAAATATATGGTTTTAGTATACAAAAAAATCCAATACTAGGAGGTGAACTTGGTTTATTAATAAGAATTTTAATTTATTAATAAGAATTTGGTTATTATTAAGAATTTTAATATATTTGATTCGACTCAATTTTGTAAATTTGGTTTTAATAGAGCTTAGGTCCGGTTTGTTCGGTTAAAATCAGACTAAACGCAAATTTCGGTTTGATTTAGTTGGATTCGATTGTAGAGCTCTAAAAATAAAGTTTTCTTCTTTCCCAAGCAACCTTCTCATAGATTTAATTTTTATTTCCTTCTTTAGGTGGAGCTTGTGGCTATGGAAACCTATACACAGACGGTTACAAGACAAACACAGCCGCGTTAAGCACGGCACTGTTCAACGACGGCAAGTCATGTGGTGGATGTTACCAAATCGTCTGCGACGCGACCAAAGTACCACAATGGTGTCTTAAAGGTAGATCAATCAAAATCACAGCCACAAACTTCTGTCCACCAAACTTTGCTCAAGCAAGTGATAATGGAGGATGGTGTAATCCACCAAGACCTCACTTCGACATGGCTCAGCCAGCTTTTCTCACCATTGCTAAGTACAAAGCTGGAATCGTCCCAATTCTTTACAAAAGAGTTGGATGCAGAAGAAGCGGAGGAATGAGATTTACGATAAACGGTAGAAATTATTTCGAGCTTGTTCTCATCTCAAACGTAGGAGGAGCTGGTGATATCTCTAAAGTTTGGATCAAAGGCTCTAAGAGTAACAAATGGGAGACAATGTCAAGAAATTGGGGAGCTAATTTTCAGAGCAATACTTTACTTAATGGTCAATCTCTATCTTTCAAAGTTCAACTAAGTGATGGAAGTATCAAAGCAGCTCTCAATGTTGTTCCTTCGAATTGGCAGTTTGGTCAGAGCTTCAAGAGCAACATCAACTTCTGAGATCGATAATAAATTATCGTATAATCGGTTTATGGTTTTTGCCTATCTTTGTATTTACTTTCATTGGGTTTGTTTTTTTGTTTTGTCCGTTGCATCATCATCATCTGCCATAAGCTGCTTGTTTTACGGCTTTATTATAGTCTTGCTTCCAGAGAGTTTATAATCTGGAGAAGACTCAAGCAGTTATGATTGTATTTGTATATTTAAAGAAGAAGACATTTACTATATATGAAGGAGTTCTTAAATGTCTTATGGTATTTTGTATAATTCATGCATCGCTTCAATATTCGATCTCAATCTCTTCTAATGTGTAAAGATTTTTCCTCCTAGCGAAGATGAATTTGATTCGAACACTAATGTTCTTGACAATGAAAAATAAGGATTGCTCTGTTTCCGGAACAGAGAGCACTCTGTTTTTAAGTAACAGAAAACAGAAACTATATCCGTTAATTACCGATTTACCCGATACTTCAGTTACTCTCAACTTTCACTTATTCCGATTCACTCTCAACTTAATTTATCCTCAATGTTTAATTTTAAGTCAATCTCTGGTCGGAACAATAACATGTCGAATAAACTTGGTATATTCGAAGCGTATATATCTAGAATATACAAGTGAAGTGATAACAAAGTGTATGTATTGGCCAATTACATAATCTATTGAAAATTCACCAAAAAAATATAAACTACATAGGCTTTTATTGTATATATCTAATTTGCAAAGATGTAGAACACTAACTCAGCTTGTGTTTAAGAGAAAACTCAAAGATCATGAATAACACCTTCAATAACTTTTTGGGCTGCATCTCGGACACTTATAAGATTTGTTTTTATCTCTTTGCATAATCTTCCTTCAACTAGCCGCACGGGTAACCACATCTTTGGTTTTACGTCCACCGTGTATGCAAGCGTAGTCGGAAAATCTTTAAACTGTAAATCCAAAGCTTCCCCATCAATCCCTCTGTCTAACTGTGTAAGAAAATAAAACCACATAAGCATCAACAACAGACTTGAAGGAAAGGTATGAATGTGTTCTTATAAGGAGATTTTCATATGATAATTACTTGTTCGATTGACCATTTGCCTTCAAACAATTGGAAATCGCCTTCAACCATCTTAAAGTCGATTTCACGTCTCCTCCCATATGGTAGAATCTCAAGCTCTTTCTCGTAACAATCTAGAACAGCTTTGGCATTGAATTTAAGACCTAGTGCTAAGTTCTGCTGTCCCATCTGTTGAAACAACCACAAAACTAAAGAATGAGACTGTTGTTGTTCATCATGAACGGCAAAGAAACCACTTTCACATTTCAAACTAAGTAACAATCACATTTAGTAACAAAGTTTCCAAATTTGAATCAAACTAAAGCTCAACAGTAATGGAGTAGTCTCCATTAATTTGTTGTCTCAACCATAGTAAGTCCCAGCACTTAAAACCACGTCACGTTTCACCATTTACAACACTAATGCACATTTTCACATTTAGTATCAAAAGTTTCCAAATTTGAACCCAATCAAGAGCCAATATGAAATGCATTCAAACTAAATCTCAACAGTAATGGAGTAGTCTCTATTAACTTGTTAGCTCAACCATATAATCACCATTTTCAACACTTGAGTGTTTACTTCAGCTGAATAATCTCAATCTCAAAATACAGGAACATGGTGAATTCAAGTTTTAGTGAGACCCAATTCACCAAATTTAAACATAAACAGATACATTGATACATAATTTGACTATTGACAATTGACAAATCAAAGAAATGGTTTGAGAAAGCAAAAACCTGGAAGAGACGAACACGATTCCCTTCTTTCTCAACCAATTCGCTAACAACAAGGCCCGGGATGAAATCAGATAACTTCTCGTAATCAGTCAAGACGCTCCAAACGGAATCAAGACTCGCTTCCATTCCAATCTTCGAACGAATTCGCCGTGAACTCTTCTCCAGTTTCTTAACCTCGATGAGAACTCCATCATCACCTATCAATTCCTCTGTCTTCCCATCTGTCAAACAATCAACCAAATAATCATCTTCATCGATTTCAATTTCATCGCCGCTCGAATCGAATCGTTGAGAACTATCGCCAAATCGGCAAGAAAAACATCTACGAGAAGAAGCTATAAGTGTCGAGGAAGGAGAAAAACAAGATAGTGATATGTTTATAGAGTGAAATTTTCTCGTTGGGGAATGTGGAATTGAAACGCCGGAAGTGGTGGCTAATGCGGCGGCGCGTGGGTGACGAAAGGCGGAGGAGAAGTCTAATAAGATCGGAGAAGACTGCATATTTCTAGACCTAGAGATGCGTCTAAAAACCAGGCTTGCTTTGAACTATAGGCTTTTATTTGGGCCTTTCTTATATTCAAAATGGGCCCATGTAAAGCATTTCAAATAGATGAATTATAGATTTAATTCAATATATATATCATCAATTCCAAAATGTTATATATATATATATATATATGTGCAATTTTTAAATCCAATAATATAATAATTTCAAAACCAATACATCATTTTCAGTCTACGATTTGTAATTTTTTTTCAGGATCTAACATTTTAGATATTATAACTTTTTTTATATTATAAAACATACTCTTAAGTATATTAACGTGATATATCTTTGTATAAAATTTTAATGCGATATGTTGAATTTTCAGTTCCACTATAACTTAAAAATGGTGCCAAAATTCTTTACCCACTAAGAGTTATTATTTTTCACTAAACTGTCATTGTCTCAGTGACCCTATATATGCCAATTACCATTAATAAATAAAAAGACAAAACAAAAACTTTAATTCTAGATCCAAATGAGCTTTTGGGGAAACCTATTGGCTATGTTTTTTTAGATTGAACGATCTTCAAATGATTAAAAAGTTGAAAGAACTTGTGCTAATGTTCTCCAAGAGGAAAACGTCATAGACATCATTTACCGAATTCTGATTACATAACAAACAAAGGATTTTCACCTAAACAAAAGCCTCTACTTAAAGATTATATTACATATATAATATGATCGATAAAACCAAACCCGATCTAAACTAAAAAAGCAAAAACATTCGAGAAATAGAAAAGTAAGTGGGTCAAAACCGTAAGTATGATTTTGGATCTCACGATCTTGAAGAGATGAGCAAATAAATAAATAAACATATTGCTTTAAAACTTAAAAGAAATAGATTTGAGTAAATATATATACCTTCAAGACTTTGATGTTCTTGAGCTCTAATGGACATTTTCTCTTCGTCTTGTTGTCAAAGCTCTCAGATGTTATTGAAGATCTCAAGACTAAGTATTCTGTATTGAAATAAAATTTGGTATATATATATAGACAAATGCTGACCACTTGTAGGTAGATGCCAACTAATTAACTATGGCTTATATCTAATTCAATTCGATTACTATATTGCCATTCTGACAAGTTTGAGTGGCTTGACCAATTTTATATTCCAAATTATTTTAATTACAATATTCGTCCGTCCCATTATGGAAAATAACCTGACAATTTTTTTTAAGACCGAAAGACGAAACCTCCCATATAATAACGGGTAGGAGAAAATATTTCAAAGATGATTTTCATATTACTTGCGGGTCTCAATTTTATTTTTGTGCTTATTATATAATTTCTTTCTGAGGTTACTTTTGTGAGTGGAGATGCATTGTACTTAGGCATATAAATTATAATAATCAATGCTTACATTTTTCATTTTAAATTTTTATATATTTGCGTACATATTACAACGTAGCTAACATCATATGTGTTCAATTATTGTTGGTTTTCTACTGTTAATGTAAAGCAGTCATTTATACAGTAATTTCTTTTAACTTTTTTCTGAGACAAGTTCAAATTTGTAGCACGCCTAAAAAAATACTTTCGAAACAAAAGCAAATATTAAAAAATAAAATAAAAAACTTTTCCTTAGATCCTTGGAAAAAGACATCAATGCAGACCTCACAAAACCTATTAAAGATGAGAAAAAACTATTGCTTTCGTCACATTCTGCGTTAAACGTTTCTCATAATGCTTTCAACAAACAAAACAAAAAACGTTTCTTAGAATGCTTTCAACAAAACAAAACAAAAAACGTTTCTTAGAATGCTTTGTACTTAACCAATGTACTACTACTCTGTTTCATATTAATGAAAGTTTGTTGTAAGGAAGATTCCTTCAAAACATTTTAAAATCCTTATATTAATAATTTACAAATGGCTAAGGACGCTAATCGGGAAACTCCTATAATGGCCCAATGGGCTTTAAATAATAACAATTAAAAATGAGCTAAGTGGGCCGAAATTAAAATCTTGGAGTCGGAGTTTCTGGTTGTCGTATCCCCACGTAAACCTCGGTTCTTCGTCTCCGACCTTCGTGTTCTAACACAGGAACTCATATTTCTAAATTTTCTCGGGAAAAATTCTCCAAATTTTGCGAAACGAAAAATTCAAGAAAAAAATGGAAAACAAAGAAGAACAGTAAATTCAAATCCACGATTCGTAATGAGTTCGTGGAAACAACTAAGCAGGCTCGTGAATGGTGTATCGCTTGTAGCGAAAGAGATCTATAATCAGTCACCAGAGTTACAGAGAGCGAGAAATGGAGATCTCGAAGGCTTAATTACGTCCTCAGGGAAAAAAGCTTTGGTTGCCGCCACTGACTTAGTCGGACTTACCTCCGGGAAGCTTCACGATCTCTCGAATCGTCGATCTAAAGAACCTTCCGTCGTATACTTCGATGATGAAGATAACAAAGATGCCGTTGTTGCCACGCCTGAGGTTAGATCTGCTAACATTGAACCTATCTGCGTCGAAAGCGAGAAAATCGTTGATCCGAAAATCCTGAGTAGCGAAGTTAACGATGAAGCTAAGAATTCAAATAGAGAGGACGAGACAAAAGTTTCAGACGAGAAAGTTGTAGTAGCTCCGTTAGATGTAGTAGCTCCGGTGAAGAGACGTAGACCTAGAGAACGGAAGGTTCCATCAACTCCTATGGCAAGAGCTTATGGGTAAATAGAATGAATCACTCATTTCTTAGTTAGGTGTTTTTTTTTTTTTTTTTTTTTTTTTTTAGGTTAAAACTATGATTGAAGCATTTTTAACAAGTTGAATTTGTGTGATTAGGTTTTTCAATTTAGGAGCAGCTCTTGCTTGGGGAGCTGTTAAAGAATCAACTTATAGGCTTGTTAATGGAGCACCAGTTACACAAGATAATCAACCAGCGCTTTCGTCTATAATGTCTAAAGAAAATGCAGAAAGATTGGCTCTTGGATTGTGTGAAATGCGTGGAGCTGCTCTTAAAGTTGGTCAAATGTTGAGTATACAAGACGAGAGTCTCGTTCCTGCTCCGGTAATTATCAATCTTTCTCAGCTTTGTTTTATCTGTTTAGGTTAGTTTTGATTGATCTCTTGTTTTTGACATAAAGATAGGTTCTTGTTTTATAGATCTTGAATGCTTTGGAATATGTGCGTCAAGGTGCAGATGTGATGCCAAGGAGTCAACTTAATCCAGTTTTGGATGCTGAGTTAGGTGCAAATTGGCAATCTAAGTTGACTAGTTTTGATTATGAACCGCTCGCAGCAGCGAGTATTGGTCAGGTACTACTACTAACTTAGTTTCTGAGATTGTATTTTGATTGAAGATACGTGTGTGATACATCGTCCTTCTAAATGATGTTTTTAGGTGCACCGAGCTGTAACTAAAGATGGACTAGATGTCGCGATGAAGATTCAGTACCCTGGTGTTGCCGATAGCATTGAAAGTGATATTGAAAATGTTAGACGCTTATTAAATTATACAAATCTAATTCCAAAGGGACTCTTTCTGGACAGAGCTGTAAAGGTATTGTTATCATATCAACTCATAAATAAGCAAATTAGTTCAGTTTCCTCTGCCTGATAACATGATATATATGTTAGAGAAAACGATCTGACAATCGAAAAACTCTGATGAAAAGATAACAAATTGAGGAATCTTCCCTGAAAATTATCAGTGTCTATAGATTCATAATGAAGGTTTTTTGCAGGTTGCTAAAGAAGAGTTGGCGCGGGAGTGTGACTATGAAATCGAAGCAATCAGTCAAAAGCACTTTCGTGATTTGCTTTCAGGCACTCCAGGGTTTTACGTTCCACTTGTGGTAGATGAGATTTCAAGCAAAAAGGTTCTAACCACAGAACTTATATCTGGTAACTGCATTTCTCGCCTACTCTGTTCAAATAATTTGTTTTTAATGTTATGGTGAACTAATGTTTGCTTTTTAACATATGCTTATAGGGATCCCAATCGATAAAGTTGCATTGTTAGATCAGAAAACACGAGATTATGTTGGGAGAAAGATGCTCGAACTCACTTTAAAGGAGCTCTTTGTTTTCCGCTTCATGCAGACGGATCCAAACTGGGGTAACTTCTTATACAATGAAGCCACAAAAACAATCAATCTTATCGATTTTGGAGCAGCCCGTGATTACCCCAAGAAATTCGTCGATGACTATCTACGAATGGTAAAAAATCCTCTTCTCGCATTTTTCGCCTTCACATGTAAAGAACTCTAAAACTTGAATCTTGAGAATAACTTGTGGGAAGCTTTTTTTCAGGTAATGGCATGTGCGGATAAAGACAGTGATGGAGTGATTGAAATGTCGAAGAGACTTGGGTTCTTAACCGGGGATGAATCAGATGTAATGCAAGACGCTCACGTACAAGCCGGTTTCATTGTGGGTCTACCTTTTGCTGAACCCGGTGGCTACGATTTCCGAGCCAACAACATTACTCAGAGCATCTCCAATTTAGGAGCAACCATGTTGAAACATAGACTCACTCCACCGCCCGACGAAGCCTATAGCCTTCACCGTAAACTATCCGGGGCTTTCCTAGCTTGTATCAAACTTGGAGCCACCGTCCCTTGCCGTGATATCTTGCTCCAAGTTTACAACAAGTATCAGTTCGATGATGAGCCACAAGATCCAGTGGTCGCTACACCATCCGTTTCTGCGTAGCTCTTCATACACAAATTATATTACGATTCTTTCTTTTTTCCCATTTTGGGAGTAAAAACGATTCTTTCTTTGGTACACACCTTCGAGTTTAGTTTGGATTTATTTATTTTTTTACCAATAATGTAAAATGTTGAATATTACAATGCTGGAGAAATCAACAAACATAGTAGTTATATGATTTTAACTCTAAATATTTTTGGCGTAAGATCATGTCAATTGCCAAATCTCAACGGCTACACACGAAAACAGAAGAAAATCTGTAAAAATTACGAGAATCAAAAACCGCAAAAAGAATTTTCGAAACGCAACTCGAAAATGCATGCAAGTTTGATTTTTTTTTTTTTTTTTAAGGTGAAAAATTTGGTATTAGAGGGATCATAAAGAATTAGGAGGTTGAGGATGTGTAGTCGAAACAAAAGCCACAGCTTGAGCCCACGCCTTAAGCCTCGCTTTCACATCTTTCGGATCATCCCCTGAAATATCAAATTAAACCAATATTTAATAGTGTAAAATCAATTCTTACCACAAACTCAACAAGGTTAATTTCTTCTGCAGGAAAATTATGAAACATTGGGTAAAATGTGATTATAGAAATCAAGTGTTTACGTAGTTTGACCAAAATGTGATTAGTACTCGCACATAATTGTACCTATTTTATTAAGTAAAATCTAAAATATCGTCTCATCAAAGAAATTCACTCATATTGATACAAATATATATATGGAATATACAAGATAGTTGTAAAATATGTGATTTGCCACAATAACCTACTTTATATATGAAATAGCCAAAATAATTTATCAAAACTTTTAAAGTTTTAAATGCAATAATTTCTAAAAATATCATTAATGACATATTTGGCAAACTCTACGAACATTTGATAGAGTCTGCGAGCATTTGGCAGAGTACGCAAGCATTTGACAAAGTCTACGAACATATGGCAGACTTTTGTAATGATTTTTAAGTTTAAAAAAAAAATTTATTCTTTAACTTAATCAAATATTTTAAGTAAAATAAATATTAAAAACTGCAGTTTTAATTATAAATATGAATTAAAAGAGAATAATTAATTAAAATGATAATTTAATTATAAAAAAATTTCAAAAATATTTATTAGTTAGAAAGGTTAATTTTGGTATTATGGACATAAAATAATTTTAAGATTAGATTTTAGGCTTTTATTTTATTTTATTTACTAATGTTAAAATTATTTAGGTAAAAAAAATTTAGTTACATAAATGTTAAATATATTTATGATAAAACTGATATGGAATTATCAATTTTGAAAAAACTCATTTTCTATTTTTGTTTTTTTAAAACAATCAAAAAGATAATTTTAGAATTATGAAATTTGTTAGAGAATAAATAAGCTATGTGTTATATTAGACTAATTTCTCACATATAAAACTACCACGTTACTTTTATAACATTCGCCCAAAATCATGAACATCATAATGGTAATTTCACCCCATTTTGCAAATAAAAATGTTGAAGATTACTCTATGGAAATAGCCTTCCCAATTATTTTTTCCTTTTTTGACCTCTTCCCAAGTTTTAGATATTTAGTGCAAATAGAGCCAACAAAAAAAAGAAAAAGGTAAGTAAACAACAAATTTAAAAATATCAGATTTTTAACTAAGAGCCAAGAAAAAAAAAAGCTTGGTTGTTTGGACTAACCGGGACTCGAAATACGGTGGTTAGAGGAGATAGGAGAATTGCCGCCACTACTAGTATCCATCGTTGACCCGGAATAAGAAACCCGACCCGGTTCAAGCTCAAATCCTAAATCCTTACAAGCTTTCACTTCTTCTAAATCCATACACAATGGCCTTCCTCCACCTATTGGCCTCGTCACAACCACCACTCCTCCGCCGTAACCTCCGTGACCACTCTGTTCATCGCCGACGTAGCTCCTCCGCATACTATCCACCCACGGTGGATACTCTGGTCGCAATCTCCTCCGCCTCCTCTGTTTGTTATTCGTCTTCTGAACTTCGTTCTCGCTCGCGTAAGCTTTATCGCCGGAAAACGGTGAACTAACCGCCAAATTTCCTCCTCCGCGCCGCCATCTCCTTCTCGGAGGCGTCGCCGGAAGCGATTGACAGCCCGTTGATCCTTTGTCGGAATCCGAAAAATTTAGCTCTTCCATCGATTTCTCTCCTCCGCCAACACGTTTTTCGTCGGAATTAGAAGGTTCTTCGTCGGCTTCATCGCCGTCGTAGTTGGAACAGACGGAGAGCCTTGACAATGAATGGTGAGGTTCTTCTTCTTCTCTTAAGAAAGACGCCATTTTCATATCTTCATCAAACGCCATAATAACTCTAAATTTGTATTTTTGATGATATTTTCTATTTTTCTTTCAGTTATCTGATATCTTCGGATTTTTGATTTTTTTCTGTTGGTTAAATGTTTTAATTAAAAAAAGATAACGACATGGAAGCCTTATATATCCTATCCCATGTTCCCATTTCTTTGAATTTCCAAAATTACCCTCGTCCCTAGTTCTAGACGTTATGACCAAAAAATTGATATGTAATGAATTTCCAAAATTATCACTTCTCTTTGGGTTTAATAAGCTGTTTTTGCAGTGTAACCAAATTTTCAAATATTTTACATTTCTCACTTCTTCCCCAACTATTATACATATGTAAATTGTAATGGTATTCTGAATGCAAAACATTTATATATCTTGAGGAACAATCTAATGCTAACTTCCACGTGGCACAATCCCATCGTTTAGAGACTGATGACTACAAGGATAATCTTGTAATTTAGGCATCTAAGGTATATCCGTTTGGTGGGAATTTTAAGATTAGCAATAAATTCATTGATTAGTTATAAGTAACTAAGAGTTTTAACAGTTAACTAAAAAACATTAGAAATGGTCTTTGCTGATCTAAGTGAGATTGACCAGCTACTACGTAAACCAACCAACGTCTGACACGTAAGAGCTGGGAAAGAGAGAACCAAGACCAGTCCGCACGACGAGGCTGTCCAAAATATCTTACTCTTATCGTATATCAAAATTATTCCAATTTATTTAATTTTACTGTAGGTGTCTTTTTTAATAACTTGGTTTTTAATTGTCATTAAGGTATTTAGTTCGGAATATAAGGGAGTTTGGTTTGTGCATGAAGAATTTCTATATCATAATTAAAGCCAAATTTAGTTGTTATTTCTTTGAGAATTCATTTTTCTCTTGCAGGGAGAAATGTATATGTATTATGTATTATGTATAATGAAGCTATATGTATGTTATGTCTTTTTTGATCAAGTATATACTTTTGAAAAATATGTGATGATGCCATGATAAGTTGATAACACATGTCATGATATGCGATAAACTTCGAATACTTTATATGTTTATATAAATTATAATCAATATTGATCTAGCAATTAAAGGAGCTAAGTTTCTCTTTTCATGAAAGAATTGATTTCTCGTGAGTCACGAGTCGTGACCTACTGAGAAAAAAAGAATGAAAAAAAAAGCCTAAGTGATCCAAAGTCCAAACATAAGGACTATCGATTTATTCTAAGGCCAGCTTTTGCTGTTTGTGAGGGTAAATGGACGGCCTTGATTAGGTCTTCCACATGTGTCAGTACATTCTAATGATTGGTTCTAGTGAGAAATCGCACGTGGTGCTGTCCAGAAAAACAAAATTTACTTTGTAGAAGTATTCAATAACATAGATTTATAGGTTCTGAATTTCTGATAGAAATTTCTTGTTTGATAACGGTTTTAATTGTAACTTCTTCTAACAACAACAAAAAAAAACTCTCCATTGTTATAAAAAACCCATTGTATTAAATTATTTTGATGTTTTGTAAATGTAGTGACTAATGAAGATAAAATTTTCAATCATGCATCGAGACGGCTAATTTATCTAATGTTCTTTATGCATCTTTTTTAATTTAATGTCCTTTCAACTTTCTTTTTAATTTTACTTTTGCTATCCATTAGAACTATCAACTTTATACTAAAATATCAATGAAAGTTCCTTATTACTTCTAATTTAAAATTGTGTGGTTGTGATCATGCCAAATATATGTATTTAAAAGCATCTAAAAAGCTTAAGTCTCGACAAACCGTTTCCTTCTTTGTTGATTCATAGAATTGTAGCATACTCTATATAATAAACTCGTGAGAAAAAATATATGTTGCAAAATGCAATTGAATATTTAATAAATAAAAGTAATGGTTGGTGAGACCGACCCAAATAAGATTTATATGGAAGGCAAACCAATCAATGCATCCCACGAGGGCATTGAGATTTAGTTTTAGAAGACAAAGACATATTGACGGCCATTTATAATAATATTATTAGGACACCACACTTGATAATAATATATGAGTGTATATATTCGATATCGTCGGTTTGAGAAAATAGCATAAAAGAGGAGAAACATATACCAGATAGATAGTTTTCTCGTGAACCCATATATATATTAGTAGGAGTGGGCGGATCCGAATATTCAAGTATTTTTAAGATATATAATCCATGATTTTATTATCCGAATTTGGATTCGTAAACTCCAGATATTCGAATCTATTTTTTTAATAATTAAATATATTATAACTATTATTTTAATTTTTTTTACCAGAAACTAAAAAACTATTTTTTATTTATTTTATTTTTTTCCAACTGAACCAGTTAGAAAAGAGCCACTTTTAAACGGATATTCGTTTAAAGCAACAACACCAACCCGACTGCAATACAAAAGAGAAAAACACGGCAACGGAACACCATGACAGAAGTTAGATTCAACCGGATCTTCCACTGTAACGAACAGGAGAATCTTTTTAAGCAAACATAGTACCTAAAATTTATCACCATGTATTAAAGTTAGAAGTGATCTATTTCGTCTTATATATTAGAAATATGAGTTAATTCATTAATTGTTTATTAATTTAAATTGAAAACTCGTAATCTAGTGTGTTGATCTAATTAGTATTTATTACCGATTTAGTGAGAGTTTGGAAATAAATCGATAAAATTTCTTATTTTGAAAACGTGTTAGAATTTCAAATCAAAATTCGAAAATAATTTTTTTTTGGTGTAAATACCTGAAGCTATAAAAGGGTAACTACGATAGGTCGACCTTTGATCCATAAGAGCTTGGAGGCAAAAGCTAGATAGCATCTTGATGCAAGCCCTTTCATGATTAGTCGACAGTTCATCATCCACGAGATAGTCACAGTCCAAAGACATGGTAACGTTGAAGAGCTTATGCGGTATCTAATATCTTGGTTTTCACCGGTACAAAAAGTTCTACACAAGGTAGTCCAACGGCGAAGCTTAAACTGTATGAATCTATTCATCACCAATTGATGGTTTTAAGGTAGAAACAGATGAAAATAAACACAAAATATTATACCGCTTTGATTCTATTTTGTGGAAATAGCGAACTAACCCTTTTCATCTGAACAATCTGACTTTGCAATAAACAAATGTTCTTGTACTATTGACTTGTTTATGTTTGTCAACTTCCTTCTACTCCCACGAAGTAGCATAGAGCGTGGAAAAATAAGAGACCAAAAGGAAAACTTATGGGGCCTATAATCCCTTGATGGCTTGACTTATAGGCCCATGCAATCTTTACTGGGCTTCCATTTAAACTATCAAACTAATTCATCTATTAGTCATGATTTAAAAGACAAATACACGTTACGAATGCAGAAGCTTTAGTTTTTTTTTTTGGTTCTTTTTCTAAAGGCTGCAGCAGCTTTAGTTTAATGTTTTTTTTTTTGCTTTAGTTTAATGTTCATTTAAAAGTTAACTAAAAAAAGCAAAGAACTTGACCAAATGCAAGAGAAACTAGTTTGAACTTTGAAGTAATCAGAAACTAAAAATTGCCTGATTAAAACACCTATATATGTCTATAATATTTTAAAATTAAATAAAGACAACTAAAAGTAAAAACTGTTCCTTAAGCTCATTGAGAATGAAACTAAAATTAAAGTGAGAAAAAGATAAAGTAACAAAGTTGTCCCTATATAAAGATACAGTAGCCTTTTTTTAGAAGCTTCACCTAAAATATGTTACAATAGTCAATCGAATAAATGCTTTGTCTACCAAAGTATCAAAATATAAAAAAAGGACCTAAGAAGGAACAAAATACCATAATTATTCAATTTCAATTGCCAGAATTAATCTCAGAGATTACTCAGTACTTCTAAGATAAAATTATTGTCAATTTTTTTAAAAAAAAATTTGTTCCATTAAAGTGTATATTTTACGGGGTTTTTTTACATTATTTAAAATATTAGATACATAAAATTTAGAAAAACGAAATATGAAGAAGATCTATGTTATCCTCTGTAATATATGTATAGGTATAGATTTATGGTCTGCTTAATAATTGATATCCATTCCGTTTAACAAGAAAACCTATTGAAAATTTTGCTTTTGATCTTCAAGATAATTTTTGGTTTTCCTGATAATAAAAAATTAAGAATCAATTTATTTTTGAAATATTATAAATAAACATTTAATTTAATTTCTTTTTATTTGTATGGAAATGTTAAAAGGAGGTATAATGGAAGGAGTAACAAAAACTGCAAACTTTTTTTTATTAAAAGTTAAAATGAAATAAACTACATAGATAGACTTCAGTAAATATATTTTTATATAAGAAACTAATAAACTCAAAACTTCATTTATTAAAAAAAAAGCTTAAAAGGAGTACGAGTGACATATCATTTAAAGTAACATTCCCAATTCTGTTATTGTCTTTAAATATATATGTTCAATAAACTTGATTAAAGGGCATAAAAATGAACAAAAATATAAGAAATAAATGTCATTAACCCATCAACAATAGAGAAACAAAATCCAAGAGTCCAGAAAGCTGTGCTTCACAAAGTACATCAAATATATATATATATAAAAAAATTGTAACAAACAATACTGTTAAATTAAATGATATATAACACAAACTATATATACACAACCCATTTAAAAAAATCGATATTGGAGAAAAAAAAGAAGAAGAAAACATGAAGAATAAATATAAGATTCACACACCTTATAATATACAAGAAGATTTATATATGGCCATAAGCATGTTGCTGAGGCTGAAGCTGGTTACATGGCCACATACCAACATTTGTAGCCTCTGTACCGAAAAAATTGGTCTCCGATTTGATTTCACTGTATAATGACGAATTTGAATGATTCTGTAACGAATTATTCGATATTGTGAATGGATTTTCCTCCATTGGTAATCCCCAATTGAGATTCCCTGTGCCAAAGAATGTCGAATTGTTGTAATTACTCTCTTGAAGTTGCTGCTCTGTAATCATTGGCCCGGTAGAGAATGAGTTTTCCAATTCAATTAAACCGAGATTAGAGGATCTGTAACCGGTTGTTGAGCAGGTTAAACCCGAGGAGAAAATTGAACCGGGTAGCACCACTGCACTAGGGACGGTTTCATCGACATGATGATGATTTTGGGGAATCCAGATGCCGAGGTCTGAACCGGTTGGTATTCTTGAACCGGTTTCCAGACTTAACCGTTGAAAACTGAAATTTCCGGTGTAAAGATGATCAGTGTTGTTTTGGTTAGTGCTGCAAGTGGTGGTACTAGAGGAGACTTCAGTCTCGACGAGGTAGGTCTGTTGACTCTTCTCAACCGGTTTGGGTTTTTCATCCGTACCGGTTTCTACTTCGGTTATGAGCTTGTGTGTAATTGGGTCAATACCTCTTAGCCTCAATTTCTTCTTCAAGCAAGAATTCCACAGATTCTTGATTTCATTGTCGGTTCTACCAGGAAGCTGTGCAGCAATCTGAGACCACCTGAACCGAACCAAACCGTTTCAGTTACACAGCTGTATATAATATGCATGAAAAGAACGGCATGGAGTTATTAACCTGTTACCAAGAACGGCATGAAGTTCAATAATGAGATTTTCTTCATCCTGAGAAAATGCGCCTCGCTTCAAATCTGGTCTTAGATAATTAATCCATCTTAATCTACAGCTTTTTCCACATCTCTGCAAACCTACAATATATATATATATATATTTTTTATATAAAATTAATTCAAGAATCAGAAGGATTATTAATCAAAGATAATAAATAAATATAATTACCAGCTTGTTTAGGGACAGAGCTCCAGCAGCCATGGCCATACTTAGTGATGTAACGAAGAAGCTTCTCATCTTCTTCAGGAGACCAAAGTCCTTTCCTAAGCTTCTGTTTGTAACAACATGAATGTCTCCCCATCTATTTAAATATCTATAATTAGATAAAGATCGATCCGGCTTTGTATGTTTTCTTCAAAAAAAAAAAGCTTATGAAGTCAGCTTTCAGAGAAATCTTTAGTTCATAATAAGAGGTCAGAGAAAGAGAGATTGAGAGAGTTTGAAGTGAGGAGATGAGAAAAGGAGAGGAGGATTTTGGAGAATATAAACAAAAGGGTTTTTGTTTTGCTACGTTGAAGTTTACAGGAGTCAAATTAGCTATTTTTTTTTTCTTTTTTTGGCTTCTGATTGGTAGTTTTGTAGAGTAGCTTAGTTTATGAAAAGTAAAATAAATTTATAATATATGGAAAACAGAAAAAATGATTCAATTTTTTTTATATGTTAGTGATTAAATTTGTTGAATGTATGTAAATTTCATCACTCATATTGTGTAATAATTTTGCAATTTTTGTATGTTTATCATCAATCATAACTTTTAGTATCTGTCAAGAAATTAAATACAGTTTTTAAGTGAATATTTATACCATTTATGTATTTGATAGTTGGTAACTTAGTATGGATATAAAAGTCACTCTTTTTCAGTAACTTATGAAAACGAATATAAGTAAAGATAATACTTTTAAAACTATGAAAAGGATGTGACTCTGTGAACTTATATTTTATTTTGGTGTACAAGTAAAAATTATTAGCATTGTTTCTTCTTAAAGGTTTGATTTACAAATCACACGCTATCCTTTTGTTTGGGAAAAACGTATGTATATGGAATATATATATATATATATGGAATATATATATATATATTCGTTATTTGTATATTAAGGAAAATTGTATTTGAACTTTATTTTAGAATGTTGTTCACAGCTTGTAATATATTTCGCATTTATGATTTGTAATAAATGTGTGGCGCGTCTAATTCTTCTACATAATTTGTTTTTCCAACAATTAAGTTCTTCAACATTAAAAAAGAGAGTCTTTTCGACGTATAAATTTTGCGGTTTTTATATGTAAATTGGAAAAATCAGAAACTTTCATCAATCTTTTAATGTCACTACTAGTTTTGTTGTCCAGGAAATAAATTATTATTCCTTCAGCAAAATAAAAACAATTTATTTATGGTAAGAAAACAACTCATTTACCTTCACATATCTTCATATGTTAAAATTTTCACAACTATTGAAATTTAGCTTGGATAATTGATACTAAAATCATATGAAACCTCTACAAATTAATCTCTACTCCTGAATAGGGTAATCAGCCAATTAATATTCCTTTAAATTAAAAAATATTGTAATTCTGACAATATTATTAACCTTTAGAAGTTTTACTATATATATATATATAAATAATTGATTCTGTATGTAAACAATGAATTCTTTTAAAATTTAGGAAATATGAGTTAATAATTCGTTCCAATGATTAAAGTTAACAAAACATAACAATTCATTTTTATATTTATTCAACTGAATATTTAATCACTTCTGAAGAGTGTTTAACTAGGTTTGAACCAATATTATATTGTGCCAGGCATAAAACACACAATGATTCCGCGCCATTATTGGTTATACACATATTTAATTTACTTATGTGCATTAAAATATATAGTATCTTTGCTCCTTTTAACTTTTATATTACTTGACTTTAGAACATCTAAATGAGTAAATATCATTGCTTTATCGTACTTAAATACACAATTGTCGTTTAAAAATTATTTAACAAAGATTAAAATTATCTTATTCAAACACTATTAGTTATATCAGTTAGAAGGAATATTTATGTCATGCAGAAACCAAATTTGAACACCGTATTACGTTTAAATTAAAAAAAAAAAACAATGTATTCATGTTTTGTAAAACCATGCATTACATGTACCAACTACTCGGTCTAATATTTTAAAATACTATAGATTGAAGACTCTCAATTTTCAGAATACCAAAAGACATACATTGTCAGTAACTAAATTAATATGAAGAATTGATGTCAACTTATTTGTTTAGTTTAAAAATATTATTAAAATATTTTGTCCATTATCACTAAAAAAGTTGTTTAAAAAAAAGATTCGTTCTCGTTTTTTTGGCTTTCACATAAAAAAAAAAAAAAAGAGGAAGCTTCACGGAATATAAGCCAAGTCTCGGAGGCGGCTTCGATAAATGTAAGTATGTAACATCGATTATTGAAGTACCATTATAATTATAATTAGAGTATCAAAGTATCAAAATAAAAACACTATTTTCAAAAATATCACAATTTTTTTTTTTGAGGGAAATCATCTAAAAGTTTTATGACGTTTTACTAAAAGTTATTTACAATTTCGAATTTTATATTTTTGTGGTATTTTGAAAAAGAAGTTGTATTTTTAAAATGTCCGCTATATTTATTAATTTATAGTATGTGTTATAGTTATATTTGTGCAGTTTTATATTTTTTTACTTGGGTGTGGGTAAACTTAAAAGTTACAACTCTTTTAGGAATGAGGTCATCCATCACATGATGAGCCCGTTTTGAGCCCACTTTGAGCCCACTTCTAATAGTCAACCGATGTTGATAATAAGTAGTTACATCTAACGGATCAGCTGGTAGATCTAACGGTAGGAACATCATTAGAGTGCAGTAGTTACCATAGAGCGCGAAGCAGGTAATTAGAAAATTGTGGAGCCCAGTGGAAACGGAGAAGGACAGAGGCAATCGCATGTGCTACACTGCGACTGTGGTGGATAACGTATCTCGACTCATCCTTGTAGGACCCTTTCATGTCTCAAACCCACTTAAAGACTCCACGTGTACACTTTTAATTAAAAAATATTTACATTTTCTGTAAGAGTTATGAAATTTTATTTTTTCGTTTAATTTCGACTTTTATTTTTCCTTTTAATATAATAAGCAGTATATTTTCATATCAAATATAGTTTAACTTGAAGTGTTTCACAAATATATTTTGATCGCTGTTCACTTTAATTTTTGATTTTGATAAAATAATAAAGAATTTTATTTGAATTTTAGATCAATGTAATCATATAATATTTATTAATAATTTATTCTGGAAGATCTCAAACGAAATTCCAAACTAGATTTTGTGGTCTTTCAAAAATTCAGATATTTATTTTATTTAAAACGTTTATAACTGGTAATCATAATTGCAATTGCAAGTCAAAAGATTTAAACTTTGATCTATCAAATAACAAAATAAATCTTTCAACAATGAACTACTAAATATTAATACATTATTTTTTTTGTCAATGTCATTCATCAAACTACAGTAAAACCTCTATAAATTAATAATATTAAGACCAAAAAATATTGAGACCAAAAAAATATATTAATTTATAGAGGTTATTATTTTATCGATAATTTAATAATTATTAATTTATAGATTACGTAATTTTAAAATATAATTTACATGTAAAGTAAAAAATTTAATAATATTTTAATATTTTTAACGGTAGTTATATGTTAGAAAAAAATTATCGTATAAGCAATTTTAATAAATTTTTGATGTAATTTGAAAAAATAATACCATATATTTTTGATGTAGTATGACAAAATTATAGATAAATTACACAAAAATACAAATTTATGAATAAATAAACAACACTAAAATCATAGTTAACTAAATTATCTTAATTAGATTTTATAGTTTATATAATTATTAATTTATGATAATGATGGGACCATATAATTATATAGGATTTTGTAAAAAAATATTATCTTATTATTTTATCGAATTATGTTAAATATTACATTGGTCCAATTTGGGATCGAAAAAAATTATTAATTTAAAAAAATTATTAATTTATAGGGGTTCTACTGTAAATTGAATATTTTTTTTATTTTTAAGTTCTGAATAAAATATTACATTTTTCATTATTTCCGATGAAGGAGAGGGGATGTATAAAATAGAAAGAAAGCGTGACAAATTAACCATAAATTCCACAAATCGCCAAAAGAGTCTCAATCCTATTCTGTAAGTCGCATTATAAATCCACCAAACAACAAGTTCGGCTTTGGATATTCACTTGACCAAAGCTCAGAACTCATGTACTACTTATATTCTCCTAAAAGTCGATTCTTCGAACAATTACATTTTCAACTTTTGAGTTTAATATTGGAGAGCTTTTGGGTGGACAAATATATATATATATATATATATATAATATATTTTTATCTTGCCAAAGACCATCTTAATCGCGCATTTGTTTTAGGAATGGAATGTCCAAACAATAATCAAGGAGAAAATCTAACTTGGTTTCCCTCTAGAGGTAGAATCACATATCCTACGTGCATCGACAATCAACACAGCGAATTTTTCTAGGACGACAAACAAATTATAATATTTGATAGATCCCGAAACTTTGTTCAAACATATTGTATTTTATGTCCTTTTGATATATTATATATATTAATTCCAGTATTACTTTTTTTCGGGCATAAGATGCATGCATTAGTTAATGGAAAAAATAGACTTTTATTTATAAAAGAAAATATAAAGATTCCCCTAAACATTTGTATGCTACTTAAATCCTTTGTCTGGTACGAAAATGGAGATGAGATTATGGACAAACTAAAAAATAAATTAACAAATCAAATGAATATATATATATATATATATAATCAGGAATAAAATCCTTTTGTGATCATCATTTACTCTTTAGCTTATCATAATGCAAGCACATGATATGTTTTCTCCCCGGTCAACTATTGTCTCTTTAACGAATTGATTAATCAATTATCCATTACTGTTTATAATATAATAACAAAAGACTTTTCTTTTGTTTGTTTTTTTTTTGCCTTTGGAAATTTATTTATATAGAATATCTATACTTAAGCGTGAACACGAAAATAATTCGAATTTTCTGCTCTTGCGTTTGAACAATGTATATGCTAAAAATATTTGCGTTTGATAAGTTGTTTTTGAATATGAATTCAATCAAAATTTATATCGAACGCTAGTGACTTTTTATATAAAGTAGTACTATACTATTAGCTAGTGGATCTTAATCTCACCTAAGCTCATTCATTTTTAGTAAGTTTATATGACTATGGCCTACAAACTACGAAGAAAACTATATAGTTAAGCTAAGTGCACTAAATTAATCGATCAAAACCACAAGGAAATATGAACAGACCTGAATATGAGACATGTACTTTCAGCAGCACCTATAAGTACATGTACTGATTTAACTGGAAATTTAAAGTTTTATTTCAATACCCATTTCAAATTATATTGATTATTTTAACTATGCGTAAACAATCTATATCCTATCGATTATATATATATATATATATAATTTAGTTCAGTACAAAATGACCGGAGAACTCTTTGCCCAATTTTGGTCCATTCTAAAATTGAATCGGATATTACGATATAGGTAGAAATATAATTTCAATAAATATATACACACACATATATATATACTTATATTCTGATAACAATTGTTCAAAGACATGTAGGGCAACTATCCACACGTACGTTCATATACAGACAGCGTCACATAATACTACAATAAAGGCAATTTGGAGAGTCGTGATGGGTATGTTATTTTCTTCGTATATATGCGATTATTTCATTGTTTTTCGAACACTTTTTATTTCAATTATTTAGTAATATGATTTGTGAAAGTACTTTTTCTCTCATCTGTATGGTGGCTAGCTATGTATATTCAGTATCAAATTTTTTATTTTCTTCATATACAAGATTACAATTTACAAGTCAAATATTGAGGAAGCTATTCTAATGGTTAATGGTGATATAAATTTATTATAAGGACCCCATGCATAGAGGGTCGAGACTCCAATAATTCTACTCTCTGTACAATAGTATTTAAATGTCGTGCCAAAAAAGAAATATCTTATATTATATATATACATATATAATTATATGCGTGTGCAATTAAAAAAAAAATGTTTTGTCATCTTCTTTTTGGTTTTCTCAAGCTTTTTTTTTCATCGCATGTCCCAGACGAGAACATTAACAGTGTATTCCACAATACACTTATTTATACGTGATATCATGTAAAAGAAAATTTGTACAAAGCATATTTCTTTTATTCTAGTTTTATCGCATAACATATTTATTAGCAAACGGAGAGCTACACGCTTAACTTTCATCTTAGAAAAAGTTAACGTTAAAAAAAATGAATTGTGAAAATCATGAGTTTCTAAATAAAAACTAATTAGAAGTAAATGGAGTTATATACTGGTGTTGTTTTTTCCTTTTTATTTTATGGAGATCTTAATACACCATCTCGGTTTGAGAATTCTTTTAATTTATTAATCTCGTATCGAGTTTAGTTTTCTTTTGGGTCAGTTATATCCGTTTGAGTTTATTATCTTAGAAAACATGAGTTTCCAACTCAGCAGTTAACAATAAACTAAGTGATTCATATTTTTTGTATACTAATTATGTAGGTCTATTTACATTTCGATGTAAAATATTAACACGAACGATAATTTAAGTAAAAATATCAAATAAAAAAGAGAATTAAAATTTGGGAACCATGTGTTTTTGGGAAAAGTTCATTGAACATTAGAAAAAAAAAATTAGAGAGTTACAAACCTCCGCAATAAAACGCACAGTTTCTTTAGGAATAATCAATATTTTTTATGATCTCGAATTTTGAATATGAAATCTATTATTCTGTTGTTTTCAAGTGAGTAAAGATGTACACTTGAAGAGGATAACAAATTAAGAATGATAGTTCATATCTTTCCCAAATATTATTTACATGTTAAATATAGCATAATGCATAGTTCACGCGGAGGATATTTACGTTTTAGGATTTGGAAAAAACGAGAAGAAAAAAATACTGAATATAAAGTTCAAAATTTGCACAACGACCTAATTATCTAAATCACGAGCAACGTTGAATAATGTTATGATGTGTATAGTTTACCAACGATATCCAATAAAGAATTTCGTATTGACAAAATACATTGTATGAAAAAGTTGAATGAATTATTAGGACATAAATAATTTTTTTGTACTGTTTCTCAGTTATTATTTAAGAATGCAGCTCAAAATTTCATCCAAAATTTTTAAATTTTATACGTATTAAATTTAATCACATATTCAAGAAGATCACTTATTTTGTTATTTTTGTTAATCTAAAGGTAATGAAAGCTGATTTTTAAACTTCGTTAACAAAATCTTAGTGTTTTTGCTGCATAGAATATAATATAAACCAATGGACTATACACACTCAGGCAATGTAAATTACATGTGTATAAAAGATAATTTAAATCTATAAAGGATATTTTCTTGTGGTTAGACTGTATAATATTTGATTGAACTAAACGGATTAAACCAAGTACTGATATCTTAGTGATTTGGAGTTGGGTATGTACATGTCTCAAGATCCAGATTCGATTTCACTTGACCATCCAAAACTAAAAAAGATTAGTTTAGACCGAAAACCGGATGAATCTCTAGATTACAAAAAAAAAAAAAACAAAACTAAGAGGATTATATAAATGGGTTCGCATGATATCCTATAACTCGTCGTAAAATTAACCATTTATATCAAATTGAAGAGTCTAACGCTAATAGTAACTAATTAGTTAAAATGTATAGTTTAAACTAAACTATTTCAAAGGAGTTGCGTTGGGAAGTTTGGCCAGGAAAAATGAATTTTGGGAAATATAAGAGCATGATAATAGATCAGTAGAGAGTCGACACGTGTCGGGGATGTAGTAGAGGGTCCAAGAACATAAAGCGAAGCTGATGATGAAAACAAGAGGAGAATCGCGGGGCCATGAGGTGGGTCCCAGGTTGGATGTGATTAAGGATGTACTAACCATGAAATCATTACGCATCATCATTCACTTGCTAATTCGAATCCCAGCGTTGTTCCTTCCAGAGTCACTCACTCGAAAAATAAAAAACATATATTAACGAAAACGTTAATTTACTTTCACTGTTATAAATAGTTGTATCGTTTTGACTAAAATAAATTAAATATTCTATCACATCTTAGTAAAGGCAAGTGGCTTTTGAATTATGTTCATTTTAAAAACTAATTTTAATATGGAATGAATTTGACATTTTTACATTTTTAGTAAAACTTATAATTTGAAACTTTAAGGCGATATTTTATGAAACCAAAATATATTTATAAGATATCACTTATATTGAAAATGATAGCTTTTTTTTGTCTTTGGACATATACGATTGTGAAGTGTGGTAAAACCAAAATAAGTTATTTTAGGGCCTTCAATTTTAAAACATATTTTTTGATATATTGATGAAAATTTTTTTTAGTGTGATTTTTTGAGTTTAAATTCTTATTCATATATTAAAAATAGTGTTAATTATTATTAATATTTTACAAAACATTATCTTAAATTTTAGTATTTTTATAGATTTAAAATAGTTTTAATTAAAAATAGATTAGAAAATAGTATAAAATTATATTTTATAGCTAAATAAATGTTTTATAGCTTAAAATAGTAGGAATTTTATATTTATAGATATAAAAATAGTGTTTATTATAAAATTTTTGTTACAATATATATATGTAATAGATTTTTTCCGATTTAGGTCTCCAAATTTTTTGGCACGACTCTGTTTATATGTGTATAAACTCCAACTATTTATTATGAGTTTATGACATAGTTTTTTTGTTAAAATATTATGACGTAGTTGACCAGTAATTGTCGGCAAACCCCAAGTTTGCTGCAGTTAGTGATGCTAAATGGTACTAATTACTTTTATAATTATCGTTAGTCATGATTTTTTCTCTTTTAGCAATTGATTAATGTTTGTCTGCCATTGAATACTCTAGTAACAACCGGCCAAAATTAACATACATCAAAGATCGAAACTCCTTGACTATAACTTCTATTTCCTTTCCGTTTCACATTATTACGCTTTCATATCATATTCATTTTCATTTGTACAGCTAAAAAAAAATGCCATAAAACTAAAAAGTTAAAATGTCATCTCAATCCTATATATATAACTTTTGCTGCAGTTCGAAAAACATATATCGGGCCCATGGAAAATTTCATGAGGTTTCCATTTATATATGCCTGTCAGACATTGTATGGTTGTAATTGTCAAAAGTCAAATGTACATATACTAAGACACACATGAATTATAGATGTCACATTGTATTTATAAGAGAGGCTAAATAAAATCCTCACATTATAATCAATATCACCTTTAGATTAACAAGTTGAGATAGAAGTGCGTAGATAACATATGATAGCTAGCTGTTAGCTAGACAAAGCTATTGCCATGCTAGAAAACACATAATATAAACCCTTCGTATATTTATGTGTTCAATTACTAGTTTTGTAACTTTTGTTCATTCTACATTCCACTTTGTACGTGCTCTATTAAATATTAAACATTGTGAAAAAAGTGGATGGTAAATATCGTTTTCTATAGTTATTGGACAAAGAGTAAGAATTTTGGTAGGCCCCAAAAGAGAAATAAATACCTTTGCCGGAAGAATCTGTCGTAACGGTTTCAATGATCAAAAGAAAGCTGAATTTTATTTCACCTTTTTGGTTCATTTTTATAAATAATTCATATATAACAGTTAATTTATTCCGATATCAGCCACCTCAATCGGGATCCTACGTCATTTTCCGACCGTACATATACCCACAAATCTTGTCACGTGACAGATTCTTGTGGATCCGGACTCGGGTCAATTGATCCTTGAGGACCCGGTTTATTGAGATTTTAGGCAAGCTGAATAAAAAAAACAGAGGAAAAAAACATAATAATTATTTGAGTTTTGGACATAACTGAAAGTATCCAATGCACGCCGGAGCTTATGAGTTTCTGGCCAAAAACATGCATACTATTTTGCAAAATATGATACATATTGCAAAGAAAATAATCTATTCATGTAATAAACAAGACTAGGTTTTTTAATAACGACTATTCATCTAGAAAATAATTACTATATATTATTATTAGCCATTTTAATAGTAATAATTGTATATATACAACAATTTTTATCGGGTAACTATGGATGATTCTGCGGTGCCAAAAATATAACTATACATACATGTGACTATATATTTTTTGTTCAATGACTATATCTGCCATCCAATCTCGTAACTTTCTATTGTTGATTCTATAACGATTAGAGCCAGCATTTAAAGGTTTGTTATTATTCCTTGGAAAAACAAATATCTTCAGTTGTAGGGAAAAAAAACGTGGAGATGTGGGTATGTTAATGCTAACTAGTTAAGCTAGCTAACTAAATAGTTGGGGAGAAAAAGCTACAAATAGTATCTTTGAATGGTAGCCCAGTTAATGGAGTATATTTTTACAAAATAAACAAAACACTATAATATATACCACTCACGCATTGAAACACAAAGCAAGCACATTCAATGTAAAACTTAATGCTCTTTTTGTTATTATCTTATATTTTTAGTTAAACTATACTATAATTAAACTAATTTCGAGTTGTAAGATCTTATATTTCATTGGATAACATACAACAAAAACAAAATGACAATGTTGCAGAAAGTGATCAGACGGTATTTCATTGGATAACATACAATAAAAACAAAATGAATTTTATATTTAAAAAAAAAACATACAACAAAAAATGAAGAGAGAATGCCTATCTGTACGTCGGTGGCTGTATATTTTGTGCGATGTATTTTGCCAAAATAATTTAATGTCGTATATTATTGCGCAAGTATTTAATACTTGGAAATAAAATTAGGGATCAGGGCTAAGTCCAAGACAAGATACGTGTCAATGCACACGTCCAAGTTTCTCGTGTACAATGTCATCGACTCCAGACGGTGACATTTAAAAAAATTTATTGGTCTTTATAAAAAAAAAATTCCGACCTGTCGTGTCATTTCGACTACGACACGTATGATTTTTTGAATCACGTTTTATTATACATAAATCGTACACGAAAATAAACAGTTCACAAACGGATCTTAATTAATTATATGCAACAGAAAAACACTATGTATGGTTGTATGTTATCGAATATCATATCCAACATTTATTTAATGTCATGTATCAACATTATTAGCTGTAAATTGTCTAATGAAATCGTCCATTAAATGATGTAAAAAACAAAACAAAAAAGCGTCCATTATATATATTTGAAGTCGATATGGTCAAATAACTTCTATATTTTATATGAAATGTATTAATCACGACCTTACCAGGAAGTATATTAATTTAATCGCGGTGCATCGCTGTCCACACGCTTGGGGTTCATGCTTACGTGGCATTTGCTGGCAAGTGGCAGTGAAGTTTCTTGTTTGATGTGTATGTTCGATTCCATGTCTTAGCCAAGGTGCATGTTTCTTCTACTTGTTTTCTATAAAGTAATTTATTTAATATAATTTTCTTGTTTTTCTTAACATTTTTCTTTTCTTTTCCTTTGGTAAAAGAATAATTGCGATAAAGATTATTTGTTTTAACAGAAAAAGGCGAAGAGAACAAAATATAAGATTATTTGTCTGAAGTACAATAAAAAATTTCACTCGAGGTTATGCATCATTTGTTTGAATAAATGTTTCAAATTTCGAGTTTTCTTTTAATCAATGTCATTTTAATAAAATGATAGAAGCATGTCAAAACTCCACACTAGTGATGTAAGTGATAATCATCATTGGCTAAAACAATGCTATGATTAAATTCTAGAATTCGTCGGCGACAACGAAATTTGCTTATGATGAAGGTTTTGTACATAATTATGAACCGATTCATTTATTTAACTCTGATTAGGAATAGATGTTTGATGGGATACAAGTGAACACGACACAAAGTAACAAAAAATAACTTAAGGTCACAATATACTATACAACGGTTTTCGAAACATCAAGAAAAAGGACAATTAAAACGTAATTAATCTCATTATGTCTTTGAATCTAAATTAAAAGCTGAGTTTATTTTCCTTTTTGTTGATAATAAAGGATGACAACCCATTTGATTTGAGGGATTCATTAATATAAATAGTTTGGTCATATATATTGCTTAAATCCCACCGTTTATCTCTCCAAACCTCTATAATATGAGGAAAATTAAAAATAATTATTCATATCGCAATCTTAAATAATAGCTTTTTTTTGTTAAAAATTTAATTAGAAAGATAAGTGGACAATGACGCGAGACAAAGACACAATCTTTAGGACCTTGAATAATTAGGGACAGCATAAACACATGGACTAGTCATGTCTTTTTTAATTATGTGGTGTTTACTCTAACGACGTCGATTTGATTAACCAAGTGGTCATAAATCATAATACTTCAATCAAAATATACAATTATCTCGAATTTAAGCTAGGCATGTTTTTTTCGTTTTGGTTTTTGAATGTTAATTTTAAGCGAAGCATGTTGCCTATCGATATTTTCCTTCTGCTAAATTAAATATCTAAGTAATTTTATCGAATTTAACCCAAATATAAAAAATAATAATTATAATAAGAGAAAAAGGAGGTCTCACAACTTTCTGTTGATTAGAGAGATTATCGTTAGCTAGGTTGACTTTAAATGAAAGCAAGCGAGAGAAAAATCAAGAGGATATTTTAAAAGTTTGTTTTTTATAGGATTATTCGGTTCAGTCTGATTTTATTAAGTTCCGCGGTCCGATATTTAATAAAATAACTGAATAAATGATTTAAATAGCTAAAAATTAATATATTGGAATAAGAAATTTTGTAGAATAAATGATTTTATCCTAGTATTGCTGCTGTGCATCGCAATATTTTTTAAAATATTAATAAAAGCTTACAATTGTAGATAAATTAGCATAAAAATCACATTATATATATATATATATATATATTAGTATAGACCCCGCTAGTTTGTATATAAATAACTTATTATTTAATAAAAATGAAAATAACTTATGACTTCATCATCATTTAAATTAAAACTTATATAATACTTGTGTTATAGAAAAATTCTTTGCTGATCAAAGAAATGGCAAATTTAAAACCTTAACAAGAGAAATGAAATCAAATGGTAATAGACCATTAGTAACAATAATCCTGAAAATTTAGGTGAGAGATTAATTTTCCACAAATACGAAATTGTAGTCAATCGAAATGATATCATGCTTTAAATCCATTCAAAACCTAATAAATAAGCTATTCAACGAATACACTTAATTTACGGAAATTAGTCGAATGGTAAAATCTTGGATCATTCTTGATTATTAAAAAATAAAATAAAAAGCAAGACAAATGATCTCGTTCCTTTACTCGTGTGACACATGCATTTTGTCTACTTATTCGGAAGTTCGTGAATTTGAAAAAAAAAGAAAAGGTGCACTGGGCCTATAACTATCATACTACAAATATGGGCCAAGCTCAAGATTAAACGTTATGGGTCTTTATGAACCTATAAGTATTTGGGCCAAACCCAAATCTAAACCCAAACCAAAGAATCTGGTCTACACACCCTTACGGTGTGACTACATGCAGGTGAATATCTCTCTTCTTCTTCTTCTTCTTCTTCTTCTTCTGAAGATTACCCAATCTGGAAAACGCAAGAAGCTGACAAAATTGTGAATTCTCTGAGATTTTCATGGAGTTATCTCTTCTCCGTCCGACGACGCAGTTGCTTCTACCAACGTTTTCGAAGCCGAATCTTCGATTTAATGTCTATAAGCCTCTTAAACTCCGTTGTTCGGTAGCCGCCGTCGGATCTTCCAAAATCGAAGGCGGAGGAGGCACCACCGTCACGGCGGACTGTGTGATTGTAGGCGGCGGTATTAGTGGTCTCTGCATAGCGCAAGCACTCGCTACGAAGCATCCTGATGCTGCACCGAATTTGATTGTGACCGAGGCTAAGGATCGTGTTGGAGGCAACATTATCACTTGTGAAGAGAATGGTTATCTTTGGGAAGAAGGTCCTAATAGTTTTCAGCCTTCTGATCCTATGCTCACTATGGTGGTAAGTTCTTGAAATTGCTTCACATGATGAAACTAAGGCTATATATTTGATTTTGAATGTTCCATTCTTATTGAGAACAATGTAATCGATTTTGCCTGTATGTTTTTGATGAGAGTTGTGATTATTATCTGTGTTTGAATTTGTGAATTTAGCTTTCTCTGTTTATGGTTAGTTCAGGTGGATAGTGGTTTGAAGAATGATTTGGTATTGGGAGATCCTACTGCGCCAAGGTTTGTGTTGTGGAATGGGAAGCTGAGACCGGTTCCATCGAATTTAACAGACTTACCGTTCTTCGATTTGATGAGCATTGGTGGGAAGATTAGGGCTGGGCTTGGTGCACTTGGCATTCGACCATCACCTCCAGTTTGTATTTTGAGCACCTTTAGATCAGTAAAATTTTGAAAAGTTAGGCTTTATGTTGGTAGAAGTTGCTCATGTTCTAAAATTTGACAAAGGGTCGTGAAGAATCCGTGGAGGAGTTTGTACGGCGTAACCTTGGCGATGAGGTATTTGAGCGCCTGATTGAACCATTTTGTTCAGGTAGAGTAGAACTTAAAATGAACCATTTATTAGATGATCAGCATGTCTGAATATCCAGCATTGTGTGTCCTGTTATCATATTATTCTAATGCACCCCTAATGCTTTCGATTTCATGCTTTCAGGTGTTTATGCTGGTGATCCTTCAAAACTGAGTATGAAAGCAGCTTTTGGGAAGGTTTGGAAATTAGAGCAAAATGGTGGAAGCATCATAGGTGGTACTTTTAATGCGATTCAAGAAAGGAAAAATTCTCCCAAGGAAGTGCGAGACCCGTGAGTTACATTACCTTTTCTGTCGCTTGGGTTTTTTTTTGCTCTTGATGTATATTTGTAAAACCAACATAACCTGCTACTTCAGGCGCTTGCCTAAACCAAAGGGCCAAACAGTTGGTTCTTTCAGAAAGGGACTTAGAATGTTGCCAGAAGCAATATCTGCAAGGTATGCTGAACTTGTCTCTTTCTCTATTGGAAGGGAAAAAGGCAAACACTTTATAATGTTTTCTGAAATGTTTTGCAATTTGACAGGTTGGGTAGCAAAGTTAAGTTGTCATGGAAGCTCTCAAGTATTACTAAGCTGGACAACGGAGGATACACCTTAACCTATGAGACTCCGGATGGTATAGTTTCCGTGCAGAGCAAAAGTGTTGTAATGACTGTGCCATCTCATGTTGCTGGCAGTCTATTACGCCCCCTTTCTGTAAGTTTCTCTTTTTGCGAACTAGGAATTTTCGAAAAGCGTAGATTCAAGTAGACAAATGTGGGTTCCTATATCAAGTGTTAACCTTTATCACTTTTTCCTTTCTCAGGAATCTGCCGCAAATGCACTCTCAAAACTTTACTATCCACCAGTTGCAGCAGTATCTGTCTCGTACCCAAAAGAAGCAATCCGAGCAGAATGTTTGATAGATGGTGAACTAAAGGGTTTTGGGCAACTGCATCCACGCACGCAAGGAGTTGAAACTCTAGGTAAAAATCTTGTAGTTTTAATCTTTATTGTGTCAAAATGTTCAAATAAGCTTCATGCGGTTGTTTGGATTTCTTCAGGAACTATATACAGCTCCTCGCTCTTTCCAAATCGAGCACCGCCCGGAAGAATTTTGCTGTTGAACTACATTGGCGGTGCTACCAACACCGGTATTCTATCTAAGGTAGAAAACAACAGTCACTTGTAACACATGTTTCTTCAAACAAGTAAACCTAAGAACCGATCTTTTTCTTTCTTGGGGATTTTATTCTGCAGTCCGAAGATGAGTTAGTTGAAGCGGTTGATCGGGATTTGAGGAAAATGCTAATCAAGCCTAATTCAACTGATCCGCTTAAACTAGGAGTTAGGGTATGGCCTCAAGCCATTCCTCAGTTTCTAGTAGGTCACCTTGATCTCCTTGACATGGCTAAATCATCGCTAACATCTTCGGGGTACGAAGGGCTATTTTTGGGCGGCAATTACGTCGCTGGTGTAGCCTTAGGCAGGTGTGTAGAAGGCGCATATGAAACTGCGACCCAAGTCAACAACTTCATGTCACGGTACGCTTACAAGTAAATGTAAAACATGAAATCTCTCAGCTTGCGAGAGTTTTATTAAATATTTGTTAAACTTTAATTTCATTGATACATAGCTTTTTAAGTTTATAGTTACTTTAGGAGAAGGGTCTCTGGTTCTCGCAGTCTAAATTAGGTCCTGTGTTGACTTTTAACAACTGAGCATATCTTTGGAAATACCCGACCCGGTCACTGACCCGTCCATCTCCGGGAATCCCACATTCTAAACCGCCGTTTATGATGTTGGTTACTAGACCATAACCAACGGTCCGGTTTGCTGCTAAATCTGCTTTCGTTGGTCTGTACCGGTTAACCATGACGGCATGGCAGGACGGTTTAGGAGCCTGTTCGGTCATCCAAAACCAAAGAGCTGTCTTGAAAGCTATAACGGAGTTGTTGGCTACAATTTCTGGGTTCCTTAAACCGTCGAAACCCAATGCTTGACCCGCCTGTCCGTAATTGTAATTCCTATTTATCCCAAAGAAAAAAAGGACTAAAATTAAGTAAAAGCTAACACCTGATATTAGCATATATGGATAACAAGATTGTATAAAAGCAACATAATAGAATGATAAAACTATATTAGTCGAAAAAGGAAAGAATAATAAAACTATATAAAAAAAAAGTTTTAAATCTGTTAACTTGCAAAATGATGGAACTGTAACATGTGGTATATCGATTTCATGTGTTTCTAATCAATGACACTTTTTTCTTAATTAACAATCACAGTTTTTTCATTTTTTGGGGGTCAACAATCACATTTTTTCTTGAAATTAGAATCTATACTTTTTCATTCTGCAAAATTAATAATAAACGTAAAAAGATTTCTGTGGGGTTTATATATTCAAAATTTTAAAAATATAGGTTAATATTTTTTTATCATTGCAATTTGCAAATCATTATTTGGTTCCGCCATTTACGTAGTAAACCATCAACTCTAAATATAGCCAAAATTATGGGATGATAGATTGATAAATTTGTGATTGGAAAATATATATGGGGATTTTCTGAATCATTTCCTTACTTTCACATCAAAAGGTTTACCAACCAGAATTATAATATTTAGGATTAAAACTATCTCACGGCATTCGTAAAAATCGTCCATTATGCGGCCAACAATCATATTGAAATGATAGAGTATTATATACGAGAAATTAAATAAATAGAATTGGTTAATGGCTGAGTGATTAATATTATAGCTTTAGACGTACCAAGAAAGTTGAATGGGACCTCTTCCTTTGTAAGACTTGCCGGGGAAACAAGGCCACTCCTTATTAGAAGCATCACAATAATTACTCTGTGGACTCACTTCCTCTTTAAAACATAGTCCCCATGCGTACGGTCCGTCCGGTGCCGTGGCCCAACCACCTGTCGTCTCGTGAGAGATCTGCGCCAAAAACGCAGCCACTTCGCGCCGCCTTGTGCTCATGGCTCCTACGCTCCCAAACCTCGGGAACCATCTTGTCGCCTCCACGAAAGCTTCGTAAGGGTAGAAACCTTTTGCAGGGCATGCGTTGTTATCCTTGTGGATGAAGATTTGGTCGTAGAGAGATCTTGGGACTAGTCTCATGATTGGTGCGGGTCTACGGAAGTGGTTTTGAGCTTCGGTTTCATGGAGAGAGGATGATATTGAGAAGATGAAGAGGAAGAGAGATATCAATAGAGAAATTTGTTTCTCCATTTTTGTTTTTTTCTTGTGTTGTGTGTGAGAAGATGGAGTTTTGGTTTCGTTGTTATATAGACAGGGAGATGTAGTAGTGGAAGACTTATTACTTAAATGTTTTCTTTGGTCAACGTTTTGACATATTTTAGTGGAGTTTATTGTTTTTATTATATAGTTGTAAGATGGTCTACTTTCTTTTTCAATGTTAGATGACCGATTCCTTTTTTTTTTTTTTTGTCAACAGAAGACCCATTCTTGATTTGAAAAGTGCATTGATAACAATTGTGTGCGTATATATATCTTGGTTTACATTAGTTTCAAACCGGATAAATTGAACCATTTTAGTCTGAACTTAATTGAATAAAGTTAATAAAAATACCGTTTGCCAAACAAAATTTAATAATAAAAAGACCAAACTGAAATTGAGATAAAATTTCTATTGGTCTTAATTAGTTTACAAAACTATCAAAGACTGTTTCTGAAGATAAAAAAAATAAAAAAAGTCCAAGTTCGAGGTCGGTGGCTAACTAACATGAAAAGCGCCGAGCAACTTGTGGAATTTAGCGTTGGACCAAATCGTGACCACTTTAAATTAAGAAAATAAGATCCAATTGCTTAAAAAGAGAATAGTAAAACACCAAACCAACATATACTGTCAAATCTTAGATCCTCTGGTAAAAAAATGGATCTGAAAACACATTTTCAAAAGTAATTCTTTTTTCCTTTATTTATTTTGTAAACATTATCTGTAAGGAAATAAGGTTCTTTACTTATTATTCTGTTATTCTTCCGGATATATGTTTTTTTTGTTAATTGCTAAATGCTTAACCATTAACAGACTATGTCAAGTCAACCACGTAATTACAAAAAAAAAAAAAATCGAATCTCGTCACATGATAGTTGAAGGACTATACCAATCACATAATGTCATAAACAATAATCATGTTAAGAGAAAGATAATATAGAGTAAACGAACTGGAGATAATATTGTAACGTTTACCTAATCATATGATTTTTATATCATACTTTTCCTTTTTATCATTGGTTTTTATTTTAAAGAATTTAATTAACTTAAATGCTCTGGCAAGCCTAATCGGAGATATATAATCTATGAAAATAATCATACGAGTAAAATTTAGCACTGTATGCTAGATTGCCCGGTTATTTATAATTTTCTTAATATACAATTATAAATCTAATTAATATTTTAAAAAAAATCTAAGAGTCATCTCTACATTACCAGATATACATTTTACCTTTTGTTTTAAAACAATACATTATTACTCAACAAATATTATTTTTTAAAAATATTGTTGATTAGTTCAGCAAAAAAGAGTTCATAATTCTTACAAAGGGCCCAACAGTGAGATTTGGGCTGAAACGACCATTTTGTTAACCATATACTGTAAGGTGTATAACATGGGTCTAATAAAAGGCCCATTATCAATTGTGTTAGCCCACTAAAACTAGTTTCTCCTTTTTTTTTTTTTTTTTTTTTTTTTAAGAGTAGGTTACATCGAATCAAAAGCTTATATGCAGAAGCATAGAAGTGATTTTTTTGAAAAAATTAGGAAGCGAATATGTGTTAGAAATAAATATATATACATATATATATATATATATAATTAAACATTATACAATATTAATAATTATTGTTAATAACATATATTCAATACATTTATATGTATATATAATTAAAACATCTAATATATTAAAAATTTACTTTAAATAACAGAAATTCAGTGCTTCATTTTTACATAATTCAACTAAAATTATTTTAATTCGAAATCATCATATTTATTATAATTCTATGTTTTTAAAAAAAAAATCGTCATATTCAAAAATTTTAAAATAATTTTATCTAACTAATCAAATTAATCACTTTCAACATTTCGCATATAATTCAAATAATATTTTTAAATAATTTTTTTTATAGATAAAAAATAAAATGATATGCACAATCACAAAATTACTATATTAGTTCTCGCTTTTTTTAAAATACAAAATATATAACAGATAATAGTTACTAAAACGGAAGCGTAAGCTTCCAACGTATTTTTAAAAGATTATTTTTGGAAGCACCATAAAAACGAAATTCAAAAATATTCTGACTCCAATTGCAATTATGAAGTGAGAAGCATACGTTGAACGAAAGTTCCGTGCTACTAGATACCAAGCTATCAGCCATAATTGTTAATTTTTGTTTATGTGAATGTAACTGTGCATTTGGTACAAGAGGAAAATTTTCACATTGTTAGATTTAGACAACGTCACTCTTTAGGTTTATAATATTTATCGGATTGTAATAAACAGGTGGGAGTTCAAATGTCAAATAATGCAGTTAAATAAAATTACAAAAGCCATGCATTTTTCAGAAATGGAAGCAAATAAACAAATTGAGTTATACTTTTACAGTCTTTTGACCAAAAGAGTACTTGAGTACTAGTAACAAAGTCACAAGGGGATCTCCGAAATAGAGTTGTTTTCACATGAGAATAAAAGTAGAAAATACAAATTTATTTAATTTACAATTTTCTAAAATTTAATGTTGAGATACATATATAGTCGGATATACTACAATCAATAACGTTTAAGAGCTATATTTATATAATACTTTCTCTATTTCATCATATATGACTACACTAAAATCATATGATTTAAGAAACTATAAGATATATATATATATAAGGACTTAATTTTAATATCTAATTTAAGAAAACAACCAATGATCATAAAATACAATGTATACAAATAATCAAACAAATTAAATGAATATATGTTTTACATAAAAACTTGAAAAATCTCCGAATATTATGTATAAACCTTGCTTAACGCAATCCAACACAAAATCCAGACAAGCAAAGCTTAACGCAAGAACACTTCATTTTTCATTTTTGTCATACATTAGCTAGTTACAATATTTTTTCATAAACTATGATAAAAATGCAGTTGAAATAATAATAACAAAAATATGCATATATATGTTAATATTTTCCTTATGCACCGTGTGTGACTGTATGATGATGGAGGAAATATATTATATCCTTCAAAGGATGCAAACTACAACTAATTTTTTATGTATCCGATGTTTTCGGAGATAAATTGAGTGGGATGTGAAATTCAAGCACCATTCCATTATTGGGAGAACAAAATTTGTTTTTCTACAGCTCATATACACTTATACATACGTGGAATTAAATTTTAAGTGATGACCAATCACAAACTTTTTTTTTTTTTTACCAATCACAACTTTAAATCTCTCTGATACAGTTTATTATATCAGCGCAATTCCAAACCCTAACCAGCTAGATATTCACTATATACCTTTTTTAATTATTGTTATTGGGTAAGAAAAGCTGATCAATTAGTCAGTAATAGCTAAAGCTTTCGTTTTCATTCACCAAACCCTAAATGTCGTGGATTTAAAACTATTAAACTTCGCAGTAGAATAGAGCGTCGAGATAAATATCTACCTTTTATTCTTTTATACATGCTCTTGTTTTTCTGGTATACTCTTCTAGCTAAAAGGTTAATTAAGGCTAATTTTAAAAATTTAACTAAATTTATTGTAAGTTGATTTTTAATTTAAGTTTGGATTTAGGGCATTACAAAAATTGTGACACTTTAGAAATTTACAATTTAGTGGTAGTTTTTTATATTTAATAGAATTGGTAGTTTAGAAAAATAAAACTTTAAAATGGTAGTTTAAAAAATAACTCTATATTTTATGCATGAGTTTAAATGTTGAACAATGATAAAACAGTTTAAAGGTATTACGTTTAAATTTTTAATCTTTAGAGACATTTTCCTGTAAAATTTGAAAAATATAACTGGTTTTGATTAAAAAAGATGTATTGGATTCGCCAAAACATAAATTCTGCAAATTTTAGCAAAAGAATATGTCTTTAATTTTGGCAAAGGAATTCAGCAAATCCACCACTGATAAACCATCTACACCGAATTTCAAGTGGTAAAATATAAATGGTGCACGTAAATTTTTTTTTTTTGTCATCATCTGACTTTCGCAAAGTAAATTCACTCCCAAATTCGCTTTTTATGTCACGTAAATGTTTGCAAACTTTACATGACATAAAAAAAAGTGAATTTGGGAGTTAAATGTGTTTGCGTCCTTGATCCTAGCTAGTACCGAGACCACTGTATTACCATATACGCGAATGCGAATTATTTTGGTTATAAATTTTGACGATAACAAGTTAGCGATCAAACACTCACAAAACTTTGACATGTCGTTGTGATAATAACGCTGGCAAATGGCAATCAACGTCAGCCTCATCTAACACAAACGTGACCAACTTATACATTTAATGTAAACTAAAAATCCATCCACAAACTGGCAAAAAATGACGTACGGTTCAAAAATTGATAATAGCAATGTAATCTCCTCTTTTTTGGTATGATTTGTATATCGTTTAAATTAAGACTTATCCTTTTTCTCTAAACAACAACAATTATTCTATATTTTAGATTTAAAGAGAGTATGTTGCGGAAATGGCACATGTTCATTTATGAACTAAATAAATGAAGCAACTTATAAAAGTGTATTACTGAGAGTAGTTAACGTACGCTTCGAAGGTGTATCTATGTTTTCTATATTTTTAATTTTTTTAGTTAACTAGTTATCTTAAAATTTAAGTATTTTCTCTTAAAGAGTTCTGTTTTAGAAGGAAGAAGTTGAAGCTCGGAAAAAAGGAGAGAAAAAAGAATTATAAAAATAGCTGAGTTACCAAAAAATAATAATAATTATAACTTATAAGAATCAAATATATGTTTTTCGAATTAAACCTAGTAAAGGGGAAAGTGATTAAACTTAATATATATATATATATATATATCAATGATATTTAGGTGGTTCCTTTGACTTTTGTTAGACCATGTGGATGGATGCACACATACAAACATGTATATTTATATATATCATCGCCTTTAATTGGACGTGCATATCGGTGGATTATTCAGTTAATTACATACTTGAGCATGACACGTTAACCATAATATTCTCCTAGTCGTCACAAACTGAAAAAAAAAAATCCCGTACCTCTCAAAAATATACGTTCTCCCATATTGTAATTTATAAAATAATTTGGCTGATCGCAATTTGCAGACGCTCAAATCGCGTGTTAGGAAGAAGAAAACTTTGCTTTCGGTTTTCTTTTCTAATAATCGGTATGTTGTATTGAATTAGGGAACATAAGCTAAAAACAAAATAGATAATGTTCCTCGATATACACTCAAAAAATTAGCATTTAAAGAAACTCACAATTCAAGCAAAGACTCAAAATTAGAAGCAAACACAAGTAAGAAACCAACATAATTTGATTTTCAACGAGTGTGTATATCTCTCGGAACGTATTACGGATATACATCTCTAGTATTCTTAACAGTCCTAACGATTTTACACATTTTCCTGCTATTATGCTCTCTACTGCAATAGTATACGTATTTACGTGCATGAAAACGAACAAATGCGTCGTAATGTGCATAAGCAACGAAGCATTAAAAAAAGAAGAGATTAATTAATTATCACATAATATAATTGGTTTGGGGAGTGAGTGTGAAACTGTGAATGAAATTTAAAACCAAAAAGAAAAAATTGTGAATGAATTGTGGATATTAATTTAAAGAGGTCGCTCCCTTTTCAAAGTTGCTACGAAAAAGATTGGCAATTTGATGGCTAATCCCCCTACATGATGGTCCCATTTGGACCTTCTTGCTGCATTATTTCAAAAATAAATATATAAAAGTATATATAATAAAAATATACACATATACTTAAAAGATTAACAAAGTATTTGTTTTCCATAATATACAACGAATTGTTGCTTTTGTTGTACATGTTTAAATTTAAAGTTATTTTATATTTACAGAAAGAGTATTTTAAATACTAAATATTCCATTTAATTAGTTAATTATTTTAATCACAATTTTAAATAATAATGATTATATACAAGTAATTTTTATCAGTTTATGTTAAACCAAATTAATTCTTATACTTTAATGGATAGAATATACAGCACGATGAACTTGTTTTGCTAAATAAATATATGATGAACTAGTGTTAAATTAGTATTAAAAATGAATGGTTGATAATTTGCTACACTACTTTAACTAATGATGCAAATTTTATAAACTTACAGGTACATGATCCGAAGCTTTATAATATTGAGTTACTTATAATTATCTTATATATATATATATATGTGTGTGTGTGTGAAGAGAGTAAATATAAGTAGCTAGGAGGTCAAACTTAATTAATAAATCTAGCTAGAATTCCACGATCCTCACTAGTTAACAACTACGAGAAAATAGCCGCGGACCATATTGCATGATTAAATCCCCCTTATTTGATTTATATTACCCACATATATATATAACGTATTTTGTACGTTATTCATTGCAAAAACAAATATCCGTAAAGTAATTAAAATGAGGAAAAAAGTGGACTATTTTTTTGGCCTCTTTAATTTCTTTTTATTTTTTCTCCCAAACGTGTGGGCAAATGTGGGACTAATTTGTAGACTTTTTCTTCCATTCCTCTTTATTTGCTTGTTTTAGGCTTTACCTAAGCGCCGTTTTCGTTTACTCGATTTCTTCCTTATTTCCAATTTAAGTTTTTGTTTTTGTTTGGAAATTATCCAACATATAATCTTTTCAAGTCCAAAAGACAACAGATCTTCGGCATATATACGTGATTCTTTCAAGTTTGGGGGAATACTATTTATGTATGTTAAAGAAAGGCAAAGTACCTTGGTTATAGATATGTCAATTCATATAAATATATATGGTAAATTTTTAATATAAGGAAGTATCTAAATTCACATATTATAAGACTGAAATAAAAATATTTCAGACCTGTTGAACTAATCGTGTGGGGGTGAAGAAACTTCCTCTCTTTTCTTTTTTTCTCATTTATTTGAATCTTATAAGTTATAAATAATCATCATTTCACTTAGTTTTAATTAAAAACAAAAAAAAAACATATACTAAAATTTCTTGTCATTTGCGGAAAAGATGTTGTAAGTTTTTTGTCGTTAATGGATATAAGTTGTCCATTATTTTTATTCTATATTATATTAAAAATACGATTTCGTTTCACGTGAAAATTGCAAGGAAAACAGATCATCATCTCAATTTTACATATATTTTAATTATTGCTAATGGTTTCTAAGAAGGCATTACTCATTAGACACATATTTTAATTACATTATCGTTTTTACGTTTTGTCAAAAAAAATTTCCCCGTAATTTCCAAAACGGGTAAGAGAAGAAAAGTTCTTACTTACAAAATAAATAGGTAATGATATTTTGGTAACTGTAATAGCAGTACCTATTGATAGTTTGTTAAAGATATTATTTGCATTTTATAGATAATATAGCAATTGATAGTTTGATAGCTTATTATTTGCATTGCTATTTCAATAATTATCTAACTGCTATTTTTTAATCAATTCAAGAATAAAACGAAATTGCATTTATTATTTAAAATATATTTAAACTTATCATTGACTTGATGAAATCTCCTCACATGGAAAATTGCTAAGATCACGACTTGAAAGTTGAAAGTTGAAACGTAGATAGTTGGAGTTGGAGATATTGAAGAACTTGTATGTAATGTATCAATTAAATTTTTCTTTATGTTTTCATAAACTAATAAACTATGAAATGTGGTTTCTTATTTTCTTTTATTTAATATTACTAAGTACGATTTTTTTTCCATATCTAATTAAATAAAACCCTAAGGAAAAGGACCTTTCAGCTGTAGATTTCAGTGTCAATGGAAACATGGCATCTTCTACTACTTCGTTGACCAAAGTTCTTTCCACATCTTCATTAATTAACTACTGGGTGAATTGGTGTTAATTATTAACAATTTAAAAAAATATTTTGGTACAGTTTGTTTTAATGCTAGAAAGAGGGTTTATAAATAATCAGACATTAACATGTATTTGATCTAATTTTATTATCATGATGATCATATTCATCTAATATATCTACATGCCATATGCGATTATATAATGAACGGTTCCACAAAGAACTACATGACAGTGCAATAATACTTAAGATTTTTGACCGATGATTCTTGTATTATATCCATTGGACAACTTTATTTTTAAAATTCTAAAATACTTCGCGTCTAGTAATTTGCAATAAAATGCATTTTCTATAAATCAAACTCCAAACACAATATAAAAAGCTTTTAAACTCTTGACTACTGAAATTCTCGATAAAATAATCTTTTTCGAAGAGATTGTTTATGACTGATCCGAGGCCGAAAACGGCAATGGGCTAATTAAAGGCTTATAACTTCCCTATTAACGATTTTTTTTTCTTTTTTTTTTTGATAGATAGTGTCGACATTTTAATTAACATTCTCATAAGAAAATGTTTTTCTAATCACAAGAGGTCGGCGAGTAGAAACGTGTACCGAAAAGGACAAATGACAGTTATATGTAAATTATTTGACAATTATACAAATTTAAAGAAGGAAACTTTATAAATACTACTGATTTTGAAGAACACAACAAGAATATATATACGGTGTAGAGTATTTCAAATATGTGTGAGCTTTTAATACGTCAAGCAATAGGATTATAGGAAGCACTCAAATTATTTCATTTTTTGGACAAATTTTAGGCGTACTTAACGTCGTTAAGTTAACGAATAAAAATGATAAGAACCAGGAAGTTTGAATTTTCCTTTCCACTTTCTTGTGTAAATGAACTATTACATTTATCTATATTTACTCATTCTGTTCGATCGGTAAAATGTTGCACACATTTGTTTTTTTCTCACATAAAAATACCATTCAGCACTCCTTCTGTTTCAATTTATTTATAGTTTGAAGAAAAAAAATTGTTGCAAAATAAGTTATTTTCTCACTTTCCTAAATAAAAATTGTCACTATTCCAATTTTTTTTCTTTGTATTAAATAATATTCCATCCCTCTCTTGCTGGCAAAAGATTGAAATAAGCAATAGAATATGAGGGCATAAAAAGTATTTTATGTGCTTTTTTAAATTAGTGCAAATTTTTTAAAATACAAATAAATTAAAACAGAGGGAAATTGAATCTAGTTTTAGTCTTGGTTGGGACTGAGAGAGATTTGTCTTGATGAGAGGAAGATGCACGGAGCCTCATACCAATTAACCAGAAGTAAAAAAAAGAAAACATTTTGAATATCTAAATAAAAACAATTCGACGAATAATAGAAATAATGCAAAATATAAATAGTTTCAAAATATCAAATAAAATAAAATTTTACATAAAACTTTAAAATGTAATAAAGTGATAAAAACTCTAAACCAACTTATAAAATGAAACAAATATAATAATTTGAAAATAACAAAAAGAAAATATTTTATGTCTAAAAGTTTTAGTGGAAAGTCTAATTTTCTTGGAAATAAACTGTTGTAAATACGTATATCTTTTATAGACATTTACAATTTATGTAATTCACTAATAGTAATAGTTAAACATTCATCATGTCTATATAACCATAACAAACTCATTAAACATATCGATCTATTTTCAAATAATGACTGCTCAAACGCGAGATAATTATAAATGATCTATAGCGGTTAAAATGATCTCAAAATAAGTTTGTTCGCCAACTTAATTTTAGTAAGTTTTGTTGTATTAATGATCTAAGAAAAGGTTTTATTGAAAACAAACCAATCAAAGAGAAAAACTTTCAGCGCCACTATAGATAGTAGTAGCCTTTAGGTCGGTCCAAATATGGGATAAATTTTTTCTTCTGATGAATTGAAAAACAAAAATCCTTAGCTAAAACGTTTTTTTTTTTTTGTTTTACCTTAGCTAAAACGTTGATCAAGAACAAAAGATCAAACAACTTTTCTTCTTCTTCTTAAGATATCAAAAAGAAATTCCAGCTTTTATCCAAAAAATAAATAAAAAATAGTATCTTCATTTATAGTTGTAGAGGAAACAAAAATCTAAAATGCTATTTAAGAAAGTTTGACTACTACTAAACAAAAAGAAAAAAAAAATCTCTTTACCATCATATAACGAATCACTAGAGATATCAAATCTGAATCTCAATTAATTAACCAAATCATAATATCCATATAAATATATTTTAATGACCTTGCACGACGGTCTCCTCTGAGCTCGTTGACGATGACAGATTTAGAAAACTGAAATTTGATTATTATATTAGTATTTTTGTAAAATTAAAAGATGCTATAAAATGTAAACTATTTATAAAAAAAAAAAAAAAAAAAAAAAAAAGAAGAAGAAGGAAAAAGGCAAAATAAATGACTTGGTAGTTAGCTCCGGCTTCAATGAATGGTCAAGTGGGATTAGGTACTTTTTCTTCCTTCTCTGGGTCCCACTCTCTTTATCGTTTCCTCACCGTCCGATAGTGCCACCGTTATGCCGTGCCGTCAACTCCGTTGACTTGAAGACAACGCTTCTCGTCCTTTACTGAGTCTCACGTCGTTCTTCTCCGTCAACTTTCTCCTAACGGCTACTTAACGGAAATCCGTCACTGTTACAATTAAGGCTACGCTTGATGTTTATCTCCGATTTACACGTCACTCTTTCGATCTTACCCTTTTATCTTTTGACACGTGTGCATATCTGACGACATATATATATATATATATATATCAAGGAACTAATCCACTCAAGACATTTTCTTATTTTATTATTTACATCGTTTCTTGCTGCATCTAAATCTTTGGACAACCTTTCAAATTATATTCTAACAGTTCTAAACAAAATTAGAAAGAAAACAAAATAACAATATATACATATAATATTGAGATCAAATCTGACATTTAAGAACCACTCAAGATCTTCTTAGTTGTATAATTTGTAAATGAATTCTTTATATTTAAGAGGTAAAAGAAAGAGTCAGTCTGATACATATCACAAACAAATTTCATTATGTTATATAACATAAATATGAAATATAATTTTAAAACACAACGCTATAAATTTATGTTAAATGAAAATGACTAAAATAAAATTTGCATTTCCGCAAATTTACCAATCGACTAATATAAAATTTAAACATAACAGTCACTTGGCCATTTTTTAATATATGTGGAACATTTGACAAAAGGGTGATTTCTCGTTGAAAATAGAAACCTTTAGCTAAGACTTTACACAACTTATCCTTATAAATTAACTCTTTTAGTTTTTTTTTCTCTACCTCTCTCTCTCGATCTCTGTTTATATGATAATGGAAGAACCTTCTCAAGATCGCCGAGAAATTGCGTTCTTGCACTCCGGCGAATTTCTTCGGGGAGATTCCTCCTCAAAGGTTCATCAACCAAACGAGTCTCCGGTGGAAGATCATCACAAGCCGTCCATCAAAGAAGTTGATTTCTTCGCCGCCAAAAGCCAGCCGTACGATCTTAGTCATGTAAGAACGACGACGATCGTTGGATCTTCCGGTTTTAATGTAATATTTTAGATTAAAGATATGAATAAATATATAACAGGACGTTATTAATTATATAAAATTTCATGGCATCTTAGGATGAGTTATATTTGGTAAACTCACGTCTTCAAACATCAAGTGATGATGGCGATGACAAAACCAAAACCCAAGTAAGTATTTCTGAATTGTTATTATTTTCCTTCGATAGAATTTCATTATTTTTGTTTTTTTTTTGGGGTTCAATGGACCTTTCATTGTTTATGTTGAGAATAATTCACATACAAAATAAATTTACAAACAAAATAATCAGAAAGTAAATATTGTTGTATACGCACTAATTTGATCATGTGTGTTTATCTATAAATTCGCTATCTTCATTTATGTATACACACATTTTAAATTATTTTTTGGTCATCTTTTAATTCCGTATATAAAATTGTTAGTTCGTTGAACAAAAAAAAAATTGTTAGTTACTGTTTGATAAATTATGTTTTAATTCCGTAGATAAAAATTTGCAGATTAGTAGGCTGAAATTGGAGCTAGAGAGGCTTCACGAGGAGAACCAAAAGCTGAAGCATTTATTAGATGAGATCAGTGAGAGTTACAACGACCTCCAACGTAGAGTTTTGTTAGCGAGACAGACACAAGTGGAAGGTCTTCATAAACAACATGAGGTACTTGATAAATCATATCATAAAAAATGATAATAGTAACAAGAAATTGGTTTCTTACAAAATAAATGATGACTTTTGTCTTCTTAAAAATCATTAAATTATTTATTGGTCTTCGCTGCACCGGGATTAGTTTAGGCTATACTAGGATTTATCCATTTTTAACAATAAACAAATCTTCCGTGATCTATTAATTAGTGTTATCTTCTCTCGATGTCAATTAAATTTTGCAAAAATATATATATATATATATATATGTGCAGTATACATATCTTATGAATGTAACTGAGTTATGTATTTAGAATTTTCATTCTCATCTAAAATGCCTATATTTGAAAAGCCGGCAAAATAAATAAATGCGGCTTTTATTTGATAAAATATTAAGAAAAGGAAAAAAATAGCCCATGACTCGGTCAAGAAAATATTAATGTTTCTTACAACTAATATTAAATGGCGAATTGAATTTTGGATTTTCCGAGATATTTTAAACTAAAAAAAACTTTGTTCCCTTTTTATATCTAGAAGCTACAAATTAACGACAACTTATTTGTTTATAGTTAGACACTTTCCTGTATATGCATCATATGTGAGTCTTTACCCTAGATTTTAAATATTTTCCAATACGCCCATAGACCACAGGTGATGAATACATATGTGTTAGGTTATATATAATGTGTTTGTGTTTGTGTGTGTATATCATGTATTGGCCTCGATCAGTACTATATATGAGTTTACTTGATCAAATAAGTTAATCAAATTACCAACATTAAGCTTTATAATCTTTGGTGAATTAGTCTCAAACTTTTAGTTTCAATTTGACTAAGAAGTACTAATATACGTTTTTTCTTACAAATTTTTGTTTGGTAAAAAGGAAATAGCTCTAGAGGACAGAAGAGCAATGGAAATGAACAATGAAACTCCGGCCAACACCTTAAAGCGACTGTCTCCGGACGACGTTGATGATCGTAATCTGCACCGAGGTTCCCCAAAAACTCCAAGATTAGACCAAAGCAAGAGTACTAATCATGAAGAACAACAAAGCCCTCATGATCAATTGCCCTTTAGAAAAGCTAGGGTTTCCGTTAGAGCTAGATCTGATGCGACCACGGTAGCTTTCTATTTTTAATTTTATTTTGGTTACATATATTTCATTTATTGAAACAAAAATCATAACCATTAATTATTATTATTATTTGATAGGTAAATGACGGATGTCAATGGAGAAAATACGGTCAGAAAATGGCGAAAGGAAATCCATGTCCTCGCGCTTACTATCGTTGCACCATGGCCGTTGGATGTCCTGTTCGTAAACAGGTTAGTAACTATTTGTAACTTATGGTTAAATTTAACAAAAAATTCCGATTATTAACAAAAGTCTTTACAATATTTTCTATACCTAAAAAATATACATATATTTAGATAAAATTATGTGTGAATTATATATGAATTTTTGATAATTTTGATAATTAGTAATTTCCAAACGAAAATGCCATAATAATTAATGAAAATTTATTTGATGTTAGCACAATGACAACATTACCACAAATGACTAGATTTAATTAGCGATTATAGTTTGTATACAACTGTTTTGTAAAGTTTTAAAAGAAGATTTTAGAAATTCTTTTCCAAATTTAGTAAGGTTTTTCTAATTAGATCCCTTTTACTTTTGAAAAACAAAACTAGAGTGCGATTTTTTCTTAAAGAATACTTAATTATTTTCTATAAGAAAAATGATATAAATTGCTAATTTGAATTCGTATAGGTCCAACGATGCGCCGAAGATACGACTATCTTGACCACAACGTACGAAGGAAACCATAACCATCCTCTTCCACCGTCAGCCACCGCCATGGCTGCAACCACCTCCGCTGCAGCCGCCATGCTCTTATCTGGCTCCACCACCAGCAACCTCCACCAAACTCTCTCTAGCCCCTCCGCCACGTCATCGTCGTCCTTCTACCATAACTTTCCTTACACCTCTACAATCGCCACACTCTCCGCCTCCGCTCCTTTCCCCACCATAACTCTAGACCTCACCAACCCACCTCGACCACTACAACCGCCGCCGCAGCTTCTGAGCCAGTACGGCCCCGCGGCGTTTTTACCAAGCGCTAGTCAAATTAGGTCTATCAATAATAATCCGCACTTATTATTACCTAATTTGTTTGGCCCACAAGCACCATCACGTGACATGGTCGATACGGTTAGGGCTGCGATTGCGATGGATCCGAATTTCACGGCGGCGCTTGCGGCGGCGATCTCAAACATTATGGGAGGAGGTAAAGAAAATAATAATAATAATGGTAATAACAAGGTTGATGAGATAAGTGGAGGAAGTAGTAACGGAGATTCGTCACAGCTTCCTCAGTCTTGCACCACTTTCTCTACTAACTAATTTAGTAGTATTAAGTACCATTATTATTATATATACGTTATATTACTATTCTTGTTACACACATATTATATATACAGATATATCTGTATATGCGTATCTTCATTTTTCTGGCATGTACATTATGTATGTATATGTTTATATATATATATATTGATACATATGAATGATATGGAGAGAGATTATAGGTTTTTGTTTTTGACCGGACTCGATTTTGGCTATTATTTGTTTTCTTTATAAGAACGGGTTGTAAGGTTTTCTTTTTATATAGTTCAATGTAAAAAGATCATGCATGCTGATGTCTTAGTATATTACATTGTTACTATAATATGACTATATATAAGTAACATTTGTCTTACATATACCGAATATGGTTTCATAGAGGCGTGCCTACCATAGTAAAAAAAAAGGCATTCGACTTAAACTCCCAAAATATTAGTCAAAATTTAGGATCTCCGATTGATAAAATATGTATTTTAGTGTGGTTCTTATTGAGTTTAAAATTTTATTTCATATATAGGTATTAATTTTTTTTTAATATTTTACAAAATTTATTATTTTATAGATTAAAAACAATGTTAATTAAAAATGCATTACAAAATAGTATAAAGTTATATTTTATATCTTAAGTAAGTAATTCAAAATTTATCTTTGTACATTAAAAAATATTGTTTTATTATCTCTAATTATTACAAAAATATGTTAAATTCTAGTTTTAATACATATTTTAACCACAAAAATATATGAAATGGTTATTTATTTTGTTCGTCTTAGATCTCTAGAACTCTTGGCACGTCAATCATAGGTATTATATATTATATAACCAATAGAAAATTATATAATTATCACAAAATATTAAATGATGTTTACTTAAAATCTTGATTGACCATTGATTTATTCGCTGTTCTGATGGGCCTTAATTTTGCACTTACGAATGTCTTAGAGAAATATAAGCCCAGCCCACTAGCTATTAGAAGCCCATCGTACGTGGCGCACGTGGAAGCACCTCTGTACGACGGACCCAGTCCAACTCTTAAGATTCGACACATACGAGAGACATTAGCAAAGGTTGTTTAGTTGGCTCGAGGTATATTGAACTTAATGACGTGTCACTTCTGTTTAATATATATAGCCACCAGTTGACCCTGGTCAAACAAATTAAAACGTTTCTTACCTTTTCCGCAAATTAAAACGTTTCATTATATATGTTCCACATTTGTAAATTATGAAATAGTTGCTTAACACTAGAAAAAAAGCTAGGGATCGATTGTAAACCAAGTTGTGATGATCTAATGGTTTCTACTTCAAGAAGAATTATCCTGTTAGTTTAGATCAGAGATCGATTCTTCTCAAGCGCAGAATTATTTAAATCATTCTCATTTATTTAGTCGATATGGTGTCATGCTCTAAGTCCATTAGAAAACATGGTGAGTAAACTATTCGATGGGTACATTTACTATGGAGGATTAGTCGGGTGTTAAGAACCCGTATCATTCTCTAGTTATAAAAAAAAAAAAATAGAAAAAAAACATTGTTACCGATTTCTACTGAACCTTTTTTGTCTTCTATTTTCTTTTTAGGTATTGTGTTTTCTATTTTTATAATTGACATAATTGTCTTCTCTTGTTTGCTATAGTTGGAGTTTACATGTAACTTATGTCTATATATGAAATAGTATCATACGACTTAGATAGGCAGTGTGCCTAATTGATCATTGGTATTTATTATCATATTCAGATATCAAAATATTTGATTCAAAATAATATGTCTAAATAAATACATAAAATTTATCAAAAAAATATACATAAAAGAAATCATTCTTTGTTTAATGCCAAGACAGGTCCAAGTTACGTCTGGAAAGCTCTGTCTCATTTTTTCGAGTAGGTTAACATCAACTCTATATAGAGCTTTAACTACGTCATAAGTGTGCAAGAAGTATTTATAAAGTAAAAGAGAGGAAAAGAGCGAAACAAACCAAAAATATATATATATATATATATAATTTGATCTACGAGACAAAACATGTAATATGGTGATCCAAATTTCTTCTCTCGTTATCGGTTTGTTTCCATTTTGTATCCTTAAGAAAAAGCTGGTAATTAGAAGATCAAAATGACTATTTCTCATTTTGACCTAAAAGAGTATAGTTACCAAAACCCCTTGGTTTTGACCCTAAAAAAAAAATCTTGGTCCTACGAAGATAATTCATAATTTTTAGAGGTCAATAAACTAAGAGTTGTAGTGAATTGAGATGGAGTTGGGTTTCTTAAGATATTTTTTTTTTGACGCCAAACTTAAAGATAATTAATTATTAGTGGAGAATATTGCTTTTTGGAGGTTTGCCAAGAGCCATTTCATTAACAAAACTCTTTAATCAATTTCTTTTCGATAAACAAAATAATTAAGTCACTCAATTTTTGTGTGTGACAAAGTCGTACAAAGATAAGACTTTATCAACTTCAACTTTGAAAAACTTCTTTTATAAGATGCAATTGAAGAGAAGATTTCTCCATTTGGTTTAATTGCAGGTACTTCAATTTGTCTTTTCACCTTTTTTCCCTTTTTCAATTATAATCTCATTCTTTTGTTAAAGTCAATTTTACCAGATTTAGTTAAAGCAAAACTTGCTTCAGATCTTGGTTTACCCATGTTTTTGACACCAAAACATGCAACCAATTTACTGTTTATACTTTTTTTTGTTTTTTTAGAATTCAAACTTCATAAATCTATGTACTACATAATGTACGATTTCAAGTTGATGTATAACCACAATCGCATACTAATAGGAGGAGAATCTTCTCTTAAACATGACTCGAACGTTACGCTGAGATCGCCCCCTACCAATTAGCATTTTTGTACAGAGACAAATTACCCTAACCAAGGCACTAATTTGTGTTGTACTTGTCCCCATAGCTCTTTTAGCTTAACTTTTTGGATCAACGTATTTATCGGATATGTTATCTTAGTTTAATTATCTTCTTGCGCAAAAAAGAGAATCGAAATATAGGTTTACATCTTTTGGAATCACCATGTACAGAACATTAACCTTTATTATTAGACATGAGTAATGTATCACATTGATTATGCCTTATTTCTCAACTCTTATTACACATCTGACGTTGATATATAGTACAATAAACTTCTTAATTATTTGCTCTATGATTCTCCAGAAACCCGGATAAAATCATCCGCATACTGATTTTGCAATCTTTTGTTCCCAAACAATTTCTTTTGCTGAGATGAAGCATTGTTCCTGTAGATTTGTTTTTCTTCTTTTGCAACAACCAACAATATGGTCTCTGCGACAATAAAAATTCAAATCACCACAAATCTCAATTCTAAATATTAAACTTGACGGTCTTAACTAAATTCATAATCCGCACACTCACTCCTTCGTAAAACCTTTCTCGTCGTCTTCTAATTTTCCCCATTTCTTAACTTTTTTGAAACCTCGAGAAACTCGAAGCTTGGAGTTTGTATTAAAGTAGTTATACTAAGAGTTTGTTTAAATTAAAAGGTTTTGGAGATGGTGAGATTTGGGCTTCTCCATAGGCTCATTTTATATTTTCATATATATATATATATGTATATATATTTTTTTAATAAATTGTTTAGAACATTAACTTTTTTGTTTAGCGGCAATTTCAAGCTGTGGTTCAAACTCTCACGGAGGACATGCGACGGCAATTTGCAAAGGTGTTAAACATGGGGCTTATTGGATCAAAATTGATAACCCTCCTTATTTTAATTAAACTTGAGCCTTATTTCGATCCAATTTTTGAACTCTTTCTCTCTCTTTTTCGGTTTACTGTTCATATTTTATTGTTTGTCTTATTTATTTATTAGAAGAGGCGACACATATGGAATAATGAGATTTTAAAGTACTTTTTTGGTTTAATGCATATTGATTTGATTAAAAAGGGTCTCTTGGCACGGCTCAATCATGTTAGTATATTAATAATGACTATGAACAATGTGTGAGTTGAGTAGACTGAAAAAACAAAAGTAACAAGGCCGTTTAAATATACCTTACTTCACTATTTGACATCAACTACGAAAAGCCCAAAAATGCAAAAGAGGGCCCAAGGTTGTTAGTGGGCCAATTTAAATTAGTCACGTTAAAAGCTCAAATTATCAACAGCCGTCCGATCAGTAAAGTAGATCCGAGCGTTACTTCAAATTTTGAAAACCCGACCGTTGGGTTCATCCCTCCTTCTAATAGAAACAAAACAACAAGAAAAAAATAAATAAAAAGTAAACATTAGATTATTAATCCTGCGAATAAAAACCCAAAATATTTGTCTTCGTCTCTTAAATTTCCGAAGCTGAGAGTGGTCATGGACTCATGAAGATTTTTGAGTGATCTTGTAGGGTTTTCTCTTCTGTGCAGATCTTCAAATCAAAACCTTAGGAGTTACTTATGACGAGACGACGCCATGGCTGGCAAAGACCACTTCATCCATTACAGGTTTCAGATTCTTTCAATTTTTTTTTTTTGAAAATTTTCATCTTAAGCGATTTATTGAGAGCGAATTTATACAGTTTTTGTGTTGAAAATCTGATCTTTAGATTTCTATGTTGGGTGATCTATATGTGTAGATAGTTTTTTGAATTTTATTGATTAGCTAAGTGTAAGCTGTGTAATTGAGAAAAAAAAACTACTTTATAGGTCACCAAGATTCAATCTCTGATTCTCCTTGAAAAATCTTAAATTTTGATTGATTTGTTTATTACTGATGAGTTTTTCTGTAGCAGATTAAGATTTTGGTTACTAAATTGAGCTGTGTAATGCTTTTGTGTAGATTGTGGGAGCTGTTATTTACAGTGTTTTGGTCACAGCCTTCTATGTATTCCTCGGTTTTTTCCCAGGGAATCGAATAGCTATTATCGTGCTTCTTTCGGTTTTCTCCTTTGTGGTAAGTAAGCTCAAGAAGTTGCATTTGTTTATTTAACTTCTTGTAATAGAATCTTGAAGAAATCTGTGTTGATTTTATTGAGATTTTTTTTCCTTTCAGGCGGTTTTGGTTATAGTTTTATTCGTTAGATGTACTGCAATTGATCCTACGGATAAGACTAGTGCTAAGAAAAAGAGAAAGGCTAAATCCAAAGGAGTCTTGATGAAGCTGAGAGTCAAGGTTGTTTTAAGTCAAGTTGTTGTGAGTTTTTTCAGAAGATTAGAGAGAAAGATCTTGAGAAATTTCATCAGACGAACGTATTTGGATCCATGGGAAAGCAGTGTGCAGCTAGAACCACTCCTTCCATTTCCACTTGTTATGAAAGATGATTCTGTTACTCCAGATCCTAAAGAAGAAGATGATCTCTCTTATTGTTCACTTTGTGATTTAGAGGTTTGCCCATTTTGTTAACTAATATCACATTATTGTTATGAAAACTTGGACTTCTTTAGACGTTTCTTTGTGCTTTTATTTAGGTTAAACGCAGCAGTAAGCATTGCAGAACATGTAATCGATGTGTTGAAGGGTTTGATCACCATTGCAGGGTAAGGTTTTGGGGTATTCTTCCACCTTGAAGAATCTTACAGTTCCTGAAACTGATGTATTTGGTGTCTTTCAGTGGCTTAATAACTGTGTTGGGAAGAAGAATTACACAATGTTCATACTCCTGATGGTTTTCGTCTTACTCATGGTGTGTTTTGCTTTATCAACTACTTAAAAAATAAAGTTCTGGTTCATTGAAATAATGATATTGACTTTGTTTTTTTTTGTTGCAACAGCTAATTATAGAAGGTGGAACAGCCATTGCCATATTTGTCAGATGTTTTGTGGACAAGAAAGGGATGGAAATTGAATTGAAGAGAAGGCTTTATGTGGAGTTCCCTAGATGGGCTCTTGCTACAATCTCTGTATAGTTTCCAATACATATATTTGCTTCTTCCTCATTACATATAATGCACAGCTTATGTTTGCTTATGAGTTTGTAATGTTTTTGTACTCTTACAGGTTGTGTTGGTCTTGTTCACGGCCTATGGCACGGCCGCCATGGGGCAGCTTTTCCTCTTCCATGTAGTTCTTATAAGAAAGGTAAACTAAAAAGTAGTCTCCTAGTCATGATTTAGAGTTCTTTATTTGACAAGTAGTGCTCAAATATTTTGCAGGGGATGAGAACATATGACTATATATTAGCAATGAGGGAGGAGAATCAATTAACCGAAGTGGATCCTTTTGATGAATTAGATTCATCTTCAGATGAAAGCTCAGATTTTGATTCACCTGAAAGATCAAGAAGACAAATGTTTATCTCCAAGTTTATGTGCAAGAAAGTTAATGAGGTGTGATTATAATATCATTTAACACTTTTTTTTTTCTTTCTCTTGTTGTCAGTTTTAAGGATTCTCAAAGATTATGTTTTGTTTTTTGAACAGAATCAGCAGAAGAGACTATCCATAAAAATAGAAGGAGATAATGAACGTTCACCTTCTTCTACACTGATCAACAAGAAACCGGGTTTTCATGTAAGCATAAACCCATGGAAACTGATAACTTTAAGCAGTGAAAAGGCTCTACAAGCAGCTGAGAAAGCAAAGGAAAGACTGAGGAAGGCGAAACCAGTCTCCGAGACTGAAGAAGATTCACTTAAGCCACTTCCATTAGAGACCAAATTTGGAATTTTGTTAAATCCAGACACTGTGTTATCACCATCAACATCTGCAGCAGTAAAGCTTCAGGTTTCACCAGGAAGATTCTCAAGCCCAAGAAGAAGGCACTCAGGATCTTCATCTTCGCCTAAGCAAAAATACAGGAGTAACTTTGATTTGAAGCTAACAGAAGTCTCTAGGGAGCTTGAAAGTTACATCTCAAGACAGGTTTTGTGTTCTGTGATAAAGCAAGATGGAAGTGAAGCATCACCAAGATAAATAAAAAAGAAACTATGTTTTTGGGTTTTGTTACTTGTTTTTCTGGTTGTTTGTTCTCAGTCTCTGAGAAATATTTAAGACCTGATTAAACTTTTGCCTCCATTGTTTAACTTTATACAGAGTATAAAATGTGTTCATGGGATGCCAAATATGAACACATTGCATGTTATATAAATTATAATATATAAATTATAAACATTGCATGTTACATCAATTTTAATTCAATATTTCAAATTTTGGTATAGGAAAGTTTGATTTCGTTGATTTGGTTCCATGTTGATTCAGTTTGAATGTTCTTCTTCAGCAGGATTCGAAGTTTCGAATCCTCCATACATATGATGTTAATATTTTTAGCTACCTGTAAACGTCATTAGTCTCAAAAAAGCCAAATTTTTATGGATTTAGAAGATTATTCTAAGCTTTCCTCTTGGGATTCACAAAATAAAAAAAAATTATCATAAATTAGTCACCGCACAAGTGTCTTAAAACTATTGATAGAGAAATTTTGACCAAAAATACAAAATTGACCGTTTGACCAATAAAATATATAAAAAATTGACCATTTAAATATAGAAAAAACAGAATTGGCCGGCTTCATAGAACATGCGACCTTAGTAAATGTTTTAGGAATAATATACAAACTGAGATCTGTAATTGTTTAATAATCTAGTAAATTATTGTAGTCAATAAAGTAATGGGGAAAGTTCAATATACTAATCTTATTGAATAGCGTGTGTTGAAAGATCACGTAAAGTGATAAAAAGGAGTAAAATTAACTTAACATAATTGTTGACTTTTTTTTGCCGATATATTTTGCCATTTTCGAATCCGATCCGAACTTGTTAATTTATAACAAAACCGTATCTGCAATTGTGTTGCTCTTCTAGCTACAACAATGGCGCAGCAACGACAAGTCATTCACCTTCGTCCAATCTTAAACCGTCCCATCTCTCTCCTTTTCCTCCTTCTAACTCTCTTCATTCTCCTCGGTGTATTCTTACCCTGGCCAGGATCTTCTTCCTTATTCTCGTTTCAATACAGAGTCTCTTCTTCTTCTTCTTCTTCTTCGTCTCTAGAGTCCAAATGGCGTGACTATTCCCTTTCTCAAGCAGCCAAGTTCGTAGCTAAGAACGGCACTGTCATTGTCTGCGCCGTGAGCTCACCCTTCTTGCCTTTTCTTAACAACTGGTTGATTAGTGTTTCTAGACAGAAGCATCAAGATAAAGTTCTTGTCATCGCTGAAGATTACGCTACTCTGTACAAAGTCAACGACAAATGGCCTGGTCACGCTGTTCTTATTCCTCCAGCTCTCGATTCTAAAACCGCACATAGCTTCGGTTCTCAGGTAAAGTTTTCACCTTTGAGATATCCTTAGCTTTCAGTTCATGAGATCAATCGGCAATGAGTGGATTAGTTCATGTTCCTTGTACATGACGCTAAGTCCCATCACATTTCTTCAAAGGTTTTTCATCATACTTAGATCTTGGATGTTCGTTGATTGGTTCCGAGTGATTAAGGTTTCGGTTTTAAGCTGTGTTTAAGTACATCTATGGTTGATTCTTTGAATAACAAAAGATGGTCAACTTGTGTATGTAGTAGTAGCAGCCATTTTTGTTTCTAATTTTGGTCAAATTTGAATGGTTCTGTATCCCCTGTATCCAATTAGGGTTTCTTCAACTTCACAGCTCGAAGGCCGCAACATCTCTTGCACATTTTGGAGCTAGGTTACAATGTTATGTACAACGATGTTGACATGGTCTGGTTGCAAGATCCATTTAAGTATTTGGAAGGAACCCACGACGCATACTTCACGGATGACATGCCTCAAGTATGTGAATTAGTTCACACAGCTCTTGCTATTTTTTGAGTGTTTTATATAATTTTATTCTCGGTTTGGTTTTGATGCCAGATTAAGCCTTTGAATCACTCTCATGATTTACCACCTTTCGGTCAATACGGAGGGACTTATATGTGTAGCTGCTTTATTTTCTTGCGTTCCACTAATGGTGCAAAGCTTCTAATGAAGAAATGGATTGAAGAACTTCAAACCCAAGCTTGGTCTGAGTCTAACCGTTTCAAAGCAAATGATCAGCCTGCTTTTAACTTAGCTCTTCAAAAAACAGTTCATGAGGTATGTTTTTCCTTAAATATCTCAAAAGAACGAACCTTGTGAATTACGTATGAATGTTTTGGTGATTTTCAATTGTGTTTTGTGATCTTCTGTTCTTCAGGTGGATCTCTACTTGCTTTCTCAGGTAGCTTTCCCAACAGGAGGATTGTATTTCAAGAATGAGACATGGGTTAAAGAAACAAAGGGGAAACATGTTATAGTTCACAATAACTACATTATCGGTTACGAAAACAAGATGAAACGCTTCCAAGAATTTGGTCTATGGCTAGTTGATGATCATGCAATCGAGTCTCCATTAGGAAATTTGCAATTGAACTGAATCGCGGAAAAGATTGTTCGTCTTTCTCTCTTTCCTTGTTGTTATTTGAATTTATAGGCTGCCTAACGAAAGATACATGGCTAATATGACTTGAGTTTGGTTAATCCAGTGGTAATGTTAGAAGAAACAGAGGAAAACAGGGGGAAAAACAGAGTAAAAGAAAAACAAGTATGGAGAAAACATATTATTATAATTATATAAACGATGTATATCGTTGACTACAATGACAACATGACAAGCACTACTTAAATAATACGTGATTCACAATCAAACAAGCACATGCATGACTCAATCAATAACTAAATAGACTTTAGATAACATCACAAAAAACAAAGAACAAACTTATAAGGAGTCCACAAACTTAGTCTCGTTGACACAAAGCATAGAAGCTTCAAGAACAATGGTCTCTTTCACAAGCTAAACCCAAGAATTTGGTTTCTGATTTTGTCCAAAGTATATATGTGTATATATTCATAGGATGCCAGAAAACACTAATTATATTGATATTTAAGAAAGAATCACACACCACTCTGTGAACAAACCATAAACTCATAAAGTAGAAAATAGAAAATTAAAATTACATTATGTTTGGATATAAAGTAGCGTAAGAGAGACTCGGTATTATTGAAGTTTCCGGATTCTACTTCGGGCGTGGTTTTCCCAAACCATATCATGATCACTCATAGCAGCTTCGTCTCCAAGAGATTGTTGAATCAGATTGTTGTGAGTAGAAGAGCCAGCAATGCCTCCATGTGGTTCATCGATGCCTTGGTTTATTGGACGATATGTGGCTTGTTCACAAGGTTGCTCCTGTTCTTCAGTCGAGTTTCCGATGAAATTGTCTTGGTTTTGTGTCTCCATAGGAACAATGAATGAAAGATCATAGTTCTGTCCAAAATGCTGATGATATTTGTGTTCCTCTAGATTCATCATATATGGAAGATGTGAAGAGAGATGTGTGTCTTGTTCAATAATCTGGTGCTGTTGTTGCTCCGTTGAGAGCTCCATAGGAAACTCTGAATGATCTGTGTCTTCTAACAAACCTTCAAAAATAATTGAATCGATGAGATTGTCCCAATCTACATCGTTTTTCTCAATGCTCTCAACGTTGTGATGATTTTGATCTGAAAATTGATGGTTGGCTTGTTCAATAATCTGGTTTTGTTGTTGTTCCACTAACCGTTGTTGGTATTGAGCATCCAATAATTGTTGAGCCTCCATAGAAAGTTGTGAAGGATCATATGGTTGAGCCGAGTACGGACCAGAATGCATATTCAATTCTTCTTCCCATATGGCTTGAGGAACTTGTGAAGGATCATATGGTTGAGCCGAATACGGACCAGAATGCACATTCCATTGTTGTTGCTCCACTAAGCACTGTTGGTATTGAGCATCGAATAATTGTTGAGCCTCCATAGAAAATTGTGAAGGGTCATATGGCTGAGCCGAGTACGGACCAGAATGCACATTCCATGGTTGTTCATCCATGGGTTGAGGCGCCATCACTTGTCCAAGAATATAGTTTTGCTGATAAGCTCCCACGAGCTGGCCACAAGAACCAAAGTCTTGGTGTTGTGGATGTTGAGTCTCGAATGGAACATTCGAGTATTGAATTTCTCCAGCAACATGAAGATCCTCCTCAAGCGGTGGCTGCGGCTGTGGCTGTGGCTGTGGCTGTGGCTGTGGATGTCCAACTACTATAGATTCGAGTCTTGGAGCGTATTGACCATTGTCATCACCCGGTTTAAACTTGATTTTACACAGAGCCAGTTTTTGAAATCCCGGTTTATTCAAAACATACTCATGCATCACCCAACCAGTAGCTTTATCTGTCTCATCTTCGATATTGGTTTTATAGTTGAAGGTTATAAGCTGTTTAGATCCGACTATGACTCCATTATTATCCTTTACAGCTTTCAGAATACCACTAGTCTTCCACCTACCTCCACCTCCCTTTCGGTTAATTCTTTTAGAGTTGTTTTTCTTGTTCCCGGCAAGTTTTCTCGTGACGAAGTAAAACCAAACGTTCTTTTTGGATCTAAAATGTCTTACGTGCTGAAGAAGCCAGGGTTCTTTCTCGTACATATCCATCTCAGTTATGAAACTATACCTTTTTCCTTCCTCGATTTTCCGGCGAAGATAGTGGTCGACGAGCTCCACTTGTTTGGGTTTGAAACGTGATCCTGGGATTTGAGATCGTCGAGTTATCACCATGATTCCAAGCCAAGAAACGTTTTCTTCGAGTGCTAAGTTTTACGGGAGTCTTGTTCAGTTTGTGAGTTTGTATTATGAGGCAGAGATTAAGGTCTGATGTCTTAGGAAAAGAGCTAAATCTCTCAATATTATATTAAAAACAACTAATACCTTAACCAAGAATTCCTAATTCTATTACGTTTAAGATTAAAGTGATATATATATATATATATATATATTTAATTTATCTAAATTCATAATTTCTATATTTTTAAATTTTTTGTAACTAAATTGCATACGTTAAGGATTTTAGTGATATTTTAATTTATCTAAATTTATAATTTCCTTATTTATAATTTATCTAAATTTTTAATTTATTTTTAGCAAAATCTCTAAATATTTATATTAAAAAAAAGCCCTGAGCCAAATACGTTCAGGACTTTAATTTTTGTTAATTAATCTAAATTTATAATTTCTATATTTCTTAAGATTTTGGAATTAGTTTTTTTTTTAATTGCATACACTAGGTATATATTAATATATATATATATATATATATATATATTGTTTTTTTTTTTTTAAAAGACCAAGTATATTAAGTTCAATCAAGGAAAATATCAGTCGTTGATTTGATTTAAAATTTCCAACAGTTATTTTTTTATCATGTTATAATTAAAATTACATTTAAGTTTTGACATAAATTGTGGTTTAAATTACAACAGTTAATTAAAGTCTTCAAAAGCATTGTGGTTTCAGAATATTAAAATAAAAAATAGAGACTTCATGTTTTTTTTATTAGGAAGAGAGTTTTGATGTCTGAGAACCAAGAAGACAGATGTTTCTGCATAATTCATGTACAGTTAAAAAAAAAAAACACATCTTGATCGATTCAACAGGAAACCAAAACATAGACTCCATTCATTATTATTCGCAGAAATTAGATCTAGAGACCATTCTTCTCTTTGTTCCTAAGATGGTGAAAGCATTTCACCAGTCATCTTCTCTGCTTTTTCCCCACGCTCACCTGAAACGTTTTATCGACATGTTAAGTCAAGCCACGATTCGTGTCTTTCTTTTAAAACGGAAAGGCTTTTGAAGTTTTTACCTGTTCGAACCCTTATGACATCTGACACAGGCAAAACTGTATACACACCAAACAAGAAACAATCACAATCTTAGAAATTTCGTTTTGCATTTTGAATGTATGACACATAATCTGATTGTGCAAAGAGTAAGGTTACCGAAAATTTTGCCATCACCAATCTCTCCTGTCCTTGCTCCATCAATTATGGTGTTGATTACAGATTCCACCTGCAACAAGAAGAAAAAATCAATGGTTTGAACTCAAAATTTCGCTTATAAAGCAATCGATTATTGTTTTTAACCATTTACATACTTGGTCTTTCTTAACAACGATTTCCATTTTAACTTTAGCAACAAACTTGTCTTCCGAGAACTCAGAGCCTGCAAATGCAACAATGTGTATAAAATAGCCATGTACACATTTAGACAATAAGAAGAATCACAGAACCAATTCTTGAATTAGAGGACTTACCACCATGTCTCTCGGTGGAACCTCCTTGTGCACCAAACCCTCTAACATCAGAAACAGTAACACCTCGAATCCCAATTTTCAATAAAGCCTTTATTTTTCATATATGAAACAGGGAAACTCAAGATAGTTGGATTTTTCACAAGTAGAATACTTATTTGTATGTTAAGGGAAGTAACAAGTGTCTACAAACAACTGTGAGAACCCTTAACCCTTCAATTCAAATTCGAATTTCAAACACTAGAGAATGAAGATTTGACCACACTTTGATCTTGCATGCATCGATAAGAACTTCTACTTTTACTTATTTCCCAAACTATCACCCTAAACTTATGTTTCTACAGGATTTTCAGACTTTGAAAATACCAAGAAACTTCAATTTCAGGAAAAAGTTTGACACCTTTTGATATAAGAATCTTCTTGGATACAAACTAAATTGAAAACCTCAAGTGATTTGCAAAGTTCAAATCTTTTCACATATCAAAGTTGAGAAACAAGGAAGATCTTACCGATGAAACATGCTGGATTCTCCATGGCCTTTCATATCCCAACATTTCATACATCCCAATAAAGAAATCAGTTAGTTAAAAAATCCTACTTTAGAAAAAATAAGCAACATTGACCCAATCATGACTTATCTCAGATATATTATTACAAGGATTGATCTAGTTATACTTTAACATTCATCTACACAAAACAAATGCAACCACAAAATTCAAAAAGCTTACCTGATAATTGCTTCCACTTTGTAAAATTTTGAGTCTGGAATATAATCTACAAAATAAGAAAAAGAAAATGCAATCAACACAGACCCAATTGATCCAAGAAAGATCAGAAACCAATCATTGTTGACTTACCAGAAGAGCTTTGAGCTCTAATGACAGGGAAAACACGAGTGTTACTCGGTGATTTTGTGACCAAATCGAGGCAAGAAGATCGAGAATGTCTGACTCCAGAGGAAATCGAAATGCAATCAGAGAAAGAAATGTTCTTTCGATCAGAATAGAGACGAAATGTTGTTACGGAAATGGGTTTCGTAATTGACGCCGCCATGATTGTAGTTTACAGAACTTTGAGTTTTTTTGTTTTTGTTTTCTCTCCTTAACCAACTGATTTCGACCATTGAAAGCGGAAGTAATATGGAAAAGTAACTTCGAAGTTGACGACGAATCGATTTAGCTTATACCGGTTTAGTATATAAATAATTCCCGGTTTATACCGGGTTATAATCGAATCTCTCTTTTTTAGGAGTTTTTCTATCTCTTCGCCAAATTCAATTTCTCCGGTGACGTGAAAAATAATGGCTAAGGAAGACTTCATATACAGTATCAGTACGGATCAAGAATGGGAAGAGTTTCAGAAGAATGGTTCATCATTTGGTGGCGAGCTCGATAAATCCACTGGTTGTTTTCATCTTAGTAAAATCGATCAGGTCTTTCTCTAAGATTTCTCATAAAGATCTCCACTTTTTCATCTGGGGTTTTACTAAACAATGAAGAAATCTCGAATTTTTGCTCATATTCTTAAACCATTTGCTTTGAATTTGTGAAAGATCAATACTTTAATGCAGATTTTGGCTGCTTTGTGATGAAATTGAATCTTTGATTTCTAGGTACAATCAACATTGAAGAACATTTTCTTGAATGTTAAGGAGGATCTTTACCTTCTTCAAGTTGACCCTAAGAAGGTTTGTTATTGGTTTTTGACTCTTACCTTTAATTTGAAACTTATTTGGATTTTAATATCATGATTTGGTATTTAGGGGTTCTTTAGTTTGGTGAGTGGTTGATCTATTAAATGTTAGTATCTGTGATTTAGCTCCACGTTTGAGTAGATGAGCAATTATTAAATGGGATCAAGAAATTTCCCTAAGCCGCCTTGTCATCGTGTGAGTGTATTCTACTCCCTGATGTTGATTGATGCTTGAGTTGGTTTGTGCTAGAGTTAGTGCGATTTCGTAGACTTGAAAACGGTAAACTAAATGAGTTTTCAAACTTTTTTCTCTTACCAAGCTGCATTAGGGACTTACAGAACTATGATCATAGAATGTAAGATTGTCATTTGAATTGATGCTAAGAAGACAATGAGCAAACAATAGTCTTATAGATTTTTAAGACTGTGGAATCCTCTGAAACATAAGAGATTTGTCATGTGTCTTTTTGCAGCTTGGAGATGGATTGATCTATGAAGCTGTGGATGAACTGAATAGCTTCCCTCACTTCTATGGTCCAGACAAAACCTTCCTTCCACTTCCTCTAGATTCTGTCGTCAAAGCTGAGAAGTTAACATTTATCAATGGCAATTTCACCTGCAGCTTCTTGACTTGATGATTCATTGTTTATGTGTATTGTGCAATGTTACTTTTAATAATCCAGTAATTAAGAAAGTTTTTTTTTTTTTTTCTATTGACGAAACAGAGAAACAGAAACAGAGTTAAGTTATTACAATGCAAGATTAAGATCTAAACCATTATCTTCTCTTATCTCCTTCTTCTCTGTTTCTTCTTCTTCTTCCTTGTCCTTGTCTTGAATCTTGGAGGAGATAATCGAATCTGATGGCTTTAAGTTTAAGTCCGTACAGTGAGAGAAATCTTCAACACGGAATACAGGAACAATGCCGGAGTCCGATCTCCTGGTCGGATTCGAAGCAGCGTCGCCGGAATCTTGAGTTAACTCTAGTCGTCTTCGTTTCTTTGCCTGCTGATAGTTTTTGATCAGATTGAAGAACATATCCATCTTCTTATTTTCCAACTCTTCTTCTTCATCATCTTCTTGGGGCTCATCGATCTCGTTGATTCTCTTGTTCTCTGTCTTTTTCTCTTTGTTCATTATCGCCATACAATGGAGAAACAAAGAAAAGTTTTCTTATTTTTTTTCTTTTCCTTTTTTAGGGAATTTGGGGTTCCGAGGAGATTATTTATTGGGAGTAACAAAGATAGTGTATTAGGTGATGGAGCTATTATTCAAAGACTAAAGTGCCACTTTTAAAATTATGAGCTTCACACAGTTTGAACATTATAAACAATTCCAAATATATTAAAATCAATATAAAATAAAATATTTATTAAAATCAATAAAAATGAATAGTCATTAAACGAATAACACAAAAAAATTAACAAAAGTTTTAAAATTAATTATCTAATATATAGTTTTGTTTAGATTTTTTAGTCATTAAACGAATAACACATGGTTTTGTTTAGATTTTTAGTTACAACCCAATATATAGACGTTATCATAGTATCAACCTAAAACCTAAAACTAACAGCTAAAAATAATACTCCATCCGTTTCAAAATATAAGACATTTTGGCTTAAAACACGCATATTAAAAAATTATTTTTACTTTTAAAAAGTATTATTTAATATATAAACAAAACTAATTTAATTAATTACAAAAAAACTATAAATTATTATTGGTCACACAATATTCAATAAAATAAAAAGTTACATTGAAATGTGAAAACATCTTATATTTTGAAATACAACAAAACTTCTAAAACGTCTTATATTTTGAAACTGAGGGAATATAAAATTAATGAAACTATATTTAAAATAAGTTATAGTAACACATTTCATTTGTATTAATTTATTAGAATCCGGTATTAATCAACTGTATTTATTATTTACTACTCCAAAATTTATGTTCATCGTGAGAAACGTGACCTGGGGCAAGATAGTAAAAGCCTAAAAAGATTCTTCCTCTAAACTCTAAAGTCATTAAAGTACTATTATTTAATACCTGACGAAGTCATGCTGACGTCATATTCATTGTGTATTTCGTCTGAAAAAGGAAAACCGAACTTGATTTATTGACTTATGCATTCTCGTTTGGTCGCGAAGGCTTGTCTACAAAGATTGATCCAATGGCTCAGATTGTATGCTATTCTCTACTATTGGCCATTGGATTTGGGTCAAATCAGAAGTAGCAAAATATTATTGAATCTAATGATGGAGGATATAGAAAATGCTTGTTCTTGCTTTTAATATTTTACAATTCAAACATGATTTTTTGCGAAGAAAAGTGTTCTTTAAAGGTATCATCCAGCTTTGAAAAAGCATATTCGTCCACAATAAACCATTCGAATAATTTGTAGCCGTTATTTTAATAGGAACAAGATCAACGGTATAAAAGAGAACGATTAACATATGGATAAATAAGTCAAAGAAGGAAATACTTTCCTAACTGCAATGGAAATAATTTGATTTCGCTTGATTCATATATAGTCATGGGTTGAATCAAGGCCCAAAATAAAAAGTACCAAAGAAAAGATAAATGAAACATAAGAACCTAAAGTTAGTAAATCCAAAATTATTTCTTTGAAGCGTTTGATTTAGAATTTCAACTGTTTACTTACGTTTGTATATGTTTTCAAATAAATCCACAACGTTGAATATTTTAACCAAAAGTTAAAAACTTGAATATCAATGTAAATACTAATTAAATGCAATCAAGCTTACGTTTGTATTTGATGTGAATTTTTGTTGTTGTTCATGTAAAGATACGTAGAAACAAACAATAATAAATCATTGTGTGCATGTTTTAGTTTTTTATTACAACAGATGCCATTTGTAAAACCACATTCGAAACATGCCCTTTCTTCCCAGAAACAAAATGACGAGTTTGCCCCGTATATAACATACGCGCTGCAGACAAAAATCTGTGAATGATGACATGGAGTTTTCGTTCTGTACAGTTTTTATGTTAATATCTTGTCCACGGTCATTGTTTTGGTTAAGTCCACAAAATTCGAAACTTGTCCATATATATTATAAATAGTCTATGATTATTGATTCCCAAAAAAGTTATTTCTTAAAAAACTTGTCCATGCATGTTACAAGTGGTCTATAACTATTAAATTTGTCCACAGATATCGAGTCTTTTTAAGTGTGACTATTCTTTTTGGTCCACAGTAATTGTTGTTGTCTATAAAATTCGGAATATCTTGACATGTTCTTTTGACTGTCCAAATAGTCGTTTTGGCCACAATATGTTGTCCATCATATCCCAAATATACCCAGTACTTTCTGGACATCTTTCTTTGACAGCTTGTCAAGCAAAAAAAAAAATAATATTTTTGCGCCATCAAATTCAACCAAACATCACTGAGGGTAGTTTCAACTTTACACGAGATCCATGCCACATGGAAAGAGTAAACATTGCAAACTCATTTCAAAAAGGGCATAAAAGAAATGTTGGATTGTTCTTATGACATTAATAACAAAATTCCCTTAAAAATATGTCTAGAGACTAGAAAACTCGAATTGTTAAAAATTTAGTGAGACATATTTGTGTGTGCTAATCAATGTAATCATCAAAGAAAAAAATATATTGTATATTGTTAGTCCGATCGATATACTCAAACCTCTAGGACTAAAATAACTTCCAAAATGTTGGATTTTTTTTAAGTTAGAATATTTCTCTTTTACATTTTTTTTTCCTTGTAAAAACTTTATTAATCGTCTTTGTCAATATCACAGATTACAACATAGAGCATAAAATCAAGACAATAATAATATATCGACCATACACAATCGGATGTTATAGAGTTTCTAGCTAAAAACTGCGCATAAGTTTTGTTGTCTTGACTTGTAAGTTTTGTTGTATTGACTTATAAGTAAAGGTGATTGCATCAAACATTGTTTTCCTTTGATGGTGTCCATATAGTTCTACATTCTATTTATATATTATACTACTAGAAAAAAGAAAAAAAAACTCTCTTATTATATACAAATCAATTCACGGTGATCCACATTTTCCTCAAAGACTACTTAACATCGACGTAGAAAGATTCGATTTCAGGCACGAGATCAAAGGAACAGAGAACTCATCAACGATCCCATACGCATTCCAACAGAACGGATCCATACCTATCTCTCCTTTTGAAGGTAACAATTCGATATCCGAAATTGTTATATTTGTGCACGGGACACTGTTGCTGAAATGCATAGGAGGACTACGAATATCGTAAGTGCCTTTTATATTTTGATATACTATATCATACACAAAAACCGCAGATGTTTTGTTTGCACATTTTGTAGTTGTGCAATAGTATTGATCAATGATTATCGGATTTCGGACAGTATCCACGTGGATATTGTCCAACGTTACATCCGAAACTGACCCGGATCCACCTTGCCATGTCTTGATCCGTACGCCGTTGTCGGAAAAATTTATGATCGAGTCTTTAACCGTGACATTCGAGACGCATGCACGTGAATTTTGGTTGCCTAAACTTCCAATGCTACAAATTACAAAGTAACATTATATTATATATAATATGTAATCATTACATCATAATTGGGTATTATAAAATGTTAAGTATTGAATGAAAATCAAGTATAGTTTTTACCTAATTCCATGCCCGCCTGGTCCACATGTGAGATGCTGTCAGTGTTGGGACTTAAAGGCGGAGATGTGATACGAATGGAATTGATGTGAACGACACGACATCCATCGAGTTTGAGGTGAACCTGTGGACTGTTTTTTATAGTCAGACCTTCCATAGTTACATTCGAGCTCCCAAAAAAACTCAAAGCCTGTCCTCTCGCCATAATCGTTACACATATTGTAAACATTAGTTATTAATTAAGAAAACTACTATAGCTTATTTAATGTTACTTACGGTGGGGCTTTCGCATGAACCAGAAACTGGAGTTTTGTTGACATTCTGCTTAAACATATAGATATTAATGTAAATCCGATACTCTTACTATATTATATATTTAGAAATTAAAACATTCACAATACCGTTGAAGTAATTATAATTCTTTCTAATAAATTTGGTTATAATTTGTTTGAAAATGGGTATTAGTGTACGTTGTATATGTAAAATGTCTACCTGATGAGGTTTGCAGGGAAGATCCCACCAATTTTGTCCACGACCGTCAATAACACCGGCACCTTTTAGGGCCATTCCATTTGTCTTTTGTTTGAACCACTCGGCCACGACTCTGGTCCATCCCGTGGCACGATGGTCCCATCCACCTTAAAAATAAGAAAATCAATAGAAAATAGACTCATTTATTCAAAAGTTTGATATTCATGTAGAAATTAAATAACTATGATATTAAAAATTGGTACTTGGAAATATTGGTAAGAACGACAAGGACCAGTGAAAATAGTGGAATGGATCATGAAAGTGAAACCGTAAGGCACAAGCAAGACCGAGAAAATGTTGTTGTTATTGTCGTTGCTACAAGCTGAATCCCAAGCTGTCTTGAACGATTCAGTGTCGTCTGTGACACCGTCACCAACCGCACCGTAGTTCCTCACGTTGTAGACTACTTCTTGGTCGGGTTCTTGGGTCGGAGATGCAGATTGTGACGGGTCGTCTAAGTTTGGCTCTGGTTTTGGGTTGGGATTGTCTCTGTCTTTGTGATGATGTAGTCTTGCTTCAGTTTCATGGGAGAAGAGAAAGAATGTGATGAGAATTAGTGTAGTGATACATAGAACGGGATCACAAGACAGATTTAACATTTTGGGTTTAGGGTTTGGCTTGGTTTTTTTCTTTAATGCGATGATTTTCTTTTTAACTTTCTCTTGGCTTTTTGTAAATATTGTATCTATTCGTGTTTGGTTGCTTACATGTATGTTGATTTAATTCTAATTTTATTAATTATATAGTACGCCAAAAAGATAAAATTTTGTAAAAATCTGAATTATTTAGACATAATGCTGATAAGCTTATCTGTATAATATATAAGACAGCTAACAATGCAGATGTGTGGGTATGTCATGTTCATGACAAAAGCCCTTATTTGTTGGAAAAATCATTACCCATAACTAAAATGCATATTACTGATACTATTGATCAATGATCCAATTTAGATATCAGAACATTGTTGGCGACATAAAAGGTTTGACTTGGAAGAATTCATGTGCTCATATATTCCATTACAAGATTGTCAAGTTAATAATTCATGTGCAAATAATAGGAGTGTCTTATGTCTTCAACTATTCAGTTTTGGAATATATTTTACAGCTAGATTCACAGTTTATGATATGCTAAAGCTGCTCTTTTGCTATTTCAGAATATTAAAATACACGAATTTATAATATTAAAAAAAAGACAAATGTATATATGTTTACAATGAGGGATTTTCTTATTGAGGGTCTCAGCTCTCATCTCATCTCATTCATTTTTTTCAACAATTTTTTTAGAAATAAAATAGTTACATTTTGGAGTCAATTAATTAAAGTACAATTTAACTTTGGTCTCCACCGCATAACCACGTCTAAGACTTTGCCTCATTTTCACATCTATGTATAGAGGGTGGTGAAAGACAGATCAGAATGGGTTAGAAATATCAATATCTATATTTGGTAGTTAACAAAGATATTTAATAAGTTTTCTTATGTAGTATAAACGGTACTATGTAAGATTGATGCATGTTTATCCGACAAACATACAAAACTCAGAGTTTTAGTCGAGGTTTGTAATGTGAAGATTATATATAATAAACAATCTTGAGTGTGACATGTATAAAAAATAAAAATGGTAACCGCCAGACCAATGATTCTCTGTGCAAACTCCTGTAAGGACAATCGGATGATGTGTGTTGTTGTGTTTTAACTAAGTGGTCTTTGTGGTTTTTGCTATCTCTGCAAATTTCTCCAAACTATTCTTGATCAATCCTTGCATTAATGGTTGAAGAGCCTGAAGAAAACAAAGATGAATTGTTACATTACAGTTGTGTTGATTCACTCTCCAAATCATCGAATACTGATATAATTTATGGTAAAATAAACATTGCTAGCTTACTGTTGCGAATGGTATAAGTAGCAGTGGAACTTCATATGCAAAGGTTAGCTGCAAACAAAGCAAAAGAAGAGCTCAGAAAAGATAGATGAGATTGGTTAAATCATCAGGAACTCGAAAACTGATGAAATCAATAATGGAATCTCACTTCTACTTCACATGATGAAGGTCCTAGCGGGAAAAACCGGACAGTTCCCCTGTTAAAAAAGCAAGACCTTCACTTCAAGCTTGATTCAAGAAGAGATCGAAGTTTGAGAGAGACTCATTGGTTCATTATCTATTCTGTTACCTGTTAGGAAGACCTTCTAGAGAAATCCAGTGTATTTTCTGGTTCGGTAGAGGCTGCAGGAAACAAAATGTAGAAAACAATACATCAAATCCAAATAAAGAGCATCAAAGCTTTGATATCGATGCATACTTACTGAATTCTATTTGAGTCAAAACAAAAAAGAATCTTAAGAAATCAAGACATAAGAGTGTGTTTTAAACAGTTTCTGATACTTGCCTGTAAGTTCTTAGCAAGCCAAGCGTACTCAAGATTCTGACCAAATGCATTATAATTCAAGGTCCATCGAGATAAATTGGGTCTATCCTTCAATACCTGCAGAACTAAACCAGAACATCAAAAACAAATCCATAGCATTTCGATGTTAAATAGAAAATTAAAGTCATATGAACAAACAATCTCATAACCTTAACAGATGAAATGAAAGTCATCCATTTAGGAATTGATTCACGCTCAGAGTAGAGTCCATAGGCAACTGATACAGGCACTTCAACCTTCATCTTTACTCTGAAATTCGCCAAAAGAGAAAGTTTCAAAAAACTTATACAACATTCTTGACACCAAGAAATCCAAATTTGAAATCCACCTATCTAAATAAAACACTTCAAGTGACATCAACAAGCAAAAAGTTTCAAACTTGATTATCTCTAAAGCAACCGTTGATAGAAGTATTGAACTTGAATCTCCATAGCAACCATTCTAAAATTTCGTAAAATCTCCAAGGCAAGATTCATAGTTCTTAAAAATGAGAGTATGTTTTGTAAATCTGACCAAATTGTATCCACAATTAGCCTAAGAGGTAACAAAATTTCTCAAGTTAGATAGAGTCAAGGAGCAGAGGATAATTGGAAATCGCTTACTTGCACTCTTGCCACTCCATGAGAGTATTGAATCTCCTCAATACTGAAGCATTAAAGGATCTAGTTGAGGAAATCAAAGGGGAGAATCTAGAAGCAAGAGTCGAAGAACAAGGAAAATATCTCCAACTCGGTTTAGCTAAGACGTTCCGGCAACGGAATGTTCGATTATTAAATCCGGTGAAGACGGCGTTTGGGTTAGTTAGAGAGAAAATCGCCGTCGTAGACATCTTTCTTCTTCTTCGTCGTCGTGTTTTCTGTGTGATTTCTGTTTTTCCGGCGGAAGAAAATGTAAAGATTGTGACGTTAAAAAGAATATGAAAGGAGGAGAAACATGCTTATTGTTTTGCACTTGCCACGTGTCCTTCTTTGAGAGGTTGGTTAAATTCTAAAAATTTTCAATTCGATTTCAAAATTAAATGGGCCGCTGAGACAAACATTAATGGGCCTAAAACGAAGCCCAGTTTAGGACCCGTTGAAGACCTCGTCTCCTTTCTCTGATTCTCTCTTTCGCAGAGAATGGCGGCGAAAAGTAACAATCGATGCAGTTTCTGGCTTCCGAAGAAGAAAAGATCATGTGCGAATACTCGAATACAGAATTCGATGTAAGTGAAGTGAAGTGAAAAGTTTTGTTTTTTATTTATTTCAAAATTAGTGAGTAGTTAATTTCTTAGAGTAACCAAACAGGTTTTGTGGAAACCATAGTCAGAGATTGGAAGGTGAATGGATTCCATGCCCTATTGATCCTTCTCAGTAAGTTAACAATTTTTTTTTTTCCAATGTTATTAATTTGCAATTTCTCTGCTGTTGTTGTAGCAACGGTTTGATTCGAATTTGGTTAGCTCTGTGTTGCAGGAGAATCTCGAATGGCATGTAAAGAGATGTCCTTTACTAAAACAAACAGTAGCATTGTCTGGTCAAAGGTTTTACCAGAAGGGCATTAATGCCGGAAACGAAGAAGAAGAAGAAAAAATGGGATCTTGTTGTCCTGATTCTGTTGTTACTTCAGAGATGAAGAGGAATCTTTTCTATAGTATGAGTGTTTCTAAGTTTCATCAGCTAATTAAGAAAATTGAGGCTGTTCATGGCGATATATGTAAAGATATCAAGGATTCGTATTTGTCACCTGAAGCTTGTAACATATGGTTTAATAAGGAGATAGATAGGTATGTGTTTTGAAAATTTTGGAGCTTTCGTTCTTGGGGTTTGATTAGTGGGAAGAGAAGTTTATTTTTATTGATGTTTTATGATTTGTTGGGCAGGCAATTACCGTTTCAAAAGAAACATGTTTTGCAGCAAGGTTCGATTCTTGGTAACTTGGAAGAGATTGGTGCATTGAAGAGGTGCAACGAAAATGTAGAATGTTGCGAAAGCGATCTGGAAGAGAAAGAAGATAATAGTGTGTCTGCGGTTGTTGAATTTGGCGCTGGGAGAGGGTACTTAACACAGATGCTAGCAGATTGCTATGGGATCAAAAAGGTGTATCTAGTCGAGAGGAAATCATATAAGCTTAAGGTTGGTTAAGCTTGTTCATTTGTGTTCATTCCTTTATTTTCAGAAATTTAGCTCATTTCTTAATCCACGCTTCTAGGCTGATCGGTCATTGAGACAAAAGGAGAACTTAGTTTTAGAGCGTATGAGAATCGATAGTAAGCTTCCCTTAAATCTAGTAGTAGCTTTTCTTGTTTACTTGTTCCGGGTTATGTATTTAATGATCGAATATTAAAATCTTCTGTGTTTTCAGTTGAGGATTTGAACCTTAACGCGGTTGAATCTTTACACGGTGTTCCTTATGTGGCTGTTGGGAAACATCTATGTGGTCCTGCAACAGGTCACTACACGCTTATGTCTTCGCGCCTGCAGTTTCGATATCCATTTCATTACTACGAGTACTTGTTTTGGGTAATTGATGTTCGTTTTATGTGTCAATAATAGATTTGAGCTTAAGATGTTGTTTATCCAGACAAGATGGTGAAAGCCCTATTCTGAACGGTCTCGCTATAGCGACTTGTTGCCATCATCTTTGCCAATGGAAAAGCTACATAAGTAAACTCACTGTCACTACTTCTTCTTTGGTTTATCAGATTATTATAGAACTTCTCAAGTAATCAATATTTTGGTTCTGTCATTTTCATGGCTCACAGATAAAGAATGTCTCTTTAGCATGGGGATATCAAAAGACGAGTTCCATATCATGACTGGGTTCACTAGCTGGGCTGTAGATGATGATCACGGTTCCAACCTTCCCGGTGTTGACAACATTGACCTTCTTGCTTCAAAGTAACATTTCTTGGATTCAAAGATGATAAATAAAATAAGTTATTACAAATAAGTTATTTTATTTTGATTGTTCTTATGATGCAGTGCAAAGGAGGAAGAAGAAAGGGAAGAAGTGGAAGATGATTCTTTGAGCAGTGTGGAGGAAGTTGTGAAGAAAATGAAACCCATGGAGAGAGCTGTTTTAGGGTTTAAATGCAAGCAGATAATCGATACGGGGAGGATGAAGTGGGTTAAGAAACATGGATTAGATTCAAAGCTAGTGAAGTATATTCCAGCAAGCATCTCACCAGAAAATACTTTACTGGTCGCCGGAAAACCCAATCCTCCTATTGCTTGATGTTGTATTGTTGTTGGTGATTCAATACTTGGTAGGTAAAGAGTGAAGACTAAAGACTAGTAGATAATATGGTGCAAGACATCAATTTTGATTCGTTAACGTAATCATCTTTTTTGATAATATTTGCAGATACATATTTAAAAGAATTTTACAACACATCTATTATTATTTCGTGAATAAGTTTTTTTTTCATTATAAAAAACACTTAGCGAGTAGTGTATAACACTGTAAAATGATACTGCCGCCGTTTTGGACCAATTAAATCCAAAATATTCTCTACCTTAGTATTCGAAACCAATTTTCTCAGTCTCTTGCAAACTCGAATCTTATTCTTCTGCGTCGATTTCCCACGTATTAATGGATGAAGACCCTATGAAGACTGCAACGTCATTACACACGCACGTACGGATCGTTTTGTTCCGTTCACACTCGAACAAATAGTCAAACACTTTAGCCACTTCATCGACTCTCTATAAATACTCCAATCGCTTACCACCACCGATTCATCAAATTCCTGGCAATGGAAACTCCTAACGGCACCATCATCTTCACCACCGTTGGTCGCACTCACTACGGCTTCGATGTCTTCTCTCTTCACATCGCCTCCGCCGTTGAGCGCCGTTTAACAGACGGCGTTTCCGTTAACTTCAACGCTCAATTCGCAGACGCTAACGGAAATGATGTCGTCTTTGTTTCGGAACGAGCCGGGTCAGCTCGGATTTACAGAACCCGACCCGGAGATTTTAAGCTCGAGCAGCTTCCCGGAGCTCCGGAGAGCTTCTTCCACGACCGTCCTCTCGTTACTCAAAACAACAGACTCTATTTCATTTCCGCTCACGAGCAACCTGATCGTCATTTCATGAATTGGTCAGCGCTTTATACCGTGGATCTCAACGGCGAAGAGAGAGAAGTTACACGTGTCACTCCACCAGACACCGCCGATTTTAGCCCGGCGGTTTCTCAATCGGGAGATTACTTGGCAGTCGCAACTTACGGATCTCGCTCTTGGGGCGGTGAATTTCACGAGATCAATACTGATATTGCTGTTTTCAGAGCATCTGAACCGGAGAAGAGAGTGGTGATTTGCGAGCGTGGCGGATGGCCGACTTGGTCCGGCGATTCAACTGTTTTCTTCCACCACCAAGCAGACGACGGTTGGTGGAGCATTTTCCGGGTGGATATACCGGAAAAATTCCAGGAATCTCCTGATTTCCCGATCGTACCGATCCGAGTTACTCCATCTGGACTTCATTGCTTCACACCTGCAGCTTTCCACGCCGGAAAACGAATCGCCGTCGCAACTCGCCGTCGCGGCGTCAAACACCGTCATATAGAGATTTTCGACCTTGAACTCAAAACATTTCAGCCAGTGACTGAGCTAATCAATCCGAATTTCCACCATTACAACCCCTTCGTCTCTGCGGATTCTGAGTTCCTCGGCTACCACAGATTCCGAGGCGAGTCGACTCATGAGTCTATTGTTCCTAATCTAGAATCGATCGTTTCTCCAATCAAAACCCTCCGCTTGATCAGAATAAACGGATCGTTTCCTTCACCATCTCCTGACGGTGATCTGATCGCACTGAACTCCGATTTCGATATTAATGGTGGCATCAAAGTCGCTAAATCGGACGGTTCAAAACGATGGACACTGATCAAAAACCGTACAGCTTTCTACAATTCATGGAGTCCCACGGAGCGTCATGTCATCTACGCATCTCTCGGACCAATTTTCCAGCCGGCGGGAATTGCGGTTCAGATAGCTCGAATTAAGTTTGATCCGTCAGATCTCGCCGTTGATAAAGAAGAGCTTCCATGTGATGTAAAGATTCTCACTCTAGAGAACACTGGGAATAACGCCTTCCCGTCTTGCTCTCCCGACGGAAAATCCATCGTGTTTCGATCTGGCCGATCAGGTCACAAAAATCTCTACATTTTAGACGCCGTTAATGGAGAATCTGACGGCGGTAGCATACGACGCTTGACGGAAGGGCCATGGATCGACACTATGCCTAGCTGGTCTCCAAAAGGAGATCTCATCGGATTCTCATCTAATCGGCACAATCCAGAAAACACCGCCGCGTTCGGCGCTTACGTGGTGAGGTCTGACGGCTCTGGTTTGAAGAGGATTCAAATTGCGGGGCCGGAGGGGTCGGAGGAAGCGGCGAGGGAGAGAGTTAATCACGTAAGTTTCAACAAGGATGGTGATTGGCTAGTATTCACGGCGAACCTCTGTGGAATAACGGCGGAGCCGGTGACGATGCCGAATCAGTTTCAGCCGTATGGGGATTTGTATGTTGTGAAATTAGATGGAACAGGGTTGAGGAGGCTGACGTGGAATGGATATGAAGATGGGACTCCCACGTGGCATACTGTAGATGAATTGGATCTGAGTCGGTTGAGTTTGAACGAACAAGATGGAGACAAGCTTGAGGGTCAGTTTGAAGAGCCGTTGTGGATTTCGTGCGATATCTGAATCTCGATTATCTGTAACAGTCGATAAATATGTACTATTATGTAATCTCGCTTTTATTCGAATAAAACAAAAAATAAATACATTGTATAATATATATTTACACATTACACAGTAAACACATCAAATTGGTATACATTAGAATGTAAAACATCAATGCGGGGATAGCTCAGTTGGGAGAGCGTCAGACTGAAGATCTGAAGGTCGCGTGTTCGATCCACGCTCACCGCATTATTTTAATTTTTTATTAACCCATTGGGCCTTCCTTTAAATTTTCGGCCCAAAAGCTTGCATCTCGTTGACTTACTTTTTTTAGCATCTCGGCTTACTTTTTTAAACCCATTGGGCCTTCTTAGCTTAAATTTGTGGCCCAATCGTTCGTATCTTGTTGACTCACTTGCAAATGTTTGAGTAATTGCAAAGTTCGTGTTGCCTCTAAACTTTTGAACTCAAGTCCGAGTCGGAGCCGCACTGTTGTAGCAAAGCCATGGCGGAAGATAACAGCCGCCGCAAGTGGAGTCCTCAAGCCGGTCCATATCTCGGAGAAGTCTCTTCTCTAGCTTTCCTTAATCTCCCTGAACATGTTTCTTCAATCCCTTATCTTCTGGCCGGTGAGCTTTCCCGAGACATTTTTGTTTTTCAAATTAATTTTCGATTGCAATGATTTTATAGAGCCTTTGATGTGATTAGGGTTTTGTTTTCTTGATTAGGTTCCGGTTCTGAGATTCTTCTATACGATTTGAGTTCGGGAGAGTTGATTCGTTCATTTCAAGTGTTTGAGGGAGTTCGCGTCCATGGAACTGTTTGTAGCAGCAACTTTGTTCGTTCGGTGGACCGATATACATATAAACTTGTTATATTTGGAGAGAAGAAAGTGAAGATCTTTTCATTGATTGTTGAATTAGCTTCGAGCACTGGTGAAATCTCCGTGAATTTGGAAATATTTGAGTCTTTGCCGAGGCTTAGCAATTGGGTCTTCGACGTTTGTTTCTTACAGGTTGAAATCTCCGTCTTAATGTTACCTACTTGCTTTTATATTGTTCCTTATTCCTCTCCTCATGGATAGGTTTGTTATTGTGATAGGACTATAATGGCTCATTGGAAGAAGAAGACAAGCTTCTAGCTATTGGATGTAGTGATAATTCTGTCTGCATTTGGGATGTTAAAGAATCACGCATGGCTTTTGAAGTTCAGTCACCAGGTTTGTTTTACTGTACTGGGGTTTAAGGGTTTTGAAGCCTCAAGTTAGAGCTTTTGATTTATTGAGCTATTTTATACTGAAGTACTTGTTTGGCTGCAGAAAGGTGTTTACTGTATACTATGAGATTATGGGGTAACAGTATTCCGACTCTCCGCATCGCTTCGGGCACTATTTTCAATGAGGTAGGCAAACTTTTCTTTTCTCTTTTCACCGTAAATCCTTTTTCCGTTGGTTCTTTGTTTAGTCTTGCTGCCATTATTACTCTTCCATTTCGGTGCCTAAGATAGCTTAAGTAACTGGAATCGACTGGTTGTGACAGATCATTGTTTGGAGGGCAGTTGGCCTTGATGGTGACAAGGTCGACCATGAGCATTATAGCGCTTCCCATATGCTTAGACTTACTGGACATGAGGGTTCAATATTTCGCATTGTTTGGTCTTTGGATGGATCAAAACTAGTCTCTGTCTCTGATGATCGTAGGTGAACATTTGTTCTATTTATGCATAAATACTTCACCTTTCCCTGATCCTTTTGTTAATGATCTAACAGCATAATCTTTTGCTTTTATAGTGCTAGGATATGGGAAATTGACTCGCAAGAGATCGTTGGTCCTGTGCTGTTTGGTCACAGTGTCAGGGTTTGGGACTGCTGCATCTCAGATTCTGTATGTACCTCGAATTTTCTTAAAACTTATTATGTAGTTTTGTTTGAAGTTTCTGCATTTATTTGAGTATTATGCTAAGAGCTTAAAATCATAAAGAGGTGAGAAAATTTATCTGGCAGATTCTAATGAATAGAGGAACTGTCACTGTTCTAATTTCTAAGCATAAGTTTTTTAGGTATGAATCTGTTCTTACCTGTGGTCATGTACGATTGATATGAATTTCAAATTTTTTAACTTATAGATTATTGAAATTTGGATGTTTCTCTGTTACAGTTGATTGTCACTGCTGGTGAGGACTGTACATGCCGTGTATGGGGTGTGGATGGTACGCAGCTGAAAGTGATAAAGGAACATATGTAAGTGGTGACATGGTGTTTTTGCTGATCACCCTGTTCACATCGTGCTTTTATGTTATTACTGATGAAGAGCCATTGTTTACTATACAGTGGAAGAGGCATATGGAGATGTTTGTATGATCCAAACTCATCCCTTCTTGTTACTGCTGGATTTGATTCTGCAATCAAAGTACATCAGTTGCATAATTGTGGATCTGAAATATTGTTGGATACTGTAGGAGTGCTTGATTCACAAAATAAAGTGGAATTTTTTTCAGCCTGCCTCCCAAATTCAAGGCAGCATACTGGTCTCATGGACAGGTAGTACATGTGCCTTCACAAAATTTGTCTACGGAATCGTATTTTGTGTACGGTGTGACAGATATTGAAAATGAATGGAAGTAAAGCCAAAGTAATGATAGAAAAGTCGAGGAGGCTTAGTAAATTTGTGATTTTGGATTCATGTTCCTGTAAATATATTCATTGATTTTTATTTTACTAAAGGAAGAGGTGGTTTATATATAAATGTCTGGGGTTCCTTGTGTATAATTGCAAATATTATTGTATTCCTCTTGCAGCAAGAGTGAGTATGTACGTTGCTTACAGTTCACGCAGGAGCATACCATGTATGTGGCCACAAACCATGGTTGCTTGTACCATGCAAGGTTATCGTCATCTGGAAATGTAAGGTGGACCGAACTAGTTCGCATACCTGAAGAGGGGCCTATTATTACCATGGATGTCATGCCTGGAGGAAATGTACGTGAGCCTTGTGCATTAGATGATTGGGTTGCTCTTGGAGATGGCAAAGGGAATATGACAACTGTTCGGGTTATTGGTGATATGTGTAACCCACTTGCGGGGTTGAATCAAAGTTGGAAGGCTAGCCCAGAGAGACAACTTCTGGGGACCTCCTGGTGCAAATCATTAGGCTATAGGTAAATACCCTTATTGGTGAAAAGGGTGTCGGGCCTAAATAATTTTCTTGCACAACGCATGCAATGCGTGGAATCATTTGGTTTGAAGGAGATTACAATTTTCAGTGTCTGGCATCCAGGTTTGTTTTTTCCAGCAATCCTAGAGGACTATTGAAGCTGTGGAAACTATCTGATCCTGTAGCTTCTGCTGCTTCTGGTACTGCTGAAACTTATGATGTCTCCCTCTTGGCTGAATTCTCCTCTTGTTTTGGAATGCGAATAATGTGTGTAGATGCATCAGTAGAAGATGAGGTAATAATATCCCTTTCATTTATTTCCATGTTTCTGTGTTCCATTTCTTTCTTTATCCTCCTAGTTTCAGCCCCTGGACTGATGCATATTAATTTATCACCATGGTCAACTAAATGAAGAGAAAAGAGCACCAATCATTCTTGGTTAAGCCAAAACTAGGACATAATGTTTTTTAGATTTCAAGTCTAAAAAGTTTGCAGACAAGAGTTTTCTGTCTTAGCCTTGTGAAGTTTGTAATTTGTATTGAAAGATTGTTGCTTGTAGGTGCTTGTGTGTGGAGATTTACGTGGCAATATTACACTCTTTCCTCTGTCAAAGGACTTGTTGAGCGGAGTTTCTGTTTCTTCAGAATTGAAGATACCTTCACTAAATTATTTCAAAGGTGCCCATGGGATTTCAACTGTTTCCAGTCTTTCAGTTGCTAGATTAACTTCCAACAAAGCTGAAATATGCTCGGTATGACTGATTTATCTACGTTTGTTATCTTCTGCTCTTTGTACTTTTTTTGTTTGTTTGTTAGGAGAATAAATCATGAATACTCGCTACTATTTTCTTGTCACATTGACAATGAATTTTTGTGTTGATCTTTCTTTTTTTCTAATCTCATGTTCAGACTGGAGGAGATGGTTGCATATGCTATTTCGAATATGACAGAGAGAGGCAGACTTTAGAGTTTATGGGTTTGAAACAATTGAAAGAGTTGAGCTTAGTTCAATCTGTTTGTCAAGGGGTGCACTTTTCCAAAGACCATCCAAACAATGAATATGCAGCCGGATTTGCGTCAACAGATTTTATACTGTGGAATTTAACAGATGAAACAAAGGTCCACCTCTGCCTTCTCATTTTATTTACCTTTTTTAATTCGAACTGTAATGATATACTGTACTTTTTATGACAATAGGTTGCACAAATCTCATGTGGTGGCTGGCGCCGACCCCATTCCTTTTATCTTGGGAAAATCCCTGAGAGGCAAAACTGTTTTGCATATGTCAAGGTGCATCCTTTGTCTCTCGGTTAAAGTTGTATAGTAATGTGTGGTTTTTGACTGATCATTAACCTGTCTCTTTACTAGGATGATGTCATTCATATTCATAGACACTGGGTTGGTGGACAGAAGACTAAAGTCTTTCCTCTAAATTTGCATACACAATTTCATGGAAGAGAATTACATTCCTTATGCTTCATCTCTGCGGATACAAAAGCTGGATTCGATTCTGAAGAATGTAAAATATCTGATCGGTCTAGTTGGATTGCAACAGGCTGTGAAGATGGATCTGTGAGATTGACTAGGTAGGTGCTAGTCTTATTTACGTTAATTAAGTGATACTTGATGGCGGTTTATAAATATTTTTATCTAATTGTCTAAAGTATTTGGGGCTCATCTAGGTATGCATCTGAATTTAAAAATTGGTCAACATCAGAGCTATTAGGAGAACATGTTGGAGGTTCAGCTGTGAGATCAGTTTGCTGTGTATCAAAGATACACATGATTGCTTCAGACATACCTATCTTACCAGACATGTGCGAACAAGACTCTGCAGTGGATGATAGTGAAAGTCCTTGCTTACTGATTTCTGTTGGAGCCAAGCGTGTTGTAACCTCTTGGCTCCTTAGGAATGGTAGACAAAATAAGAAGGGAGAATCTTGTATTAGTGATAATGGACACAGTAGAGCTTCGGAAGTGTCTTCAGTGACGTTCCAATGGCTTGCTACAGACATGCCCACCAAAAGTTTTCGTCCTTGTGGAAAGGTAGAGAAATCTGCAAAACTGGAAGGGGCTGAAGAAGATACCAGTGCTAACGTCACAAAATTAGGATCCAATGCGTATAACGAGCGAGAAAACTATGAAGATGACTGGAGATACATGGCTGCCACTGCATTTCTTGTGAAGTGTGCCGGTTCCAGGTTAGAGGGACAGCCTTCGTTTACAGTGATTGAACCCATTAATGATCGACTATGTTGAATTATTTTCTGTTTATCTATTCAGGTTAACTATCTGTTTTATCGCTGTGGCTTGCTCGGATGCCACCCTTACATTACGGGCCCTAGTCTTGCCTCAAAGACTATGGTAACTAGAAGTGTTTTACTTGTTTAATGACTTGGTTTTTTCCTTGAGTGTCTCCACAAATTTCTTGTGTTTCATTTTGTTATACTCTGCGCCTAATTACAGGTTTGATGTTGCATCTTTGGCTCCTCTGAAATCACCAGTTCTGTCATTACAACACTCTGTTGTGCCTCTGCATCCCCCACATGAAGGTTTTAGCCATTGATATTTTAAACTTCTCTATCAGTTGACTTGTTATCAAATTGTTTTCCTTCAATGCTAAATAAATGAAATTGCTTTCCCGAAATCTTCTCGTCGTAAAAGTTAAGGAATTCAACCTTCTTGACTATCCCACTCGCGTAACAGTTTTGATAACTATACCTGACAGGTAATGCATCATTAAGTGATGTTTATCTTCTCATCAGTGGGGCCACAGATGGAAGCATAGCCTTTTGGGATGTAACTAAATGTGTAGAAGCTTTTGTAAAGCAAGTATCCAGCATTCATATTGAGCAGTTCATTGATTGTCAGAAACGACCACGAACTGGAAGAGGAAGTCAAGGTGGTAGGAAATGGAAACTATCAGGCACCAAGGTTTTTAACAGAACACAAGACACCAGCAACTCAGTTGGTGAAGCTGCAGAAGAAGATCCAGCCAAGTCTTTGGAACTCACGAAACATGTGTCTGAGGAAAACGATAAAAACAAAGGTGCAGATTCTCCACCTGAAACAACCGAGATAAAGCCTTCACATGTCGTTAAGAAAGCTCATCAATCTGGGGTTAATTGTCTCCATGTTTCTCTCTCGAGCAGTTCTCCAAGCTATGGTAATGGTTTGATGTTCAATGTGATTAGCGGGGGTGATGATCAAGCCCTTCATTGTCTTAGCTTTAACATCCTTAGTACTAGTAGTCCAGACAACAAATCTGAAATCGTAAATCAAAACCAAACTCCAAGTTACAGAATCAGGCTCACAGACCGTGGAGGTATTGCATCAGCTCATAGCTCTGCCATTAAAGGTACCTTACCTCGAAAAAACTCTCTTTGGCTTAAATCATATAAGTCTCTACTAGACTCACCTTCTCTTTTCACCATTTCCCTAATGAAAAGACTGAATCTTGGTTTTGATGCAATGAAGGTGTGTGGATGGACGCGAATTGGGTGTTCTCGACAGGTCTTGATCAACGTGTACGATGTTGGTTTCTCGACCAAGATGGTAAACTGATCGAGCACACTCATATAGTCATCAGTGTGCCTGAGCCAGAGGCGCTCGATGCTAAAGCCATTGATGAGTAAGTGAAATACACTCATACTTCCATAATCCATATACAAATATTCTTTTAAATGTTGCTATCTCACCTACCAAACCTCTATTGTATATATTGAATCAATCTGCAGAAACCGATACCAAATCGCTGTTGCTGGACGCGGGATCCAAATGGTTGAATTCTCCGGTTCGGTTTATAACCCGGTTTTTTAAATCCATTTTTGAGGTTTTCTCTGTTTTTAACTTCCATAGTTTTGTCCTAAGCCACTAAGGGTAAGGCTTCAAAACCTGTCATTCATACCAAATCAATTTTGACTGTTGGTCAGAGTAAACCGGATTTTAATTTCTGGTTCAATTTGATTAGAATTGTGCTTTTGTCGGTGCTCTATTAAATGCTGGTATCATGTTCTGAACCCAATTTGACAGAAACATTATTGCTGGGGAAATGGAATTGTGCCCATGTGGGACCTTTATGGAAGAAATATCAACACGACACATGACCTTATTCAATTCTAATCAATAAATAAGATTTATTAATAATTAAATTCATTAGAGATTTGTTTTGATTTTTTTAAGTGATACATATGTGGCTTTTTTAGCCGAGCATCCGTCAAATCTCAATAGAGATCTTAAATTCTATACATTTGTTGTGGAGTATATCAATTCAATTGTGTAACTCTCAGGGATATATATATTTTTGTTAAAAGATATTCTAAAAATATTTTAACAAAATATAGTTTCAAATTTTTTTTGTAGAAGAATTACGTATTGGTACTATTCTTTTTTTTTCCGCAAATATTTTCATTAATCAACTCACGAGGATATATTTAAATCTACTGTTTTCATAAAGGGAACATAAATTATAAATTATGGAAACTTTTTTTATATCAAAGTTAACATGCGTTTAACTTTAATTTTGTTTTCTATTTTCAATTCTGATAACTGGATCGAGATATTCTCACGTCATCATGCTCGACTAGTCTGTTCATTTACTATTTAGTGGGGTGACCAGATCTGTGATTTAAGGAAAAAAAACATTTTATCAAATGATTAAAAAAAAAATCTGATTATTTCCATAAATCAAGAGAATAAATAAAACAAAATCTTCGCATATTCTTCGAAATTTGATGGCTGATCAAGTAAAGTATTCTTAAATTTCGCATGAGTTAAATTTATAAGTGTTTGTAAAATTTAATTTTAAGGATAGGAATTTATATATGAAGACAATACTCTACATTACATGTATAAACCCAATTGTTAAAAAAAAGGGAATTCAATGATGATATTATTTTAAGATTTGCTAACGGTCGACTGTACTGCATGCTTCCACATATTATATGGTCGGCACAGCAGAGTTACCATATGGAATAGCTCTTAATTGAGACATTAGTTTAAAATAAACTCGACAACTAACTGTTTCAATATATATATATATATATATTTTTTTTTTTTTAAATGTACCAATATGGAGGCAAAGAGTTTACAAATTCAACACCAACAAATTTAATTTTAGGAAAAAGAGCTAAACAATCTGTCATGATATTCAAATTAGGAGAAACGAAAGAAAAAATAATAATAATCTATTGAACTTATCTCAAGAAAAGAAAAACAAACTTGTTTATAGATAAAGTTAGAGAAGACCGACCAATCTATAGGAGATAAATTGACCAATTCTGTGCCGTTTGTTTTGAAAATCAATCTAATGGGTCAAAATATCCAACATCAAAACTTTCATCTTCAAATGAAAAGATGATAACTTAGCTTCTAGGGAGTGTATAACTTAGCTTAAATTGTTTTTAAAAATCTCCACTTAACTATACAAATTAGTTTCTTTTGTTTTTTAACTATAAAACAATTGAGGTTTTCAAGAAATCTTTGAATGAGTGAAAAGCTTATTAAACTTACAACTTGATGTTAGAATAATAATCGTGGACTCCAAAGTACTTGTTGATTACTTAAATTTATCTGATTGGAGACGCCATATCATGTAAGCAATTATTATCAAATGTTGTTCATAATAAATATTTCAAGACTAAATAATATATAATTAATTACAAAAAAATTTCAACACTGGTCAAAACTTCTTTTGCGTGCATGAGTTTCGCATGCAACAAATAAAATCCTTCAACTACCTTCTCATCCTAATTCACTCACACGACTTAGAATATTCTACAGTTTTTTGACTTATAGTTATTTATTAGCACTCAAAGTTGACTAGTAGTTTAATTCGATCTTTCACAAATGTTTTTTTTTTCTTTTCTTAATATCTCGATCATTTACAAAGTATCTGATGCAATAAAGACTTATCCAAAAACAAAGCATTTGCCTTCCAACGGCTCAATTTTCATAAATTTCGCAAACCTCTAAAGTTTAGCATATATAATCACATCACCAACTAATTGATACAAATCTTACATTCTATTAAAGCAACCTATCATTTCACATAATATTGCGATTCAACATTTTTTATTTACCACCGGTTGCTATGAACTAGTGGTTAAACGCTTGGTTTCGTTGTGCTCCTAGTTCGATTCCTAGTAGGGATGATGCTTTACCCCATATTATCAGGTATTAGCAAAGCATGGTCTCGGGCCATAGAGAGATTAAGATCCAAAGCCCGAACCCCTCATAGTTAACAAAAAAAAAACATGATTATTAAGTTCACTTAATCTTTAAATCAGCACGGACATCTATAAACCAATTCTTCAACCTCCGTTTAAATCATGATTATTAAGTAAAAATTTTAGTGTCCTCCAATTTTATATAAAATAATTGGTGGAATTGGTCATTTTTCAAAAATTATTAGAAAAATAAACCAAACACCGTCATAACTACTACCTCGTACACCGTTGGAGCTACCGTCTCATACACCATCATAATTATTATGTGTATGTCCATATGTAAAATAATGTAAATCATAGTGTACGAAACATTTTTAGCATAACCTAAATAAAATGAGTTTTGTTAGATCTAAAAAAAAATTAAATAATAAAAGTTTGTTTTAAAATTTAGTTAGTAAATTATTTGTGTTATAATTATCAAAGTAAAGAAAATAAAATTGATTAAAAAGAAAAAAAATTAAAAAATAAAAGAGAAAAAAATATAATCTAAAGAAATAAAAAAATGGGAAAGAGTGGTATATATTATAATTATGAGATTTAATGCAGAATAGGCAAGTGAGAGAAAATTCATAAATAGTGATCATTTCTCTTTATTGCTAATTATAAATAGTAAATAGTTCATTCTCACAATTAATTTAAAAAATATGATCCATTCGACAAATTAACTTTTTATTTTTATTTAATTAGTATGTTTATCATGCCTTAGACACAAAGAAAATATGGCTAGGTACATTACCAACCCCACTACAGAAATCTGAGCAGCTACACACACGAATCAGCCGTTAAGCCGAGCCGAACTGAGCCGACTTAGTCTAGCAGACTCTTGCCAACATCCCCAAACATGCAACATTAGTTGGGCTACCGGCTGCTATATTTAATTTTTCTTTATGTCGACCTATATTAATTAATTTAAGATTCGTTCGATTACAAAGTAAATGATATTACTATACAAGTATACATGCTCCGAATGTGATAGGTTAGTTATAGCCAAATCTCGCAGTAAAAATTTCATACTATATCTATTGAAAGTTTATTAATTAATTTTAAATTAATAAATCTCATTGGTAAACGATAACGGAGGAAAATATTTGCTAAATATTCTCTTTCCATTTTTGTTTTCACTTTATAGATAAAATATTATAACTAATCTCATTTTAAGGAAATTATTTGGTAGTAAGATTAGTTTAGAAATGTGCCTAGATTAAAGGTTATTATCAAGTTAGTAAATTACTTTGTATGCTACATATAGCATGAAGCTACACTTTTTGTATGCTATTGATTTATTTAACAAGTTATAAATGTAAATTGTAGTTCAAATTGCTTTGATAAAATTCCAAATATGTTGCTCATAATGTTTAAATTATGCTTTTAAAATATATCAAAATATACATTGTGTTAAATTTACTTGTGATGTTTTATAAAAATAAGTAGATAGTGACCCATGCATGGAAAAATACTTGCGTAAATTTTGTTTCGTTAGTTTATAAAATAATAGAATAATAATAGTATTTTTATTTAATTTACTCTATGTATTTTATAATTTTATATATTTCATTTACTTTGTGTCATACTCCGATCTAGATTCGTAATTAGTATAGTACCCGACGACCTTGCACTAATGTATATCAGATCCACTAGAAAACAAATCAACGAAATTCACGTTGACCAGTGATCAAGTATTACTGATTGAAACGGTTGTGTTTAAAAACTGATTGTTTATTTTAGTTGTATATGCTATATTAAATAAAATATATTAGTTGTGATTTTATTAGATTTTAATAAGATTTCACTATCTGTTGTGAAGCGCAAAGAAATATTTGGTAAATTTGAGATATTATTTATATAGTTAAAAATAACTATTTTGTAATACTAATGATTCAACATAAAAAATGAATTAAGTGGATGAGAATTATGTGAGTGAGATGTGTAGGAAATTATAATTTTTGAACATTTATAATTATCAAACGAGTTAGTTCGTCTAGCAAAATATAGAGATGTTTGATATAAACTTTTTTTTTTATCTTCTGTTTTATTTTTTTGATAATTTTTCTTAATTTCAAATCTATTTAGAAAACTCATTATGATTTTATTTATTAATGAAGATTATAATTAAATTGCTAAATCTTTTCAAATTTTTGTAGCTGTTTTTGAAATTTAAAGTTAAAATAAATTAAATGAAAATATGTGTAAAGAGTAACATTTCTAGTTATTAAAATATTATATTATTATAATTTATTGTTAATATTATGGGTCATTGTTTTATTGTTTATTATAGCTTTCAAATGGATAAATAAATCAGTTCACATAATCGTTTATATGATTCAATATTTTTATTATTTTTTGTCAAATAATTTGTGATTTTTAATGCTATCAATTTTGTTACATTTTATATAATTATGTAGTTTGTAGATGAAATTTAATTTTATATTTTTAAAAACTATAACAACTAACTAAAGTATCGTGCAAGTTTTATTCTCTTTAAAACAATTTCAGTATAACTAGTTTAATAGGATAATTATAATTAGTTTTTATAATTGTAAATAAATATATAAAGAAGATGTTGTTTTTTATCCTAAATTTATTGATATCACTAAAATAATAAATAAATATCTGATTGAAAAGTGAAAAATATTCTAATAACATTTTATGTAATATAATACATGAAAGTTGGTTATTTTCTTTGCATTGTTCAAACAATAGTATAGAGATAATTCTATTTAGAAGTTTTATTTTTTTGGAAAATATATGTCTACTTCCACTTTGTTCTTCTTTTTTCATTGGAGTCCAACAATTAATCTTTTGTTTTATCTACACAATGCAATTTTTCGAGTTGATATTGATTATGACGAGCAAAGACGAAGGTTTGTATCATCATAGTTCACTACCTGATTTGTGTGGTCGCGACTCACCTACAGATCTTCTCCCATGTTTCAACATGCATTGATATTTAGTAACAAAATTGTGTTTTCATTTTTATTGACCAGATTTACTCTAAAAGAATGACATTAATATTGGAAAAGAAAATAAGATAGTTTCAAAACTAGAATGTAAGAGAACAAAATAATACTAGTAAGATTGTGAGTGAAGTAGGTCAAATCACCAACACTCACTAAAATCCAGCCGTTTAATTGCGAGATCCAATGGTCATCATTTTGTCTCAACAACGACATAATTATTTATAATATAAATATATTTTCACCTACCAAAACTAGGTCATGAAAGTTTCTGTTCCACCTTCTTATTAATTGTTTCTTCTTTTTTCGCAACCACATTAGCATTAGTCATAGAGCTTCATTAGTTTTAAAAAGCGGTGGTTGCGGTTATGGATGTGAGAGTTTACGGAAGTGAATGCTTGCGGTTCTAAATATTATTAAGATATTTGTATAATTGGTTTAACAATTAGAAATAAGTGTGTTTACGAAAAATTATTAAATGGTTGACATTGGCTGCGGTTGCTGTTTAATATTATCAAATATATTTAAAATAGATAATTTCTATAAGAAACAAATTGTATTAATATAATCAAAATTTTAAATTAAATTTTAGAATAATTAATTAAAATTCTTTATTCTAAGAAGTTTGCAACATTTTTTATTAAAATATATTTCTAAATTTATAAATATATTTTAGTTTAGTTAATACGTATATAAAGCATTTAAGAATTTATTATAGTAATATTTGATTTAAAATAATTGTTTGATTTTTTTATTTTTTGTAAAATTTTATTAGTATTAAAAATTAAAAATTAAAAAATATATTTTTTTAACCAACCGCAACCGTGCGCAACCGTAAACGCTAGTTAGAAGAAGATTTTGAAATCTAGCAATTTCAATCGATTCAGAGCGATATGTTGTGATTTATATGATTGGTATTAAACGTTTGTAATTGCAAACATGACATTTGCGGATGGTAGTGGGTGAACCAATCAATCCTTCATTGTCTTTTATTTTTCCTTGTAGACATGAAATATATATTTAATATAATTATAAAATTTTTGTTTTTCATAGAAAATTTTTTGTTAGTTCTAATTTTAGTGTATGTGCCTAAATATTCTTAATTTATAAATTTATCTACTTATTTTTTCATATAAATATTATAAGGTGACATTTATTGTGTTGTATTATTATTAAAAAGTTACGAAATTTTATACGTTGAACTAAATTTTATGTATACACAATTTTAAATATATATTTTCTTAATTATTATGTTCCTTTCAGATTAATAATTTAATTAGTTAAATTTCTAAAAAACTCGTTAACAAAATATAGTATCAAATTTGTTTATAGAAGAATTACGTATTAGTATTAGTATGAAACACAAAATTGATCATCAATTACTATTACTTATCAGTTATCAACAAGGGCCTTTACAAAGAAAAAAAAAAACAAGGGTCTCGTAAGTCTAGACATAGTCACATAACTTAACAATGACTAATAAATTAATATACTGTACTATCTAGAAATACTGTTAATCAATATACAACAAAATAATTTGATTGATTTAACTAAAAAAAAAAAGTGGGTAGCCGAATAAGCCAATGAAGTAGTGAAGTCCAAAAGCAAAAAAGGTAAACCTATAGATCCGGTGGACAGTCAACAGTGCCGTTAATCCCTATAAATAGGTACGCCGTTTACATTCACAAATCGTCCCCGACTCCTTCCTTTGCTTTGAGAAATTTTGGCTTGAGAGATCTGATTCACTGGGATCTGAAATTGCACATTTCGCTATTCTCTCCCTCTCGCCGCAGGTATCGCTCTTCTTCTTCTCCTTCTTTGTTTTTCTCTATCGATTCCTAGTGTTCTCTTCGTCGATTTGACGGGTTTTTGGTCGTATGCTTTCTTAAATCTGCAATGAAATGAGATTTTTCTATGTTTTTCGATTCAGATTTGATGATTTCGATCCGTTTACGCCTTGTTATAGTTGGATCTGTGATTTTAAGTATTGGATCTGTTCGTTTTCGAGTCACGTTGTATCTACTCTCACTTCGCTAGCTTCATTTTTCAAGTTTCGATCTCGATTTTAGGTTCGATTACAGCGGATCTGAATGATTTTTGTATTCTTTTTTTTGGCAAGGATTTGGATTTTCGTATCGATCTTGTATGTGTGTATGTGATTTGAATTTAACTCTTTATTTGGTTTTAAATGCTTTGCAATAAGTCATGTGTATTTGCATTCAAGAGCATTAAGTCTGAGTTATTCAGATTTAAGTTCTTAAACTAATTTAGATTTTTTCTGCTAATTCTTTTATAGATCTTCATCATTTTTAGGGTTGCTACTGTTTCACAAAGAAACGAATCACTTAGGATAAGATGCAATGATGCATCTTTTTTATGCTGTTGGACAATGATTTGGAATCTTTTCTAGCTTTTTGTCACTTGAGCGTGGAATCTTTTTTTTGTTCTTTTTAATTTTAAAAAGTTTTCAAGATATGTTGATGCTTCTTAGGTGGCTGATTCAATATTTCTTCTTTTCTTATAGCTTTAAAAAATGGAGACTTTCCTATTCACATCTGAGTCTGTGAACGAAGGACACCCAGACAAGCTATGCGACCAGATCTCTGATGCAGTCCTTGATGCCTGCCTTGAGCAAGACCCTGACAGCAAAGTTGCTTGTGAGACATGTACCAAGACCAACATGGTCATGGTCTTCGGTGAGATCACCACCAAGGCCACAGTTGACTACGAGAAGATTGTCCGTGACACTTGCCGCTCCATTGGATTTATCTCTGATGATGTTGGTCTCGATGCTGACAAATGCAAAGTCCTTGTCAACATTGAACAACAGAGCCCTGACATTGCTCAAGGTGTTCACGGTCACTTCACCAAACGTCCCGAAGACATTGGAGCCGGTGACCAGGGACACATGTTTGGTTACGCCACTGATGAAACCCCTGAGCTCATGCCTTTGAGCCATGTTCTTGCTACCAAGATCGGTGCTCGTCTCACAGAAGTCAGAAAGAACGGAACTTGCCGTTGGTTAAGACCAGACGGTAAGACCCAAGTCACTGTAGAGTACTACAATGACAACGGTGCTATGGTTCCAGTCCGTGTCCACACTGTCCTAATCTCAACCCAGCACGATGAAACCGTGACCAACGATGAAATAGCACGTGACCTCAAGGAGCACGTGATCAAACCAATCATCCCAGAGAAATATCTCGACGACAATACCATCTTCCATCTCAACCCATCAGGCCGGTTTGTGATCGGTGGACCACACGGTGACGCTGGTTTAACTGGACGTAAGATCATCATCGATACCTACGGTGGTTGGGGAGCTCACGGAGGTGGTGCATTCTCAGGGAAAGACCCAACCAAGGTCGACAGAAGTGGAGCCTACATTGTGAGACAAGCCGCTAAGAGTGTAGTGGCTAATGGAATGGCTCGCAGGGCTCTTGTTCAGGTCTCATACGCCATTGGAGTCCCTGAGCCATTGTCTGTCTTCGTGGACACTTACGGAACCGGGTTGATTCCAGACAAGGAGATACTGAAGATAGTGAAAGAGAGCTTCGATTTCAGACCAGGAATGATGACAATTAACTTGGACTTGAAGAGAGGAGGAAATGGAAGGTTTTTGAAAACGGCGGCGTATGGACATTTCGGAAGAGACGACCCTGATTTCACTTGGGAGGTCGTGAAGCCACTCAAGTGGGACAAACCTCAAGCTTAGAGACTTATTATGATTTTATAATTTCTATGGTTTGTTTTACTTTAAACACCTTCCATTACCAATAATTCATCCCTCTGTTTCTGTTTTTTTCCTTCTTCCTCTTCTTGTATTCTTGAAATGAAAGTTCCTGGTTTGTTTACTATTAATTTTAATCCCTTTGTGATGTTTTCTTTTTTCATGCCATGGATTGTCTTTATCTTTGACGATGGCGAGAAATAGCAGACTTCATAATTTTTCTTTGGCATACTTGATCAAAGTTGTAGAGAGTAGGCGGTTAGACAACACCGATTATGGTATCTATATAGTTTTAAATTTAATACGTATAAATATTTATTCATGTGCAATAGTGCTGCAGCAAAATTGCTGATAAGTTATAAGTTGTCTAAGTTAGCTCATCGAGAATATGTTACTTTTCAAACTTACTCTTATCAGCCTATATGTTTAAAGAGTTGTTTATTCGAAGATTATGTAAACACTTTCTAATCAATACCTATATATTTAAAAAGTTGTTTATTCGACGATTATGTAAATACTTTCTAATCAATACAAGATGTTAACAAAACAAATAAGTATATAATATTTAAAAATTAAAAATGAACAGAATCTAGATAACTATAATATTTAAAAATTTAAAATGAACGGAATATAATCTACTGTAAATCTATTTTATGTAATAGGTTGTGATACAGGTCGGGAATGGGGGGTACTCCTTCTCTCACGGCTGAAGTTTTCTCTTCCTCTCATTAGTGTTTACTTTGGGTCTTACAGTAAGGTTTGTGCTTGTCCTTGAGTTTGCGAGGACTTTGATTTGGTTTGTGCTATCGTTTTACTTCATCCTCGGCGTTGGAGTTCTTTCTACACCTTTTCCTAGGTTTCAAAACCCATGTTTTTGAACAAGGCTTCCGGGTCTACCATTGCTATAGAGTCCCAATGTTTGTCCCTCTCTGATTGGATCTCAGTTGGTTTTGTGGCTTTGCTTAAATGGCTTAGAATGGTTTCGTTGTTTTAGTTTAATTTGGGTAAGTAGTTTATTTGCTTTCTGTTGGCTATCTCTTTTGGTCTTGAGTGTATGGGGATATCTCTATTTTCACCATCTCTGTAATCTTCAAATATATTTGGCAAGGATCATAGTGGAAAAAAAAAAGTAATAGGTTGTGATACACTGTATATATTATAGAAAAAAAATCTATTTATGTCAAAAATACGAAATGACACGCATTCTCTTGGAGTACAACACGAAACCACAAGCATTCTCAACAAACAACGACACTGCTATTCGCTAAATGATTATTATATTAAAAAAAAAAAAAAAACAGATCATACATTATGTATCATGTATGATACATTTGATCCGTTCAAAGTCAATGAATATAGAAGTGGAACCCATTTATATTGCCTTTATGAGATTCTTTATTGTCGGTTCATATGATACGAGCCGTATGACAACAAAAATATTAATTCCAACATAAAATTATCTTAAGAGATGATCGTAATAAATAGGAAACAAATATTCCTACATTTTAAAAAAAAAAAAGCTAGACTAGTCAGCTAAATAAAAAAATTTAATATTATTCATTGGTCAATAGAAAAACAAACAAACTATAATATCGTTTAAAGTTAACACACTTCTCACAAGTCACAATAATGAATGATAACAAAGTGTCATTTAACAACTCTCAACTTGTTTTCTTTTAGTGATGAATTGATAAGCAGAAGCAGAAGAACCATAAACGATCTGTGTTTAACAATTTATCTGATTCTATAATCAATGTTACCGATTTAACAAATATTTTCTGCTTTATGCATGGATTAGGATGGGAGACTTGGTCAATCGACCTTTCTACTAAATCAAGAGACAAAAATCGTCAGCTTTAGAGCCTTTTTCCACTGAATGATCTCACAAGTGAAAGATTAGTATCTATTAACTATTTTTTCTTTATATTTCTGTTTAATACATCACACCAAACTCAAATGAATGTCTCAGTTCTTTGTTCATTGTCATCCCATTAATCAAGATAAGTAGTATGGGATATCTCATATTGTTAAGAGAGAAGAGCGTCTGATTAGCGCTTAACAAATATCAGTAGACATTGGTTTTATACAAAGCAAAGATAAAAATATACATTTATATTATCTCTGATAAATTGATAGAGATAACTCAGTGTTTGAATCAGTGCATCTGTTCAGTATTTTTTCTTAAAAAAAGGAAAAAAATATATATAATTGTACAAGAAGGAAAACTAAAAAAGCAGAGATACAAAAAAACTTTTTGTCACAAAGGACCCCCCAAAAGATCAGGTAATGTGATTTTACCCAAATTATTAGGATCAAGTTTATCGAACTGAATCACAACTTGGTTAATGTCTTTATCAGTGATCTTCCCCATTTCCTTAAGCTTCAACACAATATACTCTGATTTACTGAGACACACCAAAATCAAATCAAAACCAAAAGGGTCAGAATATATTAATCACTGAAACTCACTTAATAGTTTACTTGACTGTTGCTTGTAAGAAAAAAAAGTCTAAAATTGACACGATTAAAGATTTAATCCTCTCTGCAACTTCTTAGACCAAAAACTTAAAACAATCTGAACACATAAAAAAAACATATAATTCAAGAAACTCATTATCAGAAACACCTCAAAAACCCTCATTAAATCTTAGAAAAACGATCCAAAAATTCAACCTTTGTAAGAAAAATAAAAAAGCTTACCTTATGAAACCATGTTGATAAGTATCAGCAGCAAGCAAATCCTCAACAGTGATTTCTCTATTCAACGCCGATTTAACAGCTTTCCGATGCCGTCGATCAATTCTCGCTTCAGCCAAATACAAAAACGCACGCGCCACCGCAAGAGTCGAAACAAGAAGCCAAACCGCCGCAAAAAGCCTCCCTTGAACCGTTGTAAAAGCTCGATCACCATAACCAACAGTAGTAACCGACATAACCGATAAGTAAACCGAATCAACAAAATCCAATTCTTCAACGAAATGCAAAACGAAAGCACCAACACCAATACACAAAAAGACGACGCATAACGCTAATCCAACTTTCATCCTTATCCTCATCCTTCCTTTCTCGAAATCAATTATGTAATCTTTAGCTGAGAATCTATGGTGATGTCTCGACGAAGAAGAAGAACCCATTTGAATCCCAGTGAGAATCATACTCTCTTGAAGATCCAAAACGTAATTAACAACACCACTAAGAAGAATATCTAAAAATCCAAATCCGAATAAAACGAAAACAACAGCGAAGATCTTCGTCCATGGAGTCAACGGAGCTATATCACCATATCCGATTGTACACATAGTGACGATACAGAAATAAAGAGCATCGACAACAGGATTGGTTTCGATTCCTGAGTAATGATCTCTATTGAATGAATAGATTGAAACCCCTAAGGTTAAGTAAATGATTAGCAAGAAAATAGCTTGTTTGATAATTGATTTTGAGATTGGTGAAGGTTTTTTGGTTTGTGAGGTTTTAGGTCTTAAGTCGTTGATGATTACCATAGCTGGAGCTGTACGACATCGATGAAGTGGTCTAGGGTTTTTGAAATATGAATCTGTGTCGTCTTCATCGTCTTCTTTAGCGGATTCTTCGAGGTCATGATGATGATGATGATGATGGTGTTGGGAGATTTCATGGAAGAAGGAAGTGTTTGAAATTGAGCGAGGGATTGTGACGGCGGAGGTTTCTGGATTTTCCGGTATGGGTTCGAGACGGTAACGTGATTGAGGGATGATGAGAGGTTGCTTGTCCATTTCCCAGGAATTGAGGAAATCTCTAAACTCAGAACGAAACCAAATAAAATTGAGATTTTTTTTTTCAACTTTTGGGGGCCAACGGAAAATTCCAAAAGAGTCGAGTTTTTTTTTTTTTGTGATTGGTGTTTGGCTGAGCAATTGTTTATAGGATATTTAAAGAGTGGGGTCCATGTCCACGTATGTAAAAAAGGATTATCGTCAGATTACACAGTTAGCCACCACAAGTGTATGATTAGTTCAGGGATTCACGCAAGTACTTTTGATTTACAAAATCAATCCAAACCGTGGAATACAAATATAAGTTTTGCAACAAAATAGTAGAAAATTTTATGATAACACATAAAGATAAATATATAAATGTTTTATCGGGTGACTAAACAAGTAGTAGTCATTTCATTACCATCTATTTCTACAACCTAATTGATTGTTGTTTCGTAAGATCTTTTTATGATTTAATTGTTCTTAAGAACACAGAGCATTTGAAATCTTGGAAGAAAACCACTCTATCAAAATTAATAGTAAATAGTAAATCTTAAGGAACCTTTAAAAAATCAGAATAGAAGACATATATAGAATGGAAAAAATAATACTTACACTATCTACATTGGAATCATAGAATCCTTCATATTCTTTATCTGTGGCCTTTCAATTTGTTTAAATGTATCTTGATTAGATGAAAACAAATTTAGTATAGATGTAACCAGATTTCGTACAAAATAAAATTATTAATTTAACCATAACAACATGTGTGAGACAGATGATTTATCATCACAAGATTAATGAATATATTTCTAAACTTTAATTCAATAAGTAATTTTTCTCTCGATTAAAAATATGTTTGATTTCTCAAAAATCTATGTTCGATCAAAATCATCTCTTTGATTTTCATGGGTCTCCTAGAACTCAACGGATTCACCACCCCGAAAGACAACTCTACGACCGATGATGAGTGGACAATGGCCATTCAAGCTCTCATACTGCATTGCTGCAAGATCAATGTAGCTTGGACGGAAAACATCATGAAATAGATGATTTCTGTAAGTATAAGCACAATATCATTGGATATATAGTTAGAATTTGAATATAAAAAATAGAAAACTTACATGTTTTCGATGTTCAAACTTAGCAGAATAACCTGACAAAAAGTTGAAACACATTGCCACTGGAGCTATGGCAAGTCGACGCTCTATAAACTTGTCAAAGTCTTCGTTTTCCTTTGCCAAACCCAGTTTTGGGCGATGATGGACAATCAATCTACATCCATATTCCCTGAGCAATAAAGGAGCAGCATCCATGAGCTTGAGCAATCCCTTGTTTTCCGTTAAAAACTCTTGCTTAATGTGATTAAGGAGAAATTCTGCAGTGGAGAATGTGCCAGTATATCGACGCTGCTTCAAGATGGTATACAATCCTTTAGCATGAACGTGAGCCCATCAATCATCTGAAACATTCAAAAATTAACAGACAATCAGGTTCATTTAATATTGGTTTATATACATCGGAAAACAACAAACAATCAGGTTCATAGAATCCTTCATATTCTTCATCTATGGCCTTTCAATTTCTTTAAAGCATCCAATGTATCTTGATTAGATGAAAACAGATTAAGTATAGATGTAAACAGATTTCGTACAAAGTAACGTAAAATACTTAATTTAACCATAACAAGATGTGTGAGACAGATGATTTATCATCACAAGATTAATGAATATATTCAGCAGCTCTACACTTTAATTCAATAAATAAAATTTTTCTCAATTAAAAATATGTTTGATCTCTCAAAAATCTATGTTCGATCAAAACTTAACTTTTCTAATATTGAAGTTTAAAATGTTTGTTAATAGAAAACAATGAAATTTTTTCCTTACTGTCTAAAATATTTCTTGTTAACAACAATACCTTAGACAAAAAAAATTCTAATCTAACCAGATGATAATATTGAACAATACTATTGGCCATTTAAAATCCATGACATATTTTCGTTATTTTCTAAGCTATTTTATACTAAAAATACTCTGTAAAATTAAGAAAATTTTCTAATTTAATCAGATGCTAACATGGACCAATAGAATTAAATATCGAAGGTGGAGGATATGCTTTGCTCGTTCAACTTCACATTAATGCTTTTAACTGACACAAACATTTTTTTTCCTTTTTTCTCAAAATATATTTCAAAGTTTTGTCCATTATTTTGATTTATAAAACCTATTTTCATGTAACAAAAAAATGTATTTTGATTTTAATATTTTTTAAAGCACGAGGTAATTAAATGAGGTCGCTTTTCGAAATTTATCTCATCTGTTCCGTTACGTGACTACTTGTTTACTGCTTTTGGTTTATCATGTAATTTCATTTCGTTTTGTTATTTAAACCGGTCTATCTAAACCGGGCTACAGCGACCACTGAGAATCAATTAATCAAAAATTACATTTCTTCTCCCTGATTCTCTCTCTCTCTCTCGTTACCCTAGCGTTACGATCATCGACCACCATCATCAGTGAATCCAGAATCTCCAAGGTGATCTTTCTTTCTCTTGAATCATCATCTTCTAGATCTTCGAATTCGTGGTGAATTTCTAGCAATTATGGCGAATCCGATGGCAAAGAGATCGGTAAATTACCCGGGCAGTCTAACTCCATTAGAGCCAGATAGAGCATCAGCAACCCCAGTGCCTCATTCTTCTCCTATTGTAGCTTCACCAATACCTCCTAGGTTTCCTTCGATGAAATCCCCAAATCTGTTGTCGCCTTCGAATCATCGGATGAGTACTCCACCTGGTCCTCCAGTCTTTAATACTCCGGTTAAACCAGCTGCTGTGCCTTTCCGTACCTCTCCAGCTACTCCTCAGCCTATGGCATACTCTTCGGCTACGCCTTCTTCTCTTCCCGTTTCTACACCTTCCTTTTACTCTAATGGCTCCTCATCACTTCCAGATCTTGTTAGAATGGAAGAACCAATTGCTGCAGACTCACCGTATGTTTTGTTTTCTGCTAATAAGGTATCCTTTCTTCTAAGCCTCTTAAGAAGAAATTTTACAGAAATTTCTTGATTTTCATTCCATTTCTGCAAATAGGTTTTAAAGCAGAAGAAGCTAGCAAATGTTGCTAGCTTGGGGTTTGGAGCAATAGTTTCCGCAGGGAGAGAGATTAGTCCTGGTCCTCAGATTATCCAACGTGATCCACATCGCTGTCTCAACTGTGGAGCCTATTCTAATCCCTATAGCTCGATACTAATTGGTTCAGGCCAATGGCAATGCGTCATCTGCCAGAACATGAATGCAAGTAAAGGTGAATATGTAGCTCCAAGCAAGGATGAGTTGCGAAACTTTCCAGAGCTTTCATTGCCTCTGGTTGATTATGTTCAGACTGGAAACAAGAGACCTGGCTTTGTTCCTGCCTCTGATTCTCGGACATCCGCACCTGTTGTACTTGTTATTGATGAGTGTTTAGATGAACCACACCTTCAGCACTTGCAAAGCTCTTTGCATGCATTTGTAGACTCGCTTCCACAGACTACCAGGCTTGGGATTATACTGTATGGTCGTACCGTTTCCATATATGATTTCTCTGAAGAATCCGTTGCTTCTGCCGATGTTATTTCTGGTGCAAAATCACCATCTGCAGAGTCCATGAAATCGCTGATTTACGGGACCGGTGTATACTTGTCACCAATGCATGCATCACTAAAGGTAGCACATGAGATATTCTCGTCCTTGAGACCATATACATTGAATGTACCTGAAGCATCTAGAGATAGGTGCGTCGGAACTGCTGTTGAGGCTGCTCTGGCTATAATTCAAGGACCATCAGCAGAAATGTCTCGGGGAGTGGTCAGAAGAGCAGGAGGTAACAGTAGAATCATTGTTTGCGCTGGTGGACCCATTACATATGGTCCGGGATCAGTACCTCATTCAATGACTCATCCAAATTATCCATATATGGAAAAGACAGCCATAAGATGGATGGAGAATTTGGGGCGTGAAGCTCACAGACACAATACGGTCGTGGACATATTGTGTGCTGGAACTTGCCCTCTCAGAGTTCCTGTCCTGCAGCCACTTGCAAAAGCTTCAGGTGGTGTTTTGGTTCTTCACGATGATTTTGGTGAAGCCTTTGGTGTGGACTTGCAGAGAGCGGCCACTAGGGCAGCGGGTCCACATGGTCTGCTTGAAGTACGGTGTTCAGATGATATTCTTATAACCCAGGTGATTGGACCTGGAGAAGAAGCACATTCAGAAACTCACGAGACTTTTAAGAGCGATGCGGCTCTCTGTGTTCAGATGCTAAGTGTTGAAGAAACACAAAGCTTCTCTCTCTCGATGGAGAATAAGAGGGACATCAAAAGCGATCATGTCTTTTTCCAGTTTGCTTTCCATTATTCGGATATTTATCAAGCAGATGTGTCTCGGGTAATTACATTCAAATTGCCAACTGTTGATAGTATATCAGCATATCTTCAGAGTGTTGAAAACGAAGCTGCTGCGGTTCTTATCTCCAAGAGAACTCTTTTAATAGCAAAAAATCAGAAGGACGCAGTCGAAATGCGTGCTACCGTAGATGAAAGAATCAAAGACATTGCTTTGAAATTCGGATCACAAGTGCCAAAATCAAAACTTTATAGCTTCCCAAAGGAATTATCGTCCCTTCCAGAACTCCTCTTCCATCTTAGAAGGGGTCCTCTATTAGGAAACATCATTGGCCATGAAGATGAAAGATCAGTGCTACGGAATTTGTTTCTAAATGCATCTTTTGATCTGTCTCTTCGAATGGTAGCGCCCCGTTGCTTGATGCACCAAGAAGGTGGTACATTTGAGGAACTACCAGCGTATGATCTCGCAATGCAATCAGATAAGGCTGTTATTCTTGACCATGGAACCGATGTATTTATTTGGTTGGTAAGTTTCTACTGTCTTCATTCAGTCGCATTATTATGTTGACAGAAGAATTTCTGGATCAACTTCACATTAATCATTTCTTTTGGTTGATTTAGGGAGCCGAACTGTCTGCTGATGAGGTGAAAAGCGCTGCAGTCTTAGCAGCTTGCAGAACGTTGGCTGAAGAGCTAACAGAATTCCGGTTTCCAGCCCCGCGCATTCTCGCATTCAAGGTCCTTAACATACAGAATCTCATTCTCGCATTTCTCAAATGAATCACACTTTCCCGCCTTTCTTTTCTCATGGTTTCCATATCAATCTGGTAAACCCATTGAAACGAAACTCAAAATATAATGTATTACATTGTTGTGTAACAGGAGGGAAGTTCCCAGGCAAGATATTTTGTTTGCCGGCTTATACCAGCACATAAAGACCCTCCTTATGAGCAGGTAAACCATCTAAAACACTGAGGACTAAGCTTGATTTTGTTGATTGTTTCTTTCTGCCTCTGAATCCAATTTTTGTGGGGATTATATGTGCAGGAAGCAAGATTTCCACAGGTAAGAACATTGACGACGGAGCAAAGAATAAAACTAAAGAGTAGTTTTATAGAATTTGATGAAGCCAGTTTCTGTGACTGGATGAGGAGTTTGAAAGTAGTTCCTCCCGAGCCCAGGTAGTCTACATTTGATCTGCTTCATCACTTTTTTCTCTCCAACTTTTTTGTTCTCCGGTACTGTATAACTCCATTGTATTGAGTGAGTCTTTTGTTCTTTAGGATTCTCTTTATATGAACTCAAGTTTTCTGAACTTATATTATACTTTTGTTATTACAGCAAAATTAAGTGTAGTGGGTGGTTATGACCGTTATGCTTTTTTTTTCTTTTCTTTTTTCTTAACCATTTACAGTCGATATTTTATCCGTTTCCGTAACGTATCATTTTTTTTTTCCATCGTTTATAACCCCGACAAGCATTGGTGTTATACTCCGGTCAAGGTATTAGCATAACAAATCTAGGCTTGGGCGTTCGGGTTCAGTTCGGGGTTTTCAGGTTTCGGGTTTTCAGATTTAGAGATTTAAAACCCGTTCGCGTATTTATAATTTTCGGTTCAGGTTTGCTTCGGTTCCATGGGTTTGGATTGGTTTCGAATATTCGAAATATTGGAAGAAAATTAAAAATTTAGTTAAATTTAAATAAAATTTAATTAATTTTTTACAAATATAATTAAGAATTTGGAGATGAGATATTTTGTCTACCCCTAACTTGAAGTAGTAGCTTCCACGATCAAAACTAAAACAAACAAAAAAAACTAAATCAATAAATATTTATATGATAAAACCAAATAAAAGTATATTTTAGAGGGGAAAACAGGAGAATATATACCTTATACTCATAAATTTATGTAACGAGCCTCTTGTAACGTTCCATTCGAGTAAAACCATTATCTCCAAAGTCATCTCCTTGATTATCATGGGTCTTCTAAAACTCAACGGACTCACCACCCCGAAAGACAACTCCATGACCGGTGATGAGTGCACAATGGCCATCCAAGCCCTCGTACTGCATTGCTGCAAGATCAATGTAGCTTAGACAGAAAACATCCCGAAATATACGATTTCTATAAGTATAAGCACAATATGATTGGATATATAGTTAGAATTTGAATATAAAGAATAGAAAACTTACATGTTTTCGATGTTCGAACTTAGCAGAATAACCTGGCACAAAGTCAAAACACATTGCTACTGGAGCGATGGCAAGTCGATGCTCTATAAACTTGTCAAAGTCTTCGTTTCCCTAGGCCAAACCCAGTTTTGGGCGATGATGAACAGTCAATCTACATCCATATTCCTTGAACAATAAAGGAGCAGCATCCATGGGTTTGGGCAATCCTTTGTTTTCTGTTAAAAACTCTTGCTCAATGTTTCTTAATGAAAAATTATGCAGTGGGAAAAGTGCCAGTATAACGACGCTGCTTCAAGACGGCATACAATCCTTTAGCATGAACGTGAGCCCAAAAATCATCTGAAACATTCAAAAATCAAACAAGTTAATCCGTTGGTTTTATGAGAAATTAGATATATATGATGAATGACAAAATGACTTGAACTGGAACAAGTTAAGAAAAACCACAAAACACCAAGCCAAAAACAAAACAAGTTAAAGAACATAACCACAAAACACCAAACCAAAAACAAAACAAGTTAAGAACATAACCACAAAACACCAAACTTTAAACCCGATTAAAGCGAAAAACAAAACAAAACACACTAACCTTCTTGTTGAACGTCATTAGCACTAATTAATTTGGGATTCTTCTTTCTCCACGATATAGCTTCACTCATTCCCTAAAGGGAACGAAACATGAATAATGAATATCGTACCATTTTTTCATAAAATAAAAATACTGTTGCAAATCATTAAGGTACCTTTGGAATAGAAACATCTGCAACAGTTAGCAACCTTCTGTTTAACTCTGTAATTTTTCCCCTAAACTGGTCCGAAATTATCTTCATTTGCTCAATTTCCTGCATTAATTGGAAGAAAAACAGTTAACAAATCAAGAACAAATTGATCGAACACAAGTTTCAAATAGAGAGTAAAATACCTCCGCATCTGAATCTGAGTCTACTTTCTTTTTGTTTCTTGAACCCATGAGGAGAAGAAGAGTCGAAAGAGAAGAGAATCGAAGATTAAGTGAGAGAAGAAATTTTTTTGGACCGTGAAAAGAAAAGATCCTCAACAAGCAAAACCTTAATTTTCTACTAAATAAAAGTGACTATTTGAAGCCTCTGAAGATGTCCAACTCAATAAAAAAAAAGACTTTCTAAAAACGTGCCACATACTTCACTTTCTTCTTCTGTCTCGTGTTAATTTTGTCTGAAATTTTGGTCTAATCTTTGCTTTGAGTTAGGTCTTGAATCAATATTTAACACTTGTTTTTTCTGCTTATGAGCTTTCGTCTTGCTTCTCATTGTCTCGCTTTCTCCTTATTCATTTCCAATTTCATATATTTTTAATACCCAATTCGTTGTCTCTTTGCTCTGTTCTAAAGCTTGGATCTTTTCAAACTCACTGATCTCGATTTGGGCTTATTAAATTTCAAAAAGTTTCAAGTTCATTGGGATTGACAATGTTGGGTCTTTGTTGCTGATGCAGTTGGGTCTTTGGCATGAAATTGAAGTTTTTCACTGTTAGTTTACAAAAAGTTTCACATTTTGGCGTGAAATTGAAGTTTCTTGGTGTTTCCAAAGTCTGAAAATTCTGTAGAAACATAATTTTAGGGTGATATTTTGGGAAATAAGTATGAGTAGAAGTTCTTATCGATGCATGTAAGATCAAAGTGTGGTCAAATCTTCTTTCTCTAGTGTTTGAAATATGAATTTGAATTGAAGGGTTTGGGGTTCTCACAGTTATTTGTAGATACTTGTTACTTCCTTTAACATACCAATGAGTATTTACACTTTTAAAAATCCAACTAAATCCTGAGTTTCTCTGTTTCATATATATATATGCAAAATGAAGGCTTTATTGAAAATCGGGATTCGAGGTGTTACGGTTTCTGATGTTAGAGGGTTTGGTGCACAAGGAGGTTCCACCGAGAGACATGGTGGCAAGTCCTCTAATTCAAGAATTGGTTCTGTGATTATTGTCAAAATGTGTACATGGCTTTTTATATATATTGTTGCGTTTGCAGGCTCTGAGTTCTCGGAAGACAAGTTTGTTGCTAAAGTTAAAATGGAAATCGTTGTTAAGAAAGACCAAGTATGTAAATGGTTAAAAACAATAACCAATAACTTTATAAACGAAATTTTGAGTTTGAACAATTGATTTTTTTTCTTCTTGTTGCAGGTGGAATCTGTAATCAACACCATAATTGATGGAGCAAGAACAGGAGAGATTAGTGATGGCAAAATTCTCTGTTGAATCGATCAAGATGTGTTTTTTTTTTTTAACTGTACATGAATTATGCAGAAACATCTGTCTTCTTGGTTCTCAGACATCAAAACTCTCTTCCTAATAAAAAAACATGAAGTCTCTCTTTTTTATTTTAATATTCTGAAACCATAATGCTTTTGAAGACTTTAATTAACTGTTGTAATTTAAACCACAATTTATGTCCAAACTTAATGTAATTTTAATTATAACATGATAAAAAAATAACTGTTGGAAATTTTAAATCAAATCAACGACTGATATTTTCCTTGATTGAATTTAATATACTTGGTCTTTAAAAAAAAAAAACAATATATATATATATATTAATATATACCTAGTGTATGCAATTAAAAAAAAAAACTAATTCCAAAATCTTAAGAAATATAGAAATTATAAATTTAGATTAATTAACAAAAATTAAAGTCCTGAACGTATTTGGTTCAGGGATTTGTTTTTTAATATAAATATGGAGAGATTTTGCTAAAAATAAATTAAAAATTTAGATAAATTAAAATATCACTAAAATCCTTAACGTATGCAATTTAGTTACAAAAAATTTAAAAATATAGAAATTATGAATTTAGATAAATTAAATATATATATATATATATCACTTTAATCTTAAACGTAATAGAATTAGGAATTCTTGGTTAAGGTATTAGTTGTTTTTAATATAAATATTGAGAGATTTAGCTCTTTTCCTAAGACATCAGACCTTAATCTCTGCCTCATAATACAAACTCACAAACTGAACAAGACTCCCGTAAAACTTAGCACTCGAAGAAAACGTTTCTTGGCTTGGAATCATGGTGATAACTCGACGATCTCAAATCCCAGGATCACGTTTCAAACCCAAACAAGTGGAGCTCGTCGACCACTATCTTCGCCGGAAAATCGAGGAAGGAAAAAGGTATAGTTTCATAACTGAGATGGATATGTACGAGAAAGAACCCTGGCTTCTTCAGCACGTAAGACATTTTAGATCCAAAAAGAACGTTTGGTTTTACTTCGTCACGAGAAAACTTTCCGGGAACAAGAAAAACAACTCTAAAAGAATTAACCGAAAGGGAGGTGGAGGTAGGTGGAAGACTAGTGGTATTCTGAAAGCTGTAAAGGATAATAATGGAGTCATGATCGGATCTAAACAGCTTATAACCTTCAACTATAAAACCAATATCGAAGATGAGACAGATAAAGCTACTGGTTGGGTGATGCATGTGTATGTTTTGAATAAACCGGGATTTCAAAAACTGGCTCTGTGTAAAATCAAGTTTAAACCGGGTGATGACAATGGTCAATACGCTCCAAGACTCGAATCTATAGTAGTTGGACATCCACAGCCACAGCCACAGCCACAGCCACAGCCGCAGCCACCGCTTGAGGAGGATCTTCATGTTGCTGGAGAAATTCAATACTCGAATGTTCCATTCGAGACTCAACATCCACAACACCAAGACTTTGGTTCTTGTGGCCAGCTCGTGGGAGCTTATCAGCAAAACTATATTCTTGGACAAGTGATGGCGCCTCAACCCATGGATGAACAACCATGGAATGTGCATTCTGGTCCGTACTCGGCTCAGCCATATGACCCTTCACAATTTTCTATGGAGGCTCAACAATTATTCGATGCTCAATACCAACAGTGCTTAGTGGAGCAACAACAATGGAATGTGCATTCTGGTCCGTATTCGGCTCAACCATATGATCCTTCACAAGTTCCTCAAGCCATATGGGAAGAAGAATTGAATATGCATTCTGGTCCGTACTCGGCTCAACCATATGATCCTTCACAACTTTCTATGGAGGCTCAACAATTATTGGATGCTCAATACCAACAACGGTTAGTGGAACAACAACAAAACCAGATTATTGAACAAGCCAACCATCAATTTTCAGATCAAAATCATCACAACGTTGAGAGCATTGAGAAAAACGATGTAGATTGGGACAATCTCATCGATTCAATTATTTTTGAAGGTTTGTTAGAAGACACAGATCATTCAGAGTTTCCTATGGAGCTCTCAACGGAGCAACAACAGCACCAGATTATTGAACAAGACACACATCTCTCTTCACATCTTCCATATATGATGAATCTAGAGGAACACAAATATCATCAGCATTTTGGACAGAACTATGATCTTTCATTCATTGTTCCTATGGAGACACAAAACCAAGACAATTTCATCGGAAACTCGACTGAAGAACAGGAGCAACCTTGTGAACAAGCCACATATCGTCCAATAAACCAAGGCATCGATGAACCACATGGAGGCATTGCTGGCTCTTCTACTCACAACAATCTGATTCAACAATCTCTTGGAGACGAAGCTGCTATGAGTGATCATGATATGGTTTGGGAAAACCACGCCCGAAGTAGAATCCGGAAACTTCAATAATACCGAGTCTCTCTTACGCTACTTTATATCCAAACATAATGTAATTTTAATTTTCTATTTTCTACTTTATGAGTTTATGGTTTGTTCACAGAGTGGTGTGTGATTCTTTCTTAAATATCAATATAATTAGTGTTTTCTGGCATCCTATGAATATATACACATATATACTTTGGACAAAATCAGAAACCAAATTCTTGGGTTTAGCTTGTGAAAGAGACCATTGTTCTTGAAGCTTCTATGCTTTGTGTCAACGAGACTAAGTTGTGGACTCCTTATAAGTTTGTTCTTTGTTTTTTGTGATGTTATCTAAAGTCTATTTAGTCATTGTTTGAGTCATGCATGTGTTGTTTGATTATGAATCACGTATTATTTAAGTAGTGCTTGTCATGTTGTCATTGTAGCCAACGATATACATCGTTTATATAATTATAATAATATGTTTTCTCCATACTTGTTTTTCTTTTACTCTGTTTTTTCCGTTGTTTTCCTCTGTTTCTTCTAACATTACCACTGGATAACCAAACTCAAGTCATATTAGCCATATATCTTTCGTTAGGCAGCCTATAAATTCAAATAACAACAAGGAAAGAGAGAAAGACGAACAATCTTTTCCGCGATTCAGTTCAATTGTAAATTTCCTAATGGAGACTCGATAGCATGATCATCAACTAGCCATAGACCAAATTCTTGGAAGCGTTTCATCTTGTTTTCGTAACCGATAATGTAGTTATTGTGAACTATAACATGTTTCCCCTTTGTTTCTTTAACCCATGTCTCATTCTTGAAATACAATCCTCCTGTTGGGAAAGCTACCTGAGAAAGCAAGTAGAGATCCACCTGAAGAACAGAAGATCACAAAACACAATTGAAAATCACCAAAACATTCATACGTAATTCACAAGGTTCGTTCTTTTGAGATATTTAAGGAAAAACATACCTCATGAACTGTTTTTGAAGAGTTAAGTTAAAAGCAGGCTGATCATTTGCTTTGAAACGGTTAGACTCAGACCAAGCTTGGGTTTGAAGTTCTTCAATCCATTTCTTCATTAGAAGCTTTGCACCATTAGTGGAACGCAAGAAAATAAAGCAGCTACACATATAAGTCCCTCCGTATTGACCGAAAGGTGGTAAATCATGAGAGTGATTCAAAGGCTTAATCTGGCATCAAAACCAAACCGAGAATAAGATTATATAAAACACTCAAAAAATTGCAAGAGCTGTGTGAACTAATTCACATACTTGAGGCATGTCATCCGTGAAGTATGCGTCGTGGGTTCCTTCCAAATACTTAAATGGATCTTGCAACCAGACCATGTCAACATCGTTGTACATAACATTGTAACCTAGCTCCAAAATGTGCAAGAGATGTTGCGGCCTTCGAGCTGTGAAGTTGAAGAAACCCTAATTGGATACAGGGGATACAGAACCATTCAAATTTGACCAATATTAGAAACAAAAATGGCACTACTACTACATACACAAGTTGACCATCTTTTGTTATTCAAAGAATCAACCATAGATGTACTTAAACACAGCTTAAAACCGAAACCTTAATCACTCGGAACCAATCAACGTACATCCAAGATCTAAGTATGATGAAAAACCTTTGAAGAAATGTGATGGGACTTAGCGTCATGTACAAGGAACATGAACTAATCCACGATTGATTTTGACTTGGAAGTTTATGAAACTTAACAAAACCTAACATTCTAATCCATTTTCAGCTAGATCTATTGAACTGAGAGCTAAGGATATCTCAAAGGTGAAAACTTTACATGGAACCAAAACTATGTGCGGTTTTAGAGTCAAGAGATGGAGGAACAAGAACAGCGTGACCAGGCCACTTTTCGTTGACTTTGTAGAGAGTAGCGTAATCTTCAGCGATGACAAGAACTTTATCTTGATGTTTCTGTTTAGAAACACTAGTCAACCAGTTATTAAGGTAAGGCAAGAAGGGTGAGCTCACGGCGCAGACAATGACAGTGCCGTTCTTAGCTACGAACTTGGCTGCTTGAGAAAGGGAATAGTCACGCCATTTGGAATCTGGAGACGAAGAAGAAGAAGAGACTCTGTTTGGAAACGAGAATAAGGAAGAAGATCCTGGCCAGGGTAAGAATACACCGAGGAGAAGGAAGAGAGTTAGGAGGAGGAAAAGGAGAGAGATGGGACGGTTTAAGATTGGACGAAGGTGAAGGACTTCTTGTTGCTACGCCATTGTTGTAGCTAGAAGAGCAACATAAATACAGAGAAGGTTCGGATCGGATCCGAAAATGGCAAAATATATCGGCAAAAAAAAGTCAACATAGTAAAATTTACTCCTTTTGATCACTTTAAGTAATCTTTTATCAACACACGCTAATAAATAATCAAATTTAGTATATACATAACGTGAACCTCTCCATTGCTTTATAATTATTTTATTAATTAAAAAAAATTAGTTAAATCATTAATAGTTCACCGTCTGAGTTGACCATTTTTTAGGGTGAATTTGGTGGAAAACAAATGGGAGGTTGCAACATTAGTAATGTTATGGAAAGAAAGAGTAGAGATAATTGTGTGTCTTACTCCATCAGGTTTCAATGGAGCCACTGCAAAACCAGATTTGAGGACAAAGCCACCCATCTCTCTTCACAGCTTTCAATTATGATGAATCAAGCCATGGAGGAGCAGTGTTATGGTCAATCATATCTCCAGTATCTTGGACAGAACAACGATCTTTCAATAGTTCCTCTGTAGACTCGACAGCAGGACAATATCCTCGGACACTTGACTCAAGAGCAGCAGCAACCACTTTTTAGGCATCATGGGAACATATTATATATATATCTACTCCGTATAAAGTTGAACAAGAGGAGAAAAAAAGTTTTAATCAGATTTTAAATATTTCTCAGAGACTGAGAACAAACAAGCAGAAAAACAAGTAACAACACCCAAAAGCCTTAGTTCTTTTTATCTTGGTGATACTTCACTTCCATCTTGCTTTATCACAGAACACAAAACCTGCCTTGAGATGTAATTTTCAAGCTCCCTAGAGACTTCTGTTAGCTTCAAATCAAAGTTGCTCCTGTATTTTTGCTTAGCGAAGATGAAGAGCCTGAGAACCTTCTTCGTGGGTTTGAGAATCTTCCTGGCGAAACCTGAAGCTTTACTGATGTTGATGATGGTGGTAACACAGTGTCTGGATTTAACAAAAGTCCAAATTTGGTCTCTAATGGAAGTGGCTTAAGTGAATCTTCTTCAGTCTCGGAGACTGCTTTAGCCTTCCTAAGTCTTTCCTGTACTTTCTCAGCAGCTTGTAGAGCCTTTTCACTGCTTGAAGTTAGGGATGTTAATATGGATTTGCAAACCCATTTATTAAATGGGTATGTTAGCTGAAACTGAACTCATTTAAACCCATTTACCAGATAAAACTACGTGGGGTTAAATGGGTTTACCCATTTAGACCCAATTATTAAATGGGGTTTTAACAAGAGTACCTATTTAAATCCATTTATGTTTACTATGAAATAATTATATTTATAATTAAAATTTAATTTTGGCGAGAAAATATGAATTTAGCGGTAAACCACAATTCCATAATTTGACGGAAAATTGTAATTCTACAATTTTGACGGGAAACGGCAGGAAAACATAATTAAAAAAAGCGTGGGTTTAGCGGAAAAATGCGGAAAATATTATTGATGGAAAACAAAGTTTTAGTGGAAAAATACGGTTTTAGCGGAAAATGCGGAAAATGATGTTTTTAGTGGAAAAATGCAGAAAATTAGAAAAACATAATTTTGACGGAAAACACAATTTTTAGCGGAAAACGTAGTTTGTTGTGGAAGATATATAAAACACGATTTTGGCGGAAAAATATGGTTTTTGCGGAAAAACATGATTTGTTACAGAAAATATAAAAACGTAATTTTGGCGGAAAAATGCGGTTTTGATGGGAAAGCGTTATTTGCTAGGAAAAATATAGACAAAAAACAATTTTGACGAAAAAATACGATTTTGACGGGAAAACATTATTTGTTAAGGAAAATATAGGAAACACAATTTTGGCGGAAAAATATGGTAAAAACAAAAAATGCGGGAAAACGTGTTTTGTTACAAAAATACAATTTCTAGTTTGGCAAAAAAACATAATTCTGTTGGATTGGAATAAAATGAGATTTCACGGTTTTTGCGCAAAAATGTTATTTTACAATTTGGCGGAAAAGTTTAACTTTAAACAGAAAATAATGAACAATTTATTTATATGATTTAAATGTGTCTAAATGGATTAATGTTATTTTGATGGGTTTAAATAGGGTGGGTTTTAAATGGGGTGGGTTTTAAATGGGGTGAGTTTAACTTTAAACAGAAAATAATGAAGAATTTATTTATATGATTTGAATAGAAACATAAGCTTTGCAACTAAATAGTAGAAAAGTTTCTGATAAGACATTTTATAAATAAAAAGAAGTTTCATCAAGCGTCAGCGGCGGCGGCCACCATTGAGGACTCTTTCCACACGGCGCTTCGTAAGAATAGTACCACAACGTTTACACCCCTTAAAGTTGGGGAACACAGTCCATTCCGATCGCTTTTCAGCCAACATAATAAACATCAAGCGACTTCCCATGAAACGACTATGACCTTCTATGGCCTTTAGTTTATCATCCACATCAATGAAAGCAAATCTGTAGAAAAAGAAAAACACAATTAGAGTTGTTATTAAAGTAAAATATATATATTGGAGAGGAACCAAGTCACAAACCCTAAGGGAACACCGGTTTTTTTTTTTGAATGTAATGTTAAATTAATTCAAAAGAAAATATCGTTTTTACATCGAATGCTATCTTGTTTCGAAAGTTTAGAAAAAAAAGAATAAGAAATTTTTTTCAAGATTTTAGCTTCTAAATTCGAACCACAATTGCAGTCCCTCTCTATAATGCTTATCGCCAAGAGCTCGAATTGATGAGAGTTGGTTTCTTACTTGCTTGTCAATCCATTGGATTAGAATACTTCCTGAGTTTGGATTTTTTCCATGCCGTCTAGCATTTCTTTTTGTCCATACTGTTGTGTATCGATGCTTGGAAGACATAGCGAGCAAAGAAACTCTGGGTTCTATCGAGGGTTTAATCTGATACATAGGTAACAATTAAGAGCATCATTACTGGAGAAACCCATTTGGGTTTCTTAAGTAATATTTAATTATAATTTTGAAGTTAAGAAACTCTGTTAAGAAACTTCTGTTTTTGCTGCTTTATTGGTAGAAACCCATTAGGGGTTCTTAAAAAAAAAAGAAAATTTTAACTTTTTTTGTTTTATTTTAAATAGAGTTTATTTTTTTAATTAAACATAATTGACATAAAAACATAACATTTTAAATATAGATTTTGAAAAAAAAAATGCAAAAGAATGCTCAATTCGGGTTTTTTTTTTTGATCTTGTCTATGAATCGCCTTCTATTCACCCACCAAACGATTCCAATTCATTAATATGTAAAAAAAGTTTAGACTTTTAAAGTTGAAGTTAAGAAAAAGTTTTAAAAAAAAATTTAAATTTTTTTAAAAGTTAAAGTTAAGAAAAAGTAAAAAAAAAAAAAAAAAAGGTAAAAATAAATTTAGCAAAAAAAAAATTGACAAAAAAAAAATCGGACGAATTACGGGTTGACACGTGGTTAAAACAGTGTAAGAACCGGTTCTTAAAGTTCTTATTTAAGAACCGATTCTTACACTGTTCATAATTATTTCATTTTTTTATTTTTTTTTGGGTTAAGAACCCCATTAAAAACTTGCAATAATGATGCTATAAAGGTCAGTCAGTTGTGTACCTTGCTTGGAGAATGTTCTTTGCAAGATCTGACCAGACTTCCTTAATGCGGTCTTGATATCATCCCTAGCAAGGGAAGTATCCAAATTGCAAACGAAAACAGACTTATGATTGTTTCCATTCGACTCTTCTGTTTCAAAACAGCACTCATATGTTGCTAATTCCTCCGTTTTCTCTGGGACTTCTTCTTCCTCCTCCTACGTAAAGACATATAAAAGTGTAAAGTATATAATTTCTCAGCCTACAATACAAACAGATGAACTTTAAAGCAACGTATAATACCTCCGGGGCCTTGGTCAGTAGTATCGCCTGCATGCATAGTTTGAGTCAGTCAGCAACAGAGTAACCAAAACTTATCTTATTATAAAAGAAACATATATATACCTTCAATGACATCCTCTAGGTTTTTCATTGTTTCTGTCATCTCTTTGAAAGATTTCCTCAATTTTTTCATTTCCTGACCAGAAAGACTCATTGTCAAAAAATCAAAGTTTTCATTTCAGGTACATAAATCAATAATTAAAAAATTTCAGAATCTGACCTTAACCTTCTCAGATGTCTTCTTGGGTTCCAAATCAATTTGCCACAAAGGCGAGTAAAATCAGTATGAGAGAGTCGTAAGTGGCACTTAGATTAATTAATTATTATTATTTTATGATGATAAGATAATATTAAAAAAAAGAAAATTGTATATTCATGAGTCCATCTATTTAACCTTTTGATTCATGAAACTATTATATTTATATCTTAATTTGATATATTAAAAAAGATAGATTCATGGGTTAATCGGTTAATCCAATCAATTTACTGTATAATTTATTTGACAATTAACCAACATTCAAATATTAGAAGAGTGTGAAATATTTTTATATGAGTTTAAATAATATAAAAATCTAAAAATATAATTTTGAAAATAATATTTTTATCGAAATAATAATATTTAACATATTTTAGAAAAATGGTAAATAAAAATTTATATATTTTTAATTATTTATTTTTTGTTGGTTTTCTTTTTTTAATTAAGGAAAACAAAAATTTTACACGTGCTATAATCTTATCTATCAACCGACACGTGTCATGATCTTATGAATTATAATTTTGACACGTGTCGAGCTTTCGTGAGTTCAACCAAGTTTTTTTTACTTAATAACTATAGAGATGGAATATTAGAATTCTATTTTTTTCTTTTAGTATTGTATTTCTTTTTTTAATTTTTTTTTCTGATAATCTATGATTTTATTTAATTAAATACATATCAAAATCTGATCGTTTTAATTGACACGTGTCACGATCAGACGAGTTACTAATTTTGAATCATTTTTCTTACATAATAAGATGGTTTTATTTCTTTTTTTGTTACTTTTTAGGATTGGAAACTAACTTTAAAATTTCTTTAAAATATAATTTTAATTTAATTAAATACATTTTTAATTTAGTTTAATTTTTTCTTTTCTTGATAATCCATGGTTTTATTTAATTTGAAAAGTGATGAAAATTTTCTTTTTTTTTTATTATCTATTTTTTTTTCTTTTTAGGATTGTATATGTTTTTTTTTTTCTGATAATAATTTACTTTTTTTTTATAATTTATGGTTTTGTTTAATTAAAAATGTATCAAAATCTGATCGTTTAAATTGATACTTGTTATAATCAGGCGAGTTGGCAACTTCGAATCATTGTCCTTTATATAATAAGATATCTAAGAAAATGCGCTTTTGTTGACAAACAATATATATATCATCCAGCTTTAAGAATCTAAATTCTTTGATAGTGAACCATACGAATACATTTTTTAACCGTTATTTTAAACATCGAAAATACTGACTACTAAGCTTGAGTTCTGTTGATTGTTTATTTTTGGCTCTGAATCCAATTTTTGTGGGGGATTATATGTGTAGGAAGCAAGATTTCCACAGGTAAGAACATTGACGACGGAGCAAAGAATAAAACTAAAGAATAGTTTTATAGAATTTGATGAAGCCAGTTTCTGCTAATGGATGAACATGGTTTGAAAGTAGTGCCTTCTACATTTTATTCTGCTTCATCACCTTCTTCCTTTTTTGTTCTCTGGTACTATTACTCCATTATATTGAGTGAGTCTTTTGTTTTTTAGGATTATATGATCTCCAGTTTTCTGAACTTGTGTTATACTTTTGTTATTACAGCAAAATAAATTATAGTGGGTGATTATGATGGTTATGCTTGCTTTCTTTTTTTTCGATTTTTTTTCCATATTTCTAGACAAATCAATGGTTTGTATTTGTTTAAATAAGCCGAAAATGATTTCAAGATTATTATTATATAAGAATAAAAAATAACTGTCATTTAGATATGATACAAATATGCATAATCCTAGAAGAATAGAGAACAAAACTATACGGGAGAAAATAAATAAAATCAAAATGTAGAAGCTAGGAGTAGGACCCATATATGATAGAAATTCAATGACGTGGCAACACAAGAAGTTATCCACCGGAAGTTGGGTCTGGGGGTATAAGTGTAATTGCGTGACCTTATCCCCAACGTCTCAATTCTCTCGAGCTCAACACTCGACGACACACGAAAACCGGAAACCAAAGATTTCTCAGCCGGACTGTTGTCGCTCCCGCCGGCAGTTCTCCCGGCTCGCCGTCAAAGATGATGTCTCCACTCTGCGATTCTCACTTAGTTAACCATCGCCCCTCGATCTCACCTACAGCTTCTCAATTCGTGATCGCTGATGGAAAATTCCTCCGGCAGAATCGTCTTCTGACTTCTTCGCCATTTTGGGGCACTAAATTCGGAAACACCGTCAAGTTAGGATGTAGTAGCTGCTCTCGGAGGAGGAGCACAAGTGTTCATGCTTCATTAGGTGGTCTTCTCAGCGGGATTTTCAAGGGTTCTGATAACGGAGAGTCCACTAGGCAACAATACGCAGCCATCGTCGCCTCCGTCAATCGCTTAGAGACTGAGATTTCAGCTCTTTCGGATTCAGAGTTATGTGGGAGGACTGATGCGTTAAAGCAACGAGCTCATCAAGGAGAATCCATGGATTCACTTCTACCTGTAATTTTCCAATCCTTTAGTTTCAGTTTTTTATTTTGACACCAGAATTTTGGATTCCAACTGTGGAATTTCAAATTTCAGGAGGCATTTGCTGTTGTGAGAGAAGCTTCAAGGAGAGTTCTTGGACTCAGACCTTTCGATGTGCAATTAATAGGTAACACAATCTCTAATGGATTGTAAATTTATTGGTTTCACTGTTTTAGTGAACTCTCTATTTGGTATATACTTGCAGGTGGTATGGTTCTTCATAAAGGAGAAATAGCAGAAATGAGAACTGGTGAAGGGAAAACTCTTGTTGCCATTTTACCAGCTTATTTGAATGCATTAAGTGGGAAAGGTGTTCATGTGGTTACAGTTAATGATTATTTGGCTCGAAGAGATTGTGAATGGGTTGGTCAAGTTCCTCGGTTTCTTGGATTGAAGGTTGGTCTAATCCAACGTATGTCTCTTTCCCTGAACTTCTTGGTCAATGTGATCATCATCTTCTTTGTTCGTTGTGTGTTGTTTATAGATGTTTCACATTTTTTGTTACTTTGACAGAGAATATGACACCTGAACAAAGAAAGGAAAACTATTTATGTGACATCACATATGTCACCAATAGTGAGCTCGGATTCGATTACCTGAGAGACAATCTTGCCACGGAAAGTAATTCTTGCTTTATTTTCTCTTTACATTTCTGGATTTATGAATTTTCTTTGAATGTCTTTGCTGAGTTAGTTACTAAATGTACAGAGTGTAGAGGAGCTTGTCTTGAGGGATTTCAATTATTGTGTTATTGATGAAGTTGATTCCATACTTATTGATGAAGCCAGGACTCCTCTCATTATCTCTGGGCCTGCAGAGAAACCTAGTGACCAATACTACAAAGCTGCAAAGATTGCTTCAGCCTTTGAGCGGGATATACATTACACTGTAAGACTCCTCAGTTATTCTTTTTGTTGTGTGAAATTATTTAAGTGGAGTTGGCCTTCCATCTTCCAAATTCTAACTGCTCACTAAGTTTTTTGGTGTTGCAGGTTGATGAAAAGCAGAAGACCGTTTTACTAACGGAACAGGGTTATGAGGATGCAGAAGAAATCCTGGACGTGAAAGATTTGTATGATCCCCGTGAACAATGGGCATCATATGTTCTTAATGCCATTAAGGCAAAAGAACTTTTTCTCAGAGATGTTAACTATATCATCCGAGCGAAGGAGGTTCTTATCGTGGATGAGTTTACTGGTCGTGTAATGCAGGTACTTAGTTTATATTGTTTGCTTATTGATGAAATATTCATCTTAATAAGTAATAGTTATCACTATTTATCATTTAGTGATCTCAGTGGCTACGGCTGAGAAATATTCATAGGCCACGAGAGACACAGAGAGAAAAAATAGTATGTGGGAACCCACTGAATAAGTTGCGTCTTTCAGGGAAGACGTTGGAGTGACGGACTACATCAAGCAGTTGAAGCAAAGGAAGGCTTGCCTATTCAGAATGAATCTATTACTCTGGCATCAATTAGTTATCAAAATTTCTTTCTGCAGGTTGGAAATGCCTACTTTCCTCTTTTTGAGTGTGGTTATTTCGCATTTGTAATCCGTAATTTCTATTATCCTGTAGTTTCCGAAACTTTGCGGGATGACTGGTACTGCATCAACCGAGAGTGCAGAATTTGAGAGCATATACAAGCTCAAAGTTACAATTGTACCCACAAATAAGCCCATGATAAGAAAGGTTTGTCCCGTATCTTATGTTCCGAACTTGCATCTGAAAATTCAGACTGGTGGTTCTTCGGAATTGCTCTCCACTGGAAGATCTAAAATGCGTGCTTATAGGCCTTCTAGTGAGATCTGTTAAAGTGGGGAAATGTTAAGCATCCATTCTAGTTTTGGAATGACATTGTATGGTGTAATAGCTTCCGATTTTGGTGTTGTCTTTTAAAAAAACGTTTTCCTTTCCCTGTCTTATACCTTTTTAAATCACTTGCAGGATGATTCAGATGTGGTTTTCAAGGCAGTCAATGGCAAATGGCGGGCAGTGGTAGTGGAAATTTCTAGAATGCACAAGACAGGTAGGGCTGTGCTAGTTGGTACAACCAGCGTCGAGCAGAGTGACGAACTATCTCAGCTATTGCAGGAAGCTAAAATACCTCATGAGGTAATGTTTTCATGTAATATTGATTAAAAAATCTTTAACGTTTATCTATACAGAAATCTATCCAAATTTATGCTTTGTTAGTAATTAATCCAAAACACTTTTTAGCATCTAAACAAATGGTGCATGTAAAGACAAGCCAATGTGAAAAATGGAAACAGATGATATTCCCTGTACAAGTAAACTGACAGATGATGTTATATATGTGTTGTACAAAAAGGTCCTCAATGCAAAACCAGAAAATGTGGAGAGGGAAGCTGAAATTGTTGCACAAAGTGGCCGTTTAGGTGCAGTAACAATTGCCACAAATATGGCAGGGCGTGGGACAGACATAATTCTTGGTGGAAACGCAGAGTTTATGGCACGTTTGAAGCTCCGTGAGATACTTATGCCCAGGTATCTTGCATGTAGCAGTCTAAGATATAAATAAGATTAATAATAGCGTAGTCATGATTCTGGTTAGCTAGTAAATAAATTTTCGCATCAGATAGATCCTTTATCTACCCTTGGTGTAGTTTCGACAGGTTATGTACATTGTTTGACAAAGAACCTTGTAGTTCATCGTTTCTTTTTACCTGAAGTCTTATTACATTTTTCTGCCATTACAGAGTGGTAAAGCCTACTGATGGTGTTTTCGTATCTGTGAAGAAGGCCCCTCCTAAGAGAACGTGGAAGGTTTGGCCTTTTAAGAGTCTCTGGTTTTGATAAGCATGGATTCTAATGGTTACACCAAGCTAAGTAGACATAAAACTTTACAATTCAGGTGAATGAGAAGTTATTTCCGTGCAAATTGTCAAATGAGAAAGTAAAGCTAGCTGAGGAAGCTGTACAATCAGCTGTAGAGGCTTGGGGCCAGAAATCGTTAACTGAGCTTGAAGCAGAGGAACGTCTATCTTATTCTTGTGAAAAGGTGAACCACTGAGAAATCATGGAATTATTATATCTTGATATGGTAAACTAGTTGTCTGAGTCATTGATCTTTGCTCTTTTTAATAGGGTCCTGTCCAGGATGAAGTCATAGGTAAACTGAGGAATGCATTTCTGGAGATATCAAGAGAATATAAGGGCTATACAGATGAAGAAAGGAAGAAGGTTAGTTCTTTTACAGGAGACAGTGTGTAAATCCCTGTCAAGTGTCTGTTGTTGATCTTTATTCTCCTGAATCACTGCAGGTTGTGGAAGCTGGTGGACTCCACGTGGTGGGGACAGAGCGGCATGAATCACGCCGAATAGACAATCAGGTTTCCGTAAAATATTTGTTGCCAGGAAATTTATAGTTGATTCAGGTCCATTTTCTAACGAAATAAATATTCTTGAATATGTTTTGTTGCTCTCGTTTAGTTGCGTGGACGAAGTGGCCGGCAGGGGGATCCTGGAAGTTCCCGGTTCTTCCTCAGTCTTGAAGATAACATATTCCGCATTTTTGGTGGAGATCGGATTCAGGTCACATTTGCATCTACAATTTATTCGTTCTTTTGGAGAAAAATCGCCTAAACATAGTTGACTTTTAACTCTTAGGGTATGATGAGAGCGTTCAGGGTGGAAGACTTACCGATCGAATCCAAGATGCTTACAAAAGCTCTAGATGAAGCTCAAAGAAAAGTCGAGAATTACTTCTTTGACATCAGAAAGCAATTGTTCGAATTTGATGAGGTTCTCAATAGCCAAAGGGATCGTGTTTACACAGAGAGAAGGCGTGCTCTTGTGTCAGACAGCCTTGAGCCTCTGATTATCGAGTATGCTGAATTGACAATGGACGACATACTAGAGGTAACCCGTTTGAAATTGATGACTCTAAAACAAATTTTTATTCCCTCTGAGTCTATGTATACCAACAGCTGAAAATCATTTTAACATTAATAGGCGAATATTGGCCCGGAAACTCCAAAAGAAAGCTGGGATCTTGAAAAGCTCATTGCAAAAGTTCAGCAGTAATAATTATATATATCTTTAGAGGAAACATTTTAACATAGATAATCACTTCTATTTGTTTAAGCTCTTAAAACTTCCAAAATTCAATCTCTTAGGTACTGTTATCTGTTGAATGATCTTACTCCGGATTTGCTGAAAAGCGAAGGGTCAAGTTATGAGGGATTGCAAGATTATCTCCGTGCCCGTGGCCGCAATGCATACTTGCAGAAAAGAGTAAGTATACTTGGAGATGGGTTACTTTCTAAGCTTTGGGTTAAGATACCAGAAGCTGTATGGTTGATTAAGCTTGTTATGATTCATAGGAAATTGTGGAGAAAAAACAACCAGGGCTAATGAAAGAAGCTGAACGATTCTTAATCTTGAGCAATATTGACCGGTTATGGAAAGAACACCTTCAAGCACTCAAGTTCGTGCAACAAGCTGTTGGGCTTAGAGGATATGCGCAACGCGATCCTCTCATCGAGTACAAGCTCGAAGGATACAATCTATTTCTAGAAATGATGGCTCAAATACGAAGAAATGTTATATACTCCATATATCAGGTTCTTGATTAAATCGAAATCTCTGCTTCACACATTCAATCGTTCTCGTTTTGATTTTTTTTTTTTTTTATTGTGGCAGTTTCAACCGGTATTGGTAAAGAAGGACCAAGAGAAGAAGTCTCAGAACGGGAAACCAAGCAAACAAGTGGACAATGTTAGTGAGAATCCTAACCAAGTCGGTGTTGCAGATGAGCCATCCTCAATTGCCAGCGCCTAAGAGCAGTAAACGTAAATCTTTTTGGGTATAGCAGCGGAAATTCGTGTTTAGAAAAAGAGCACGATGGATACAATCGAAAAAAACACTGAAGTCGTTGAATTTGTTATCAGTCTCATTTATCTGTATATACTACACTTGAGTAAGGATCACATCAAAACCAAAACAAAGAAACTCCATTGTATTACAGGATCAAGATTCTCTGGGAACAATCTGTTGGAGCATTAGGTTAAGATCGTTTCCTCTTGCCTTGACACCAATGGCTAGAGTTGTCTTGAGCTTAACCAAGCCACCTAACCTGAGAGAGGCTCGTTTGTTATCTCTAATAAAGAGAACCGGAACATTTCTTGAAGCAGCTAAGTCTGGTATATGCTTTGTTAGCATCCTCGGTTTACAATCAGCAACGACAATCACTACCTGTGATGAAAACAATCTTAAACTAAAATCAGTACAATTTTTCTAATGAGATTGTTAAGGTTTAAGAGTTGTTTGTACCTGAAGTTGAACCGGAGGGTTTAGTTGTTGGTCAGTAGAGTTGGGTTTCATCCTCTCAAGAACACGCGTGACTTCGTTGATCCCAATCGCTATTTGTTTCTGAAAAACTCACGATGGTATTGATTATCAAACTGTGGAAACCGAATCTTGAGAAAGAAAGAAAAAACAGTAGTGAAGTAACCTTGAGCCATATCTTCTCAGGCAATGAGTTCACATTCGTAAGTTTCGACGACTCAATTCCTCTAATTCACAAGGAAAAAAAAGATTTTTTTAAATAAAAAATCGATATTTGTGATGGTTCTTCTAGGGGTTTAGAGATGGTTTACCTCTGAAACAAGCCGAGCAGATGAGTTAGACGTTCATCTTCATAGTAACTAAAACACGAACCAGAGAATCCAAATCCTCAGAAACAGAGTAGAGAGGAAGAAAGCTTGAATTGAAAGGTTTCTTCTATACAGGAAGAATTAGGTAGCTTACTCTGACTCTTTAACGGGATTCGAATCACCTTGTAGCTTCTGAGGGTTTATGGTTGTGATGCCTCTCATCGGTGTTTTAGGTTTATGCACACCAACTATTCGACAGATATAACCCACTAGGCCAATATGAAGAATTTTTCCTGTTGGAATTATGAATCCAAGATTAAATCCTGCAAGAAGAAGAAGCTTCAAGTGAGAAGAACAGAAGATCAAGAGCAAAAGAAAGAAGAAGAAGATGTCGACAAAGAGAAATCAACGACAGAAGAAGAAGTCAAAGAAAAGTTGTGCTTTGTCACAATCAACAAGGTTATTGGGCTGGAGTTAAGCCCACTTAAGGATTGTGTTTTGGTATTAGTTAGTCATGGGCCATTAGTGGAGATGAGCCCAAATATGTGTTTGTATTGTTCGCTTAGTTTAGCTAAGGTTGTTGTTAGAGTTTACTTAGTTAAAATCATTTAATTAAGTGATGTAAAATATCACTTATAAGTAATACAAATATAGAAAATAAACGATGCAAAATTATTATTTTTTTGTAGTGGAATTGATTATTAATTTTATTTGTGGCAAACTTTGCCAAGAGTATATTGTCGAAATTAGTCGTAGGAAACTTTAATACAAAGTTGTATCTAAGTTGTCATTAGTTAGTTACGAATATTCACCAATTTGCTACAAATAACATAGTTAATTAATTTATCACTAAATTATATCAATTTGTCGCAAATTTTTGCTACAATCAACTTAAGTTTTGGTAAACTTTGCTACAATATCAATTCGTATATCAACTGTCACTAATTAGTTAAGAATATTCTCCAATTTGCTACAAATAACGTAGTTAATTAATTAATTTGTCACTAAATTATATCGATCAATTTCAATTAGTCGTAAAGTTTTGACAGGAATTTTTGCTATCGCAAAATCTATAGGTATGTTTGACCATAAGCTTCCTTGTAAAATATATAACTACTTAAGTACGGTTTAGATTAATAAATAACGATTTTGGCATGTGTTCAGCATCACATATGGCCTACAGATGTTAGATGGGATTCAGAACTAAAACAAGATTCTAAAACAAATCTCTCAAGCTTGTGGTCCTTGATCCCTTTGGTTTGTTTTTGTCGACAACTTTCTTCATTAAGGCAAGGAGATTACAACTTACAAGGTTATAGGCCATGACATTACATAATGCTGAAAGTTGTGCCTGGCTTGTTAGCTTCTTTTTTATAAGTCCTCAACTCAAACATTTATTGTATCATATTATCTTGAAACAAAATGCGTTTGTTCTTAACAAAAGACTTCAATAAAAAAAAGCCTAAGGTAAATAATCAAAATCTCTGGCAAGTAAAGGGACCATTGGACCAAATCAATAGCAACATCAACAATCGATGACAAGACGATTGGATTAGATTGCCCGAGGAAGGAAAGTTTCTCACTTTTCGGAGACATGAATGCTTGATGATGAAGTTAATGAGTATATACTCCTTAGGACCTTAGCATATCTTTAGAGTCAGTACCCATAATCATATATATACTCTCTCTTGTAGCTCCGTGGAATGAAAAATATTGTATTAAAAAAGGGAGAAAAATTAAACTCCTCATAATCAAAGTTTACTATAGATATAAGATATTAATGAAAGGAACAACAAGAGCTACACAGTAGCTGTTCATTGGATCCGCGTGTACCATAATGTTGTCAACGTAACTGCTTGAGCCCAAAGCTGCCTCCACCTGTGAAAATGCATGAAGAGATTTTATCATATCATTAAGAGTTTTATGGGTTAAAACCTTTCCAAGGGATACGTATTCCCCGTGTTGAAGTTTAACCATCTCTTTCTTTCTGTCAATAACTTCAAGAATCAAGACATCTAGAAAATTTTGGTTCTGTTTTTATTTTTATTTTTGGTTCTGTTTCGTTTGAGCAATTTCAGTTCGGTTAGGGTCGGCTCGATTCGGTTTGTTTTTCTAATATCCGAGAACTAGTTTCTTCAAAGTTCAAACAGGTCCTTGAATATTTGTGTGGATGAAATTGAAAGATGTTTGTCTCAGCGATATCTTCTCTGTCAACTACTCTCATCAGACCACTAAAACACTATGGGCCAAACCGGTCACCGGTTCGGCGGTTCCTCTGCCTGAGTCAGAGTAGACAGAGCAAAACAAGTACCGGAAAATCTTGGATCGTCCCAGTAAGTCTCTCTCTTTTTGGTTCAGGCTTCGTCTTGGGTCCTCTTCTTGATGGTCTTCACTCACGTGTCGATCTCGTGGTTTACCAAAACGGAGCTTTGCAAATCGGTCCTCTTCATACAAACATCTGGGTAATTCTCAAAACCCCCCACAACTGTCAAAATCTTTTCACAAAAAACATTTGTAATTTTTGATCATGTTATATGTTTTTTCAGGTCCCGTTCTTGCTTGGTTTATTTTACTTCACAGTAGGTTTATTGCTACTCCTATTGGATGAGAAAACCTCTGTAAAGCCTCCACGTGGCAACCTGGACAAAACTGTAATTTCATTGTTGTAAGTACTCTTATTGTTGTATAGTTTAGTTGTGTATAACAACTTTTGGGACAGTTGAAGTGAACCTCTTTATATTGTTTTGGTGAATGAAACAGAGCACTGGTGGTGTTCTTAGAGCTAAGTGCTGAATTGTACAAAGCTGGTGTTTCAGACAACATAGAAGCTTATATTCTATTTGCCTTGGCAGAATTTATTTGGTTCTCTTTGGATAGAACTTGGCTTGGCTTCACCATTGCCACTCTTCTTGGTATCGCCTGTCCATTAGCTGAAATCCCCATCATGCAGTAAGTTAACCACGTGCTTCAATCTCTTACCAACCACTATGTATTTAAGTCTAAAAATTGACAAAACCTGAATTAACAGATTCTTGCATTTGTGGTATTATCCAGAAGCAAACATAGAGATCTTTGGCCAGGTAAAAAGTGTTTATACAGATATATTTAAACAAAAAGACAACATTAACACTCTTATTTCTTTTTTTTTGTGTGTTGTTTTCTGGTGAAGGGATTGGTTACATGGACCACAACTTGCTACTTTGTCTATACACCGTTCTTGATCAACCTGGCAAGATGGCTCAGGGCAGTTATGGAGACGACGACTACTGATGTTGACATTAGCTAAAAAATAGAGCAACAATGTCTTTTTTTTTCCTCACATAGAGCAATAATGATGTTTTTACATATACATAAGTCGCTTTCTTCATCCTTTCTAGCTTGTAAAGGTTACATTAGATATGTCCTTGAACTTTTCTTTAATCGCAGCTCGTATTCCCATTCCAATTGATTCTGGTCCAACATATTTTACTACGCAGTCCTCGCCTTCAACTGATAAAACTTCCACACTTCCACCATAGTTCTTTATCGCTGGCCTCAGTATATCGAGATGAGCATTCACTGCCTGCAACCAAAACCAGTCAAATGCAAACGCAGAAAAAGATATCAAAGAGAATTTCATTTATAAAAAAAAAAGAGCCTCACTCACCTCCACAGTTATCTGCTTTACTTCATCATCAAAAACTTGTCGAATATCTTTCAAAGCATCTCCAAACTTTTCCTTGAGTACTCTCTCTATTCCCATTGTCATGGTTGTTGAAGAACTTGGACAGCTAGTGCATGCTCCTAAACATACAACACAATTCAATATAAGCTCAATGTCATAACATGTGAACACAATTGCTCCTGAAAATGTTCTCTTTGAACTCTAAAACAATTACACGTTTGTGATATGAAATGAAAACCTCCATGAATGTCCTTCTTTGCCGATTACAATTCTCTATGAATATTCACTAAATTCGTAACATTCCCAAAAATGAAAGTGAACTTTTTGAGCAATATTTCATTTCAAACATAGAGGAGCGTGATAAGAGACTATACCAAGAACATCAATAAGCCAAAATGTTACATAAACTGTCCTATATGAAGCTCGAATCCAGAGTTTTCTATATAGAACAGACATTTCAACACCTAAAACCCCAAAAGTTTCTATCTTGTCGACTGAAATCAACAGCTCTTAACTCCAAAATCTAACAGTTTGTATATGAAATCAAAAAGAAAACGAACCTTGAAGTTTGAGAGAAACTACTCCATCTTCAACAGAGACAACGTCGACGTTTCCACCGTCGGAAATCAAGAACGGCCTAACATCCTCAAGCACCAAATCGACATTTTGAGGAGTCAATTCGAAAGTCTGAGCTGAATATAGACCTGGCGATACAACGGATGCTAAAGGTGATATCTTTTCTCCTTGGTTCGAAGCATTTATAGCAAATCCGCGCAAAATCACCGTTCTAGAGATCGGGTTGAATCTCGAGTTTTGATCGGAGATTACAGGAAACACAACTCTCGTTGAAGCTGATGAAATTAGAATTTTGGAGCTTCCGCTTATGGAAGTCGCGAGAGAAGCCATCGTTGGGATTTTGATAATTTGATCTTTACTCCCCAAAAAACCAAAAAACCAAAAAAAATCAGTAGCAAGCAACGAACGATGGAGAAGAACATAGAAATTGCGGAATGGTCCCTTAATTTTAGGTAATGTTTAATTAAAGGACCAGTCAGAAAATACAAATGGTGTGGACCCAAATAATGGGCCGATCGAAATAAATGACGCTAACGACCCAGTCCATTAACGAAAGAAGAGACGTGTCTGGTCTCAAATTGTTTTCCCTAAATGAGTTTTGACTTTGCCTTATCTGACCAATCCAGGTTTGGTTAGACTTTGCCTCTTACAAGTTCCAACACAGTTGTAGAAAATGCGACAGTGATGGCCTAAGACAAATGATTTCTGCTGTACCAATTAATTATCTAAATTCTGTCAAATTCCATATGGGGACAAAGTCAAATGATTTCTGCTGTACCAATTAATTTTCCTTTAGTGGGAAACAAATTTTATTTATTAGACCGCCTAGAAAAGTGTAATTGACTAAAAATCTAGTATATAATTTACTTTTGTCAACGCACAAATTTTTACATGTGTTGCTCTTTCTATGAAAAAATAACAATAAAATTAACCGGAATCAATGTTAACTAATTTGAATTATAATATTTTATAATGCAAGTATCGATTAGCTAACTTTTTGTTGTCGGTATATAGTAAGATTAATTTTTCTCACTTCACATGCTCACATGGTTTTTAGACCCCCAGGCACTAGTGAACGGAAACCCAATAATTTTACAGATTATATATATAACTATTTTGACCTATATATGCCATATTTATAAAGGTTAGAATATTAAAAGTTTCAGCTGACAAAGAAAAAACAAACTCTAGCTAGTCTATAGATACAGTTATAACCAACCCCATACATTATATATTTATCTATATATAGTATATACAAGGCCATTTATACTTGTATTCATGATTTAATATAAGTTTGGTTACATGCATTATTTGGGCTAGACCGTTAAAACATTTATGATGCATGTGCCAACCAAAGCTATCCAAATTTAATAATAGCATGGCTTTCGACGTGTCCGAATTAATGTAGAAGATTATGAAATCATTTGTAAAAGTTTTATATATTTGTGGACCACTGTTTTATACTACAACGACAAGTTAACAAAGGTTTTGGATGATATAATGTTCACTATTTAAGATGAAAAGGTTGGAAAATATGAATCAATTCATTAAACTAAAAAAAGAAATGAAAACATTATTTAAAAATATATGTTTGACTCATTCCTCTAATATTTTGTAGAGAAATGAATTGAATGATATTCAGTTTACTTTTTTCAATCATTCATTTTATAGACAATCATTTCCACCCAAATGTATGTGTATATTACCACCAAAAAAAAAGAAAAAAAGAAAGAGAGTTACATTTACGTGGGCATTATAAATAAACAAATGAAATAAACCATTGGTTACTTACATTCAAAGAACCGAAACTTAATCACTCAAATTCTAAACAAATTTAATTTTTCTTAACTACGCCATTGTTACCAGCCAAGATCAAATACTTGTCTTTTCTAGTGAGATTGGTGCACTCGAAATCCAACGCTTTCCCAATCTCGGCCTGAACATGATTAGCCACTTCAAACTTCAACTTCCCATCAGGATCTTGACACGTGGCACCAGAGACAGAGTCTAGAAATTGGACGGTGTATGTCGGATAAGGATCCATGAGGAAGAAAAGCGGGTCGAAGGCCTTAAGACCACTTGCCGTTGTACCGTGGAAGAAGGTCACGTGTGACGTCATAGCCACGGGAACGATGACGTCAGTAACCTCGGTGAACAAAGGACTAAACCTAAGCATGTAAGGTTCTCTACAAGTGGTTCCTTCGGGACAAACCACGAGATCTCCTTCGGTCAACAATCTTTCCATGGCTTGACCATCGCTGACTCGATCACGGGTGAGTCTAACGGTCTTGATCGGAGCCAAAATCTCCGAAACTCTACTCAAACTATACGTAACGGTTTTGATGTTTTCCTTCTTCAAAGCGAATGCAACATATAGAGGGTCCAATAAAGTCCTATGGTTACACACATAAAGACAACCTTTGCGTTGAATTGAGTTTGACTTTTGAGATGAAACGTTTTTGGTATTGACGGTTAGTCTGAAACCGGAAAAGGCGAGGACCGGGATTGCGAAAGAGTAAGGGATGCAAAGAGCGAAGAAGAGTCTGAACGCAGCGGCTGCAGCTGCGAATGGACCCCACATGAACAAGACCAGAGTGTTCATTAGGGTTGGTTTGATGGCAAGACGACCATCGTGGAAGATCAATGGTTTAGGGTATTGGCTTCGTGGTAGCGTTTGCCAGCTTCGCTTGTCGGATTTCTTCACGAAATAAATTTCCTGTTAGAGAAAGATATTATCAGTTGAGTTTAATAATATGATCAAAACAATGAATGAAAATACCTACCAAGATCAGTTATAGGTATTAATTGTAATTCAAAACCACTAGATTTATTTCTCTGTCATGACAATAAGTAATAACTATGCACACACAGCCACACAGGTTATGTCGTCGTTTCTTATTCGTATTAAATGATCAGTTATAGGCCTTGATTTGTTAATGGAAATTTTATTTTGTTTGCCTTTTTATGTTGTTTGTATTTCTTAGTTCTAATTAGGCAAGTTGTGTCTCACCGTCACTACTATAACTATTTATAATTTTTTATATATGATCTGTTTCTTATTTCAAAAACCGGAAAAAAAAAAATCTTTTTATGAAAAAATATTTGAAAATTTGTAAACATATATAAAAGCAAACATAATACTATAAAAATAAAGAGACTGACCTGGCAAAACTGAGAGTATAGATACCGATGAAGAGAAGTGTTGAAGGAAGTGATGCCAATAACACGACCAGTGTTAAGTCTCTCTTTGCGAACCAACTCATCAAAGATAAGATCATGTTTGATCTTATCCTCCATAATCCCTAAGTAATAGCCACCAACGACCTTCATTTCTCTCCCGACCACAACGTCAATCTCCAAGTAATCTCTCAAGAATCCTTCGATCATAACTTGAGGAAGATCATCACTCACTCCGATTCTCTTCCCTCCTCTCTTCAACACTTGGAACATCTCGAGTCCGACATCTTCTAGAAAGTATTTAGGCAAAACTGCTCTACCCGCTCTAAAACCTTCTTTCTTGACCCCAAAGAAGCTCACCATTACCATCACCTTGATACCCATCTCGTGGCTCATGAAGCTTATCAATGGATAGAGAATAAAGAGGAGCAATGACCTTATTACCCCTCCCGCCTCGAATGCTACTAGCATGAAGTAAGGGAAGAGAGAGTCGGATTTGAGAAGAGCTCCTTCTACGTTAAAGATCAATGTGTCGCCTGATAGATCGGACTGGAGGAGAGAAGAAGGGCATTTTTGGTATTTTGGTTTAGGGTTCCGGTATCGCCGGAGGATAAACCGGTAGAATAGAAAGACAAGAGATTGGAAAATTGAAATCTTAGCTGACATTTTTGTTAAGCAGAAAGCTTTTCTTTTTCTTTGTTTGGTTTAAGTCTTAGACAGTGCATGTCGAAGAACAAGTTGAGGGGGTATTTATATAGTAAGACCATGACGAAATCACCCAGAACCGTGTTGCAAATTTACAAGTAATTGCCATTGATTGTTAACGTACAGCTTGCATGATTATGCATTTAATGAGATTACCATGTGAATAGTATATTTGAAAAGTATACGCGTGTATGCGTAGACAAACAAAGTTTAGTCGCCAAGAGTATGAGTCAAAGCTTTCATTTATTTTAAAGTAGAATTTTTTATGGGGTTAAATAAAATAACATAAGTCAAAGTTTGTGTATAATCAGAGATTAACTCACATAATTAAGTACGTGATTACAAGTCTTGTACCATTTGCGTGTATTCAAATGTTATCATCATTTTTTTAACAAAGCGAAACTGCAATGTCATTACATGTGTACTTTTTAATTACACTTACCAATCAATAATATATTTGATCTAGCATCGTAGATCCGTTTAATATTGCGTATTACTCTCTGTCTCTCTTTTTCTTTTTTTTCTTTTTTTTTACACCAACTGCGTATTATTCCCTTCGAATTACTTTTTTTTTTCTTTTGGCAGCCTTTAATTATGATTGTATCTCCAAGTGGCAATGTTTCATTAAATGGTTAGAAAGTCCAAGAACACAATGTTAGGAAACTAAACTAAATGATGGAGAAATCATACGACTAGTATATAGTTATTGTTTGATGCGTCATGCGTTAGGACAACGTTGAATTTTTTGCTTTGTAATTATCTTTTATCGGTTACCTTCGAGAAGGAAAATTAAAGGGTCCACTGGCATCCAAATTAGATTATCTTGGCACCAAATAAGAAAGAAAAACTGTCCTACAAGCATAACGAAAAAATAATTTTTGGTCCAAAATAATTGTTAATCAAATGGATGTAGTCCATAAAGCTTAAGATCCAGCTAATATTGCACAATTTATATTAATTAATCTGTATACACTTCCCAAACTACATCCAAATTAAAGCAAAGCAACATTATCATATACGTTTATTTTATATATATAAAAAGGAACTTGATCATATAGAAATGATGGTCTTTTGAGCACAGTCTCTTTTCTATAATGTTCCTTTTTGGACAATGCTTCCGTAAAACAATGGCTTATCTATAATGATTAATAATGAACTACTTCTCTAAATGGGCACAATATGCTAATATTAAAAAACGATGGGGAAAACTTGAAAATGTAAGAAAATGTGGAGATGATATAAATAAAGACAGTTAAAACGCATTGAATGCTAGTGAGTCGCTGACCACGTTTAGAAATTGTGTGGTGTGTGCGTGGGCGTGGGGACTGGGGGAGGGGATCTCTTTCTGACTTATGTTTATTTCATTCATTTTTTAACTTTGGTCAAATGGTAAATTATTCCTATCATTTTAATGTTTTCGAATTATAAAGTTAACTGTCGGTTACAAGAACTAAATTAATACAAGCCTTATAACAAAAAAAAAAAACTAAATTAATACATTATCTCGAAGAATTTACGTACGTGCGTCATTGTAGTTTGTTCAGAAAGAGATGAAATTTCCAGAATTAAATTACATATATAATCGAAATTGATTTTCAGATAAATATATAGTATAAAATAAGTGTCATTTGGATTTTTATCAAAGAGTCATTTGGATTTTTAACGTAGACTTTAGCATAAAATACGTAATTTAATATTTTTAACATAACTTCGATTCAATGTTAACAAAAAAAAAATGGATAGAACATAACACCAGAAATAAACTTATTTTTTATATACGTATAATTAAAATTTTAATGTGTTTCTAAATTTGTATAAAATATGTGAAAACAAAAAGACCGTACGTATTGCTCTAATATCATGAACATACCTCATATAAAAGGAAAATTATTTGTAGATTTAATAGATCGATTCACTAAAACGACGACTTATAGAGAGTAAAAAGACCGTATTGATCTAATATCATGAAAATAAGGTGAACCAATTGTGTTGTATTTTTCATTAGCGTTGGCTCAAATATAGACACAACTTATATATATACACAAGCTAGATTTGGTCGTATTTGGAATTGGATCATACATCAAGACTTTTTATTTTGTCAAAACATCAAGACTTATGTTCACAAATCACACTAAGAATTTAATGCAATATTTTCTTCTAATAAGACCAATATATGGATCACTATATATGATTGAAAACTAAGAATTTAGTAGGACAAAAAATCCAAGTATCCTTGTTGTAAAACCTAAAACCAAACAAATATATATATATATATATATATGGTCTGTAAGTCATCATGAAGATGTATAAAAATTTGAAATAGTCAACATCCAAACCAAATCATATAGAAGAAGAATTAAGAAGGAAGTTAAGAAATAAACAAATAAACGTAAAAAGAGAACGGAGGAAAAACAAAACAAAAATAATTAAAAAGGAACTGAAGAAAGAGTTGACTTAGATCACATCATGGACATATGATGCATGGGAAAGCTTGAAGTTGAAGATGAAGGCTTATATTAAGCTTCAACGAGTTGATTTTAATGCATGATCCGCGTAAAGTGGATGTAACATGCAATGTACGTCCATTTCCCTTTTCATGTATAATTAAGGTTGTGCCTTGACAAAACAAATGAAAGTTCTCTTAGAATAAATATAGAAAATATAGTTTTGGAATATGAGTAATTTCATGACATGGGTGAAAATTAATTACAGGTGTATTTTTTTTCATATGCCCTTAGGGCCTTATCCTATATATGTCAAACCCCTTCCCATAGCCAAAAAAAAAAAAAACAGAACACGTAAAGAAGAAGAACTTGAAAATGGTAGATGAATTGAAAATGACCGATCGAGTGATGTTATACGTAGACGGGTGAGAATTTAAGAGATTTGCAGTACGAAGTATTCAATGCGAATCAACCGAGGTAATTACCAATTAGTAATAATTTGATCTATCTGATTTTAACCGAAAAAATTGCAGAAATTCTAAAAAGATATTTGATTAAAAACCAAACATGAATCGAAATTCTACTAATAGAGTATCATTTGATTTTTTTCTCCTTATGCCGTCGTTCGTTGCTTGAATGTGGGAGTTTTAGAGCTTGTCGTGGACTCTTGAAAGTTCTAAGATTGAGAAGAAACATAATCTTTTTGTATCATTTCTTTTTTTATGTCTCCCGCTATTGTCGTTCTTTTGTACTATTTTATCATGCTGTAACTCTTATGTTGCTTTTAATAGAATAACCTTTATTTTTTTAAAAATCTATGTCATAAATTTTAGTTGAACAAAATGAAAAGGTTAAACTGAAATTCAGAAGAAAGATTCATAATACATTATTCTATTTATATATGTTGTTTTGACTAACAATTAAAAAAAAAAGAAAATTTGTAAAAAAGTGTTTAGTATGCGATTCCCTTTTAATATTATCCGATCTGATTGATGACATAAATCGATAAAGAAAATTAGTGTTACAAGAGAACGATAAAACAAGTGGTAAAAGAGAGAGAAAAAAAGAAAAGAAATGAAAAATATATATCGATTTGCTTTTATTCCGATTTAGCTTACTGTTTTACCGATTTGTCATAAATCCTAATTAAGAGAAGAGTATATCTTTTACAACAACGGCAAAGAAGTTGCCAATCACATCCGATTCATAAAATAGATGTAAATATTCAATCAAAAGAAAAAAAAAATATATATATATATATATATATATTTTGATAAAGCTTTCAAGTCAAAACAAATTTATCGACCATAATATAAGTCCAAGTTTATTATTAATTTAAAAGATTAAAGTTCAAGGTTTTTTAGTGTAGAATTTTTTGTACCCCGTTGCTAGTTTACATTTCAAGATTTTCTTTTTACAGAAATTGCTAAATTTAGTTTTCATTTGCAGGAGTTTTTTTCTTTTTCCCCCGGACATTAGCAGTAGTTTTTCTTTTCAAAAAAAATGTGAACGCCGTAAAAAAAACAAAAGAACACTTTCTCCGACATTTTTGCTTGGTATAAAAGTAAATTAATCTTTAAACGTTGGCAATGCTGTCTTTTTCAGTTGTCATGACTTGTTTGTTGTGTGAAATTTATCAGGAATGATGAGTATTTTTTTCATCAATTACAAAACAAATTCTCTGAGGAAATTCTTCAAAAAAAAAATTAGTAACGAGGAAATCGATTAATCACATAATATCTCAGAGCTATCTTCAATTTCTTTGGCTTCTAATATTGATTTTCTTTTCTTTTCCTAAAAGCGTGATACATAACAACAAGAAAGATTCATCAAAGATATGTCTTAGCATCATCATTAATCATTATCAATCATCAGTCATCCTCATCTTTTACCTAAACTTCTTCAGATAATGATGCCTAACTATCATCAGCATCATTGTTTAGGTCATGACTGGGTCTCTGTACAACAAACATGTGAACAGATTCATCCTCAAGAATATATACAAAGCAGAGCAACTGAGAGACATACATGTGAACAACAAGAACAGAGCAAAGGAACAATAGAGAGTGTGATGTCAAGAATTTACGAACAAACAAAAACATAAGTCCTCTTTTTGGTTACATTGCAAGAATCCAAAGAGAAACTCATCTGGTAACTTCTCTTGTGTTTTCTTCATTGTCTGCACCTGAAACTCTCTTATACCTGAAATTTACATAGACCATCATCAATTAGAAGAAATTGCTCTGATTCTCAGTTAAATCTCTCTGATCCGTGGGGCAAAGTTTCCGTGTAATGAAGAAAAGAGTCAAGAATCTAACCTGAAAGAAGTCGGGCTGGGATCGATTCTCTCGCGAGGAGCAAACTCATTGTAGAATTGAATAGAGACCATACGGTTATTGGCTGAATTAGTTGGTGGAGGTGAATTGCCTGAATTCAAACTTGCATTGCTTGTGAAGAACCCTGCAAAATAGCTTTGGTCATTTAACAAGCACACATAGAACCAAAAAGAAAGACCTATCGAACATTTGACTAAAGATCTCCAAAGCTACAACAAGAAATATGAAAGGTGTGTGATTGCTTAAGAACCAACATTACACAAAGATAAAAAAGAGTTTGTTGGTTCTTTTATAGGCAGAAAATATAATCCAAAACATGTGAATGCAATAGAAACTATGCCACAAACCAAACCAACATAGATAAAAGAAACTCAAAATTGGTGGTTTACCTTGAAAGATTAAGAAGACGAAGAATATAACCGTGACTATCATGGCGAAAATGCTACTGCAAGGAGACGATGACTTTGCTGCTTTCAATCTTCTGAGTGTTTTCATCCGCTCAATCCGAGCACGCTTTCTCATAGCGAGCTCGGTGATTTCCTTCATCAACTTCTGGTCATTATCACTCAATAATGGACCTTTTGGAGGCCTCGGCGGCTTCGAAGGTTTTCTCGTCTTCTTAAACTTAACATTATCGAACTTTCTATCCGAAAGATCCAAACTTTGACTGCTTCTTTCTCTCCGTTTTCCATTTCCCATTAACGGGTTTATCAGATCATCAACAATCTTTTCAGACCCATCAAAACTCAAACGTCCACTACAAACATGATTCAAAACATTCTCTGCGTTCCCTTCAGCTGAAACAAGAATCGTCGTGATCTCTTCTTGTGACTCGTTGAATCTACCATCTTCAATGTCTACATCAAAATCTTCTTCTCCTGAAACAATTTGATCCATCACGCACAAACGCAAAAGCTGATCAAACCCTTAAATATCCCTCTGAATGATGATTAATCTTCTTTAGAAGCTTCCTCAACTCAAAAGACTCGCTCTTTTTAAGTCCTTTCGTCCTCCTAATATAGCAAATGATATTAGCATCAACAATTCATCAACAAGAAATGATAATATGGTTTAGCTAAAACCCTATCATCATCGAATCTCCTAAGCCTTTGAATCCACCAAAAACAACAACTGATATCTAATTTCCAGAACAAAACCAAACGCAGAACAAAAAGTATTTAAAAAAAAAGAAGAACTTTTTAGAAAAAGATTTTTCCTCAAATGTCCACGAACATAAAACCAGATTCTAGAAAGAAATCTATAAGATATATGAAAGATTTCAATTTTTTGAAAGTAAACTCGAGAAGAAAACTGAAAAATTCATTCAGACAAGAAACACAGAAACCTTAAAGACTGACGGAATCAAGCATAATCGCTGGGAATGTGGAAACACGTCGATGCTGAGGAAGACAAAAAGGAACAACTTTGAATCCAATTTTGGGAAAGGAAAGAGAGAGTGACCAACCCAAAATTAGGGTTCATATGGCTAGATTTTTTTTTTTGTTTTTTCGATTAAATCCGTTGGGTCTATTTTTTCTTTTAAAAAATACTACTATACAAATAGAGAAGCACAACACACAAGAATGTCTTTTGGATTGTAATGTCGCCGAACGAATTGAAAATTGGAAAATAATACTTTTGATGGAAGACGTGCCAGCTTTATTCAGCATCTACGGATTTTCGGGGTCTTCTTTTTATTGTTTTCTTTTTCAATATTTTCAGTTTTATTATTAGGAACATGAGAAGAAGAAAATATAAGAGGAAACTAAAACACAAAAACCAAAAGTAAAACCACTAAAAATGGATAAGCTTCTTTTATTTTACTAACCTTGGTGCTATCCATGATTAACTTCTAGAAGTCAAAAAGTTGTAAATTATATATTTCTGTTTTGTTTTTCAACTAATTATTCTTTTGAAAGCGTCATTTTATAGGTTATGTAATAACAATTTAATCATCAATAAGAAGAACATTATTATTAGCAATTTATATGTTTTCTTTTTAACTTTGTAATACTTTTGTTGGTCAGCCATATGTTCATGGAAATTAAGGACACATATTTACAAAATTATCCGTTACAGTCCCATTGTCTTATGACGCACGTTGCCTAAAAGGTCAACATCATGGGTCCTCTTGCCTGCGTTAACATTGACTTGGATATGATATACAAGAGAAACAATTTATCTTTTAACAGTGATTTTTGTTTTTTTTTTTCATCTTTGCAATAGTGATACTTGGATATACGAAAAGTCAAAAACAGATTTTCTTCCCAAAAAAGGATCAAAAATATAATAATAACAATAATAGTTAATTTGCACGGTGAGTCAATCCTAATCTGATATGAACATAACTGAAAATCCAATAACAGACCTAAACTAAATAATACTTTAGTTAGAATAATTTAATTTTTAAAAATTGACCTATGATGTTGACCTTTTTATTTTATTTAACAATATATGTATGTGACTGAAACTCAAACTGAACCGACACTGCAAATCCAATACTAATAAAAAAATGTCATTAAATTTGGTTCATAATTCTCCAAATTGAAAAGTAAAAGACAGAACAGAAATTCAGATTCTTCACATGGGATCCTTTGATTCTTTTCTCAACATGATGTCCAATGACCAACCGAAATGATTCATATTGCAGGGCTGAAACAAAAAGTGGTTATGATATGATAGATGGGATTGAGAAGAAGCAGTTGTACGATGAAGCAGAGATGCAACCATCTTGGAAACCGATGGTGGCGAATTGCTGGGAAGTAAAAACAGAGCACCCAAGATTAAATTGTTTCTGTGGAAAATTTTGAACGGAGCACTAGCTGTTTCTCAGCAGATGGATATGGATACTCTGTTTTTGAAAATATTCTACCAAATTGGCTACTCTACAAGATTCAATGAAATGTGATAGAGGAGCATTTGAGATTGCAAGGAGCGTGGTGGAGGAGCTTCGCTTACCATCATCATACGTTGTTTAATTAGGCAAAGGTTTCCGTTTTATTTCAGTTTTTTTCTACTAAGCTTTTGGCCTTTGCATATTTTACATTGTTTCTTGATCGAAACTTTGGTGTTTATTCACTACAAGAGGGGAAAGCAACAACAACCCAACTTCTGATCGCACAATGTAAGGAAAACGAATACACAAGAAACAAATTATTAAAAGGTGAAAGACAGACGAGAGATGCCACCAGATTGTTCAACCCAAGGAACAAAGATACTGAGTTTACCACTTTCATCTTCCCACTTAAACTCATCTTCCTTGTCGTTCAAGTAACACATCACTGGAGCTATACTCGAATACGCCATGAATCTTCCTTCGCCTTTCAATTCAACCCTTATGCTATTATCATCAGTAAGCTCCATCTCTCGGATTGTTCCGACACAGTTGAACATGTTGACCAGCCCTAAAGGTGCAAATCTAACCCCTGAGCTCCCCAGTTCCGTGACTGGCACGAAACTTAATAGGTCAAATGCGGATGGCTCCAGGGTTATCTCGATCGGGTCTGATTTCGAACTCATAAAAAGGATTTCTTCCGACTGATTCTTGTAGACCAAGTAATCTCCGGTGTAGCTCACCTGAGACCCTGCAGCTGCTGGGTTCTGATCCCATTCAATGTCCGAAACATGAACTGTTCCTGAAACTGTCTTGTAACATTCTTTGTATCCCCTGAAGGTATGTTCCTTTGGGCTCCACCCAGCTCCTTGACAGTTAAATGCTCCAATTACTCCTCCAAACTGCAACAAACCATCTAGGTCTTAATAAAGTTTCGATCTTTAAACAATGAATTTTGTTTTTAAACTAATTACCTTGTTGAAGTTGAAGATCTTGAGGATTGATTCTTTGTCAAACAAAGGGTTCTTGAAGAGTGAATCTCTAGTGGGAAGAGCATAGTGTAGACACCTTGGGATGGTACCATCAAAGAAAGCAAGTTTCTTGATAAGATCAAAGTTATGAGAGGCTTTGCCAAGATGGTCACTGAGATAGAAGGGTCCACCGCAGATAGCTCGAGATGCAGCATGGTACTCGGCACATACATGGTCTGATTGGAACATATCCCAATCTGGTTGAATCATTTGACCCATCCATAAACTGTTGTAAGAACAGTGAATCATGTGTACTCCTTGTAGCCAATACACTCCTTGTGGGTCACCCATTGGGCCTTTCCACCAAAAGTCATCACCTATGATCAAAATTCAAAACTTTTATAAATGCTTAGAGATTTATAGAAACAATTGGAGCCAAAATCTTTATATATATATTATTACCAACTCTGCCAATAGAGATTTGCTTTGTGGCAAGGAAGAAGAAGTCATTGCATTGTTGCATACTGGCAATGATTCCAGTTCCATTGAAATTCTTAATCATGGATGCGGTCAGACCATCATAGAACGTTTTAGCAAGCTTCACTCTTCCTCCATGTTCTTCTGCTACTGACTCTAAGGACTGAAACCAAACATGCCTGTAAATGCAAAGAAGAAACAGAGTATGTACGAAAAAGAGTGATGTAACAACTTACTTGGAAAACATCAATCTTGGCTCCTGTTATTCCAACACTAGCAAGATAAGAGTGCATTGAATCGTAGAATTCATAAGCTTTGGAAGGATGAACAAGACCAATCCCAGCTTCGACAATCTTGACGACTGCGAGATCAGTCATCATAGAGTGTAGACCAGGTGAAAGGTTCAAAGGAACAACCTTGGGCTGCAAATGTGTCATGGTTTCAGGCCTAACACCACCCCAAGCACCACATAGCGCATGCCACACATATATATCATCTAAACCCTTAAACCTTAACCTCAAATCCCTTGTCAAAGCCTCCATACCTGAGCCTGAAACATCTTCAGAACCCAATGACTCTTCTTTCTGAACATCAGCAATCAATTCGTTGAGTTCTTCGCTCAAAATCTTGATCTTTTCATCAAGTTGGGATAGATCTTGTTCCCCAGACTCATCAATCAACTTCTGTTTTAACATAATCGCCTGAACCCGCTCGGTTGCTTTGTATATAATCATCCTCGGTTTGTGAGGATTGAAGTGAGATGCATCAGATGCTAAAAAGGACCCACCTTTATAGTTTCTAAACTTCTTAGATTCCTTGAAGCTGTGAAGTCTCGCAGTCATTTGCTCTCCACAAAGAACAAGATTCTCAGCGTCTTTGTCTACCTCCTCACCATCAAAGTTTATACTTTGCCATCCATCATCAATGATGATAAACTTCGGACATATGCCTCCATCTTCAAACTCCTTAACTCCGGTCCAAATGGTTGCAGGGTCAACAGTCAAATAGCTAGCATCCCAAGTGCACCATCCAAACTTATCCACGATTTTCGGAACCTTCTTCTCTTCTAAAAGCTTGAAAGTGTTCATATAGACACGAAGTGCACTAAAAGAGTCTCTCATAAGGTTATAAGGAGAGTCACAAATGTGAATGTAGGCAATGGAATTGAAAGATGACTCTTTTACTTTAGTAGAGCC